>BSBK01001365.1:0-600000 GCA_027943335.1 Chamaecyparis obtusa
CAATTTCTAAAAAACATGCACTTGATAGTATTATCACAAGGATCAATTGAATTCAATTAATCTTATTTGAATGTAGAGCATCCTAGAATTTGAGTGTATAAGTAACATGAAAGTGTACATCACAATGGTAATCAAATCTCTATCCACCATGATGCAACAACATAGCTTTCTAATTACTAAGTCCATTAAGTAGAAAGATAATACCAAGATAGAATCTCTTAAACACCTGACATGACTTTGAAAGATAAACTATTGATAAACATAAGGAAAAATCTAGCAAAGAGCATCTCATGATGCCATCAACCAATATGTGGGTAACCATCACTGCATCCATATGAATGACTCATCCCTACTCTAAGGGTCTCCAAAAATGTGATTCAAGACATATCCTATGTCTCCTAGTTCACATAGGACATCAATACACACTCCAAAATAGTCCTCTTAGTGAATTCTCCCTCACAAGGAACCAACATGACCTTAACCTTCGAGAATGAAAATCAAAACCACACCATAAGGATATTCATTCAAAGGGGTAAATGAGGGAGGCACTACATTCTCCCCCATTCACATCAATGATAGAAATTTCATCACTATGTCAACAACAACTCAATGTTAAAAGACACTTTTCAAAAATACATTTACTAGAGTCCTCATGACTCAGCTTAGATACACATACTCCACCATAGAGGAAGTGCCAATATCCAATCTAGAAGAAAGATAAGGCTGATATACCACTGGATGGATGCAACAAACTACATCACTTCTCAAAAGTAGGCTGGGGCATAACCCCAAGCATACCTCTCAGATAATCAAATGTATCCTTAGGTAAAGGCTTTGTGAATATATCTACTATCTGCTCCTTTTTACTTATGTACTCAAGTCTGACTTCTTTCTTAGCAACTTTCTCTCTTACAACATGATACTTAATCTCTATATGCTTTGTCTTAGAATGTAATATAGGATTCTTAGACATACTAACTATACTAGTCTTATCACAATGTATAACAATAGGTTCAACAAATTTTATACCAATATCCTTCAACATTTTCTTCATCCAAATTATCTGGTTACAATTATTTGTAGCTACTACATATTCTACTTTTGTTGTGCTTTGTGAGATACAATTCTGCTTCTTGCTTAGCCAAGAAAACTAATCTTCCTCCAAGGAAAAATGCTCCACCATTGGTGCTTTTCTTATCATCAACACTACCTCCCCAATCAACATTGGTATATGCACATAGGGTAAAATCATCAGATTTTTCATACCATAATCCATATTCTATTATGCCTCTTAAATATCTCAGTATCCTCTTTACTATTGCATAATATGATTCTCTAGGTTCAGCTTGAAATCTTGCTACAATTCCAAATGAATGTGCTATATCAGGTCTTGTATGAGTCAAATACTATAATCCTCCAATCATGGATCTGTATTTCTTCTGTTCTACTATAGGAGTCTCATCTATGCTAGATAAATAATGTCCGGTCACCGTAGGTGTTCCAACTAGTTTATAATCCTTCATTCCAAATCTTTTCAACAAGTCATTCAAGTACTTTGTTTGACTGACAAAGATACCATCATTGTTTTGTGTTATTTGTAATCTCAAAAGTATTTCATCTCAACAATCATACTCATTTCAAATTTAGCCTTCATTTCATCAACAAATTTGTCACTAGCTTCATCTTCACCTCCAAAGATAATGTAATAAAAAAAAATAACTATAACTAACAAACCATTTTCAATTTATTTTGTGTATAGATTGCTATGAGTTGTTCCTTTTATAAATCCCAAGTTCTGTTAGAAAGTAAAGTCCACCAAGCTAACTAAGAGGGGGGGGGGGGGCGGTGAATAAGTTATCAGATAATTATAAATTTTATCATCTTCAACAACATTAAACCATATCAGCAATATAATTACTAACCATAGAAAGATATTCATACCCAATAACACAATGACACAAGATATGTTGACTAGGGAACCTCTTGATCAAAGAGTAAACCTCGGTGGGAATGATGCCCACAAAAGATGCACTAATATGAATATTCCTTATGAGAGGATGGAATTTTTTAGGAGTCTTATGAAATACATTTATTACATATGAATCCTTTTTAGGAGATTTTGAATCCTTGTTAAAATATTCTAACCCTATTAAGAGTTATGGAAGACAGAAGGACCCACTGCCCAAATAGATTCAGGGTAAGATCACTGAACACACTGTCAAAATAATCTTTGTATTAGTCAATAGAATAATATGTTACCTCTTCTCTGACTCTACCAAACCACACTCACTATTACATCAGATCTCAATTTCTGATCTTTGTACTTCTCATGTCATCCTTCATAAATTTGCTTTCATACTTAGCTCTTTTCTTCACTTCATGCATACAACATCATAACCGCTGCTACCATATCATAATTACAAACTTTCACATTACAGCTTCATAAAAACTACTTTGCAACAAGGAAATACATTACTTCCTTTATACCACACTCAAATAATTACAAATGAGTTGGCATACAATTACAAAATAAAAGTTTCCACACACTACACCAAAATTACAAAAAGCTATCAGCTTCCAAATACAATAAATCTTCACTCATGGGACCTCGAAGTCTGCATTTTCATCCATTTCACTATCAATGTATCTCAACTTCCCTTTAACTATACAAAACTAGATTCCATCCCAATTAGGTGATATCATCTGATTTCCACAAACTGGTACTCAGGAACACTGCCTAAATACTGCTTCCACCAAAATGATCATAACTTCCGTGAATAAATGAATTAATGTTTAAACTCTTAATCATAGACATATGACATACCAAAGAGTATAACCTCAACATCTCATAGCTCCAACTACAATAACCCATGTTCACTAATCCAAACTCTATTTGCTTCTCTACAAGTCTTCAGTCAATCACTACGTTGACATCAATGACAATCATAGTCATGAATGCAACAACAACTGCTATAGAATGTTTGGAAAATATTTAGCATTCATTCCTAACAGTCTCCCCCATTAGCATTGATGGCAGCATAGATGGAAACCATCTAATGTTTCAAAAATCCAATACTGCAACATTGCTTCTTCAAATCCTCTTCATTAATCAAATCTTGCTTCGATATCCTATTCAGTTATCTCCTACAGACCTCTTAGATTGTTTTTCATGTATACTTCTACCCCATTGACATCAATGATAGAAATTCCATCACTATGTCAACAACAATCAATGTCAAAAGACACTTTTCAGAAAATACATTAACTAGAGTCCTCATTACTCAACTTAGATACACATACTCCCCCATAGAGGAAGTACCAACATCCAGTCCAAAAGAAAGATAAGGCTCATATGCCATTGGATAGATGCAACCAACTGCATCACTTCTCAAAATTAGGTTGGGTCATAACCCCAAGCATACCTCTCAAATACTCAAATGTATGTTTAGGCAAAGGCTTTGTGAATATATCTTCTATCTACTCTTTGTACTTATGTACACAAGTCTGACTTCTTTCTCAACAACTTTCTCTCTTACAACATGATATTTAATCTCTATATGCTTTGTCTTAGAATGTAATACATGATTCTTAGACATACTAACTATACTGGTGTTATCACAATGTATAACAATAGGTTCAACAAATTTTATACCAATATCCTTCAACATTTGCTTCATCCAAATTATCTAGTTACAATTGTTTGTTGCTGCTACATATTCTACTTTTGTTGTGCTTTGTGAGATACAATTCTACTTCTTTCTTAGCCAAGAAACTAATCTTCCTCCAAGGAAATATACTCCACCACTGGTGCTTTTCTTATCATTAACACTGCCTCCCCAATCAACATTATAATGCACATAGGGTAAAATCATCAGATTTTTCATACCATAATCCATAGTCCATTGTGCCTCTTAAATATCTCAGTATCCTCTTTACTATTGCATAATGTGATTCTCTAGGTTCTACTTGAAATCTTTCTACAATTCCAACTGAATGTGCTATATCAAGTTTTGTATGAGTCAAATACTGTAATCCTCCAATCATGTATCTGTATTTCTTTAGTTCCACTGTAGGAGTCTCATATGTGCTAGATAACTTATGTCTGGTCACCATAGGTGTTCCAATTGGTGTACAATCCTCCATTCCAAATCTTTCAACAAGTCATTCAAGTACTTTGTCTAACTTACAAACATACCATCATTGTTTTGTGTTATCTGAAATGCCAAAAGTATTTCAGTTCACCAATCATACTCATTTCAAATTTAGTCTTCATTTCATCAACAAATTTGTCACTAGCTTAATCTTCACCTCCAAAGATAATGTCATCAACAAAAATAACTATAACTAACAAACCATTTTCAATTTATTTTTTTTATAGAATTCTATCAGCTCTTCCTTTTATAAATCCCAACTTTAACAAATACTTATCTAGTCTTGCATACCAATTTGTAGGTGCTTTTTTAAGTCCATATAAAGCTTTCTTCAATTTACATACCATGTCTCCTTCTTGAGTCAAATGAAAACCTTTAGGATACTCAATTTAGACTTCTTCTTCCAATTATCCATTTAGAAATGCTGACTTCACATCCATCTGATATACTTTGAATTTCTTGTAGGCTACATAAGCCGAAGAAATTCTTACTACTTCAATTTGTGCAATAGGTGCAAAATTTTCTTCATAGTCAACTCCTTCTTGTTGTGAGTAACCCTTACATACCAATCTTTCTTTTTTTCTTACTACTCCTTATTCATTCATCTTGTTTCTGAATACCCATTTAGTTCCAATAACATTCTTGTCTTTAGGTCTAGGGACCAATTCCCATGTCTTGTTCTTTTCAATCTGATCTAGTTCTTCTTTCATAGCATTAGTCCAACTTTCATCTTCACAAGCTTCATTAGTAGTCTTAGTCTCAATTTGAGAATCAAACATAACTATTCTTGTGTCTCATTTCGAGTCAAAACTCCTCTTTTTATGCTCCCAATAATATATTCAAAAGGGATGATTCCTTAACAAACTCTTGCTAGGTGTCACTATCTCAAATCTCTCTTTAGATATAGGTTCTTCAATAACTTCACTATGCTTTCATTCAACAAATCACTGTCATTTTCATAAAATAATTCACTAGTTCCAGTGTTAGGTTTAGGACAAGCTTCTTCATTAGATTCATAATCAAGCATTCTTTCCTGAATTTTGAATTTTTCATCAACTTTAACATTTACGATTTCAAAAATAGTCTTAGTTCTTTTATTGAAACATCTATATTCTTTTCTTTTCAAAGAATATCCAAGAAATATACCTTCATCACTTCTAGGATCAAACTTTCCAATATCATCATCTCTCTTTATATAACATTTGCTTCAAAAAATTCTAAAATACTTAACTGAGGGTGCATGTCCAAACCATAATTCATAAGGTGTCTTGTATGTGTCTACTCTGATTTTTACTTTTTTCATTGTATACACTATTGTGTTCACTACTTCTCTCCAAAATATATTTGCCAAATAATTTTCAAACAACATAGCTCTTGCTGCTTCAGTCACTGATCTTTTTCTTTTTTCTACAATGCCATTTTGTTTAGCTATTCTAGGGGCTCAATACTATCTTTTAATGCCATTTTCTTCACAAAAGTTGTTAAACTCTCTAGAAGTAAATTATCCACCTCTATCAGATCTCAAATATTTAATCTTCATTCCAGATTCATTCTCAAATTTATTCTTAACAATCTTAAACTTATCAAATACTTCAAATTTTTCTTTAAGAAATGCAATCCACATCATTCTTGCAAAATCATCAACAAGAATCATAAAATGCCTTTCTCCATAGAATCCTCTAGTCCTGGTAGGACCGTTCAAATCTGTATGAACAATCTCTAGCTTCTTGATAGATGTCAACTTCTTACTAGGAAAAGAACTTCTCTTTTGTTTAGCCATTACACATTCTTTACAAATCATGTTAGTAGGCTTCATAATTTTAGGTAAATCTCTTACTAAAAGTGTAGTACTTACCTTCACAATGTTATCAAATTTTATATGACAAAACCTTCTATTCCGTAACCATCTATCATAAATCTTTGTAATCAAACATGTCATCTCAATAGGATTCAACTGAAATACATTACCTTTATTTCTAGATCCATTTCCAATCAGATTTCCATCTTTACCCTTAATCACACATGTTTTCTCTATAAACTAAACTTGATATCCCTTATCAACTAACTTTCCAACACTCAAAAGATTATGTTTCAATCCATCCACAAAATAAACATCATCAGTATTAGTCTTTCCATCAAGAGTAATAGATCCTATACCTTTAATCAAACAAGGTGCATTGTTTCCAGCTCTAACAACTCGTCCATCATATTCATTCAAATTTATAAAAATTTTCATGTCTCAAGTCATATGATGTGAACAACCATTGTCTATAATCCAATCACCTTTCTTTTCAACTTGAGAAACTAAGTCTTTTTCTTCCTTAAGATTAGTTTGTGGATTTTCTTCTTTAATTGCTACAAATCCTATGTCATCATTATTTTCAGTATCACTTTCACTTGAAGTTCTTTCTATATGAGTTTCAAGATCATCATTAGCATAATAACATTCCTTAGATCTTCCAAGTTTGAAATTGCTTCTATACTTTTTAACTCTCTTTGGAAATTTAGATGCAAAATTACCATATTCTTGACAAGTCCAATATTTAAATATTTTCCTACCATCTAGTTCTCTTTTCACAAGAAAGGCAATACCTTCTTCAATATTCTTGTCTTGTTCATTTCTAGATCTACTAATACCAGCATAATCACCACTCACAATAATGCTTCTTGACAAAGTAGGGTGAACACTAAGAGCACTAAATGTTGTCTCCATTCTAGGTAAGTCTCCATATAATGTCAGGTTCATTTCTGATGCTTCCAATCTTCCAAGAAGAGTTTATCTTGTAAATTTTGTTGTAAAAGGTATCACTTGCTCAATCATCTATGTTGTCTGCTTAAATACAAGAGTCAATGTCATCAAGATTTTCCATATCACTTCATTCTCTATCTTTGTTCCTCCATAAGATTTTATACCTATAATGATCTCTGACATTCTACCAATATAACTTCTTATAGATTCATCTTCCAACATTCTTATATCTTCAAATGCACATATCCAATTATGTAATCTAACTCTTTTTGCATGTTCATCACCTTCAAAAGTAGAGTGCAAAGCATTCCAAATTTCATGATATTTTTTCAAATATTTTACCTGACTGTACTCATTCTCCGGAAGTGTTGTCAAGTGTGCTTCTCTTGCAAGTATGTTACACATGAATAGATCTCTCTCTTTCATAGTACATCTTTCAAGATTGTCCTCTTCAATGATATTCTTATTATTCTTTGTAATCAACCAATAACCTGGTCCTAAACATAATAGGTGTGTCTTCATCTTTTCATCCGAGCTATCAAAGTTTATTCCATCAAACTTAGGGCTTTCTTTCCTGAGATTCACCACAGATCTCCTTAAGCTATTAAACTTATTTTTCAAGTACCTACCACTCTGATACCAATTGTTAGAAAGTAAAGTCCACCAAGATAACTGAGAGAGGGGGGGTGAATCAGTTATTAGATAATTATAAATTTTATCATCTTCAATAGCATTAAACCATATCAGAAATATAATTACTAACCATAGAAATATATTTATACACAATAACATAATGACATAAGATATGTTGACTAGGGAACCTCTTGATCAAAGAGTAAACCTCGGTGGGAATGATGCCTAGAAAAGATGCACTAATATGAATATTCCTTATGAGAGGATGGACTTTTTTAGGAGTCTTATGAAATACATTTAGTATATATGAATCCCTGTTAGGAGATTTTGAGTCCCTATTAAAAGATTTTAACCCTATTAAGAATTATGGAAGACAGAAGGACCCATTGCCCAAACAACTTCAGGGTAAGATCACTAAACACACTGTCCAAAGAATCTTTGCATTACTCAATAGAATAGTATGTTACCTCTTCTCTGACTATGCCAAACCACACTCACTATTATATCAAATCTCAATTTCAAATCTTTGTACTTCGCATGTCTTCCTTCACAAATTCACTTTCATACTTAGCTCTTTTCTTCACTTCATGCATACAGAATCACAACCACTGCTACCATATCATAATTACACACTTTCACATTATGTCTACATTTCAACTACTTTGTAACAAGTAAATTCATTCCTTCCTTTATACCACACTCAAATAATTAGAAATGAATCAGCATACAATTACAAAATAAAAGTTTCCACACGCTAAACCAAAATTACACAAAATTGTCATCTTCCAAATACAATAAATCTTCACTCGTGCGACCTTGAAGTTTGCATTGTCATCCACATCACTATCAATGTGTCTTCAACTTCCCTTTAACTATGCAAAACTAGATTCTATCTGTTAGAAATAGGAAATACTAAGAGGGGGGGTGAATCAGTATTTCACAAACTTTTACTTTTGCCCACTTATGGATATAAAATATTTCTTTAAAGCATAAGAGACTAAATAGCATACATAATAGTAAATGTAAAGAACTCATAACACATGATATGTTCTCAAGGAAACCCTAGCCAAGGGAAAACCCTAGTGGGGATGGTACCCACAAAGATCCACTAATCAAAAGATATCTTCTTAAGGATGTTGACCCTATTAGGAGCTTGTTACAATCATATAGTGTATCAGTCCTGGTTAAGGGAATATAGGCCTTTTTAGAAGCCTCAACCCTGTTAGGAGTTGTATATACAAAACCTAATTACCAAATGAGCTCACTACCCAAAAAATTAATACAAATGTTTACTGATTACAATATTGTACTACTTACAACTTCACATCAACAACTTTCACTGCTATCACCATACACAACTATCACAAGTTACATTTTAAGTATGTTTGGTACATTACAATATTACATCTTTATACAAGATACAAATATAATATCATTTTTACTCAGCCTCCACATCTTTATCCAAGAGTAAACATGTAGGATTTCAGCTCTTTATAATATTAAGTCATTATTTTGACAAGCAAAATAATCCCTTAATTCATTTACTAGTTTTACCTTCAAAACTGCTCTGTCGACTATTCTCTATCATCGATAAAATAATCATAACTTTGTTTGTACTATCCATACTATTTTGTACACTGATATGGGGTATCCTTAGACACTTTAGAGTCTATGTTCAATTGGGAAAACTTTGATCATGCTCTAGTGAATGTCACCAAAACAAACTGTATTGGGTGCTCTGTAAAAAACATTGTTTCATACTTAGACAATTTCAGTCTGTGATCTTCCATACTTACTTTCTAGCTTATGCAATCTTCATAGGGAACATATGTTTCCATAATGAAAACATCCATGTACATACCTTAGCCAAATTTCAAACAATCTCCCCCTTTGTCATTGGTTGCAACATATGAGAAAATTGGCTAAGTGTACAAGTCAAAATCTCAAAATTTGTATCAAAATTGTGGCCATAGTATAAAATAAGTATACTATCCTTATATCTCTTCAAAATATACACATAATCTATAACACTTCATAATACTCCATAGAAATCTCCCTATGAGTATCCTTCCTTATCATATATAGACAATTTTCAAAGTATCTCTCCCCCTTTGACAACAATGACAAAATAAAGTGTGGAAAGGGATATACAAAATTTGTGTCAAAACTTTTTACCTTACTATTTTATTGCAAAGCTGATAGGCTTGCAACACAATCTGCAAAATCTAACTTCCAGGCCTCAAAATCTTTCTCCCATGCCTTCTTAATTGAGTCTGCTACATTGAGTAAAGTACTCAATCCGTATGCTGCAATCTGACAAGATTGAAGAGATTCAAAGTTAAACTTTTGAAATGATGTCTTAGCAGTAAGACATTCTTCTAGCTGCTCTTCTATTATAGTCAACTTGATTAAGACATGCTCTCTCAAGATGTTTATCCTGATAATTTTCTTTTTCTTCGCAGCATTCAAAGTCCTTATCCCATCACATAATTTTCTGATCTTTTTCTCAACTACACTGATCTTTATGTTTGGGCTAGCCATTGAGTTTGTCTCTGCTGCAATTTCATCTTGCTTCTCTTTTATCTTCTTCTCTTCCTCAATTATTATATTTTCAGATTTTGTACACTGAATGTACAAACACTTTCCAATCTCAAGATATTTCCTTAAGTTCTTAATGTGTATGTCAAGGCTACCAATGTCATTTTTGATATTCTGACTTATATTCTACAACATCTCAGCTTCATAAGCTACCTAAGCCTTAACCTTAGCAATATTAGTCAAATTTGTGAACTCAATATCAAAATAATTTATTACCATCTTTTCTCTTTCAAGTGGGTCTGAATCAAAGACTTTTGTAGATATAACACTTTGTAGCTTCTCAGTCAAATCTTTCAGGCTACCTTCCAAGTTCTTAACTTTCCTGTTCTTTCCAATAATTTTGTTTAAAGAAGTGATCAACTCTAATTGATCATCGTCATCAACCTCCTTGCTCAAATCTTCAATCAATGTTCCTATTCCTTTCTTCTTTCCAGTCTTAGGAGTAAGACAGATGTCTTCTTGTGGTTCAATAGGTGTATGGGTCTCTATTTCCATTTGTTCTTCTCTTCATGTAGTCTCTATTTCAATACTCTTTTCTTTCTCTCCCAAAGCCAAATTGTCAACAATGTTATCCAAACTATTGAGTACCACATCATCTAAATCTAAAGTAACTTTTGTTCCTTCAATGTCCATAGATTATGTGCCAATGTTTATAGAAGAAGAGGGAATATCTTCAACTTCAACTACTTTTTCTTCTACTTCTGCCTGTTCTAATCTCTATTTCTCTACTAGTTCTACAAATAATTGATCTTTTCTATCTTTTCTTGCTACCAAGTCTGATAGCACTTTCACAACTGCCTATTCAATTTCAGTCTTCACTTTTTCATACTGACCTCCCATTATTTGTATAGTTCTTCTTTTGGTTCTTAATAGGGTTTCAAGTGGCTTGAGGGTCTATTTAAGCTGGTCATCATCTCTTATGTCATAGAACTATCTTATCACATTCTCTCTCATTTTAGTATCTTCTTCTTGTGCTCTCATCTTTCTTCTCACAAGTCTATTGTACAAATCTTCTGGTATCTTTCCATGAATAGTATCAAATTTCTTGTTTGTCAAAATCATATGTGTAACCATTGCATTCTCTAGATTTAATCTATCAGAGGATCCATATAAATCATAGTATTTGTTCATCTTGGTAAAGTCTCCATGATACAATATGTCTTCATTAACTCTTTCTATCCTTGGTTTCCATGATTTCTTCTTTATTGTTACTTCATCATCTTTTATCTCTACAACTCTTCTAGGTATTGGTGGAACAATTATTTTTTATCTTTTACCTAGTCCTGAAGCACTTTCCTTCATTCTTTTTGTTGGTGCTGAAAAAGAGGGCTTCTCTATCTGACTAATTTCTTGCTCCTTCTCAGGTTCTTCAACCTTTACCTTAACTTGAATGGGTTCTTGAGGGTCTACAATTAATGCCAAAGGTGGGACTGATAGTATCTGACTTTACCTTATTGCTTCTCCAATCTTTCTTGAAATATCAAATTCCTACTCACTCAAACCTGTTTCTTTTAGAATTTTCTTTATTATAGTCTCCACTCTCTTCTTTGATTTTTTCTCTTCCTTAAGTGTCTTTGCTGAATCAATGTTTTCATCATATGTTCCAAATCTATTGCTATGAGAATCCAATTTACTTTTCAACAATCTACTAACATATCCTTTTGTTTCAGCATCAGATATTTCATAGCCAAGAGGGTCTATGAATTCATGTCTAGGTTCTACTGCCTCAATGTAAGTGAAATCAGTATCAACCATAAAACATATATCATCTTTGTATTTCTCAACTAGGGATAGAGGAATTCTTGATCTATTTACCACAATGTTCTGAAAATTTTTCAACACTAACTTTACACTATCATTAACCTTCTCAATAAGATGTTTCATGTAAACTTTATTGATTCTTACCATAGTATTCTCACCATCATTCCAATCAATAGTGTAAGGAAATCTTCTTAGCAAGTGGAAGAACATGTAAGTAACCAATGAGGAAAATATAAAGTGAGTGTATTTAGCTTTCTTTATCTTTTCCAAATTCTCAAACAACTGTATTCTCAGAATTTCACACATATCCACAAGCTTCTTCTCCACACACATCAAATAAGCAATGTGTACCATACCTGTTGACATATCATCTTCTCTAGAACTTCCACAAATTTCTTAGTATTTAGTGATTCCTTTCAAGAAGTAAATCAAGGATACACCCGCCTAAGCATCTAGGTTCAAAGTGTAGGAGGATCTATTTGATCCTTGTTAATTGGCCCTTTTCCTTGCAAACTTTGGAGTGGTGATAGAGTCAGTGACATAGATTTGTCAATCATAGTGTAAACCTACAAAAAGAAAGAAAAGATCACCAACAAAATGGCAACTCTACTAGGGAGAGTCTAGAGATAAAAGTTATTAAGTGGACTCTTTTTTTCCTATTGTATTGAGTTAAAAGATTTCAGATTTTGGTGGCTGGTGACTCAAAAGGTTAGAACCAGTGCTATAGATTGCAAATCATGGAAAAAAGAAGGAAAAGTAGGTCCTTTGTCAACAAAAATCTAGAGGTTACTCTGGAACAATTGCCTAGATAGGAAAAGAAGAGTTGGATCTGAAGAAATGGAGAGTCTACTAGTGCTCACATGAGAGAACAAAGAAATACCAGAAATAGACCACCACTTTCATCATCAAATGAGGAAGATTCACAATATAAGGGTTCAAAATTAGATGGTGGCTGCTCTGAAGATAAATTTTATGATACCCCAGAGGTAGTATTTCAAGACAAGGGTTCATTACCTATATTGTAGGATGAACAAGCTAGAGAAAGGGGTTTTGGACTAGATTTAGATCCTAATGAGGATATATTCATAAGGCAACCCATGAGACTAAGACAGGTCCATTTCCCATATCAAAATCTCACTAATATGGATGTGTCATCAAATTTTGATATTATTATGATAGATCAAGATGATTTAAGTGCACTACGGTTACAATTTGCAGAGTAGGATGCCATACATAAGAGGTTACAAAAGGAGAGAGAAGCTGAAAAAGTGAATACTCTAATAGAAAGAGAGTCTCTTCTTAGAAAGATTAATGAATTAAAGGAGAGAAACAAGATACTTGCTTCTGCTCCTAAGACTTTGTAGCATGATGTCTTTGGTGATCTTGATGCATTGAGAAGTGAGCAAGAGCACTTGTTGGAAGATCATGATTTTGATAAAGAGGGCCCTATGGTTAGATAGGTTCAAAGTTATGCTTCCCTCCCTAAAGATAAAGATGGGCATGAGATCACTAGACCTACTATTGCTGCTAGTGAAAAAGGAAAGTAAAAGGTGGTGGAACATCAAACAAGAAAATTATTAACAATACTAGGGGTCCCACCACCCAATTCAAGTAAGGACAAAGAGATGGAGAGAAGAAGAAAAGAAGATGCAGACCTCGCAAGAGAATTAGAGGAGGCTAAAATTGAAGCTTCCATTGTAGAAAAAAGAAGAAAGATCCAGTTCTTAAGGGCTTCATCTGCCAATGCTCTTGGCCCATCTGCTGATGAACTAGGTATGTCATCTATAACTACTACTGTTCCACTTAGCAATTCTGCTACTAGTTCAATTCCTTCTTCATCTACTAAGATAAATGTTGATCCTAGACAATAGTCAAATGCACAAGTAGATGGAAATGTAAATGTAAGCTTTGACCCTAGGGTTAACACTAGTTCAAGTTTTTAAAGAAGACCTATGCAATTAGAAGGCTATAGGAAAATTAGTTTTGATGGAATTCTTGGCTACCCAAATGCTTTTCCAACTGATATAAGGGATAAGGTACCTAAGTTTGCTAGTAATAATGCTATTAGCTATGAAGAACATCTTAGGTTATTTTTTGATATGCTAAATGATTATGAGGTAGAGCATGAGGATGTAGCCATGAAATTGTTTGTTCAATCTTTGGTGGAGGATACTAGAGATTGGTTTAAGAGACTCCCTGATAGATGTATTGACACTTGGGATTCCTTTGAGATATGTTTCAAAGAATAGTATGGTGATAGGCCTAATGCTAGTTTCATGTTGAATGAGTTCAATATCATAAGGAAAAATTAGAATGAATCTGCAGCTAAATTCAATATGAGATTTTAGAAGGGTATGCATAAGTTGTTTCAAGTTATGTGGTTAGATGAAAATGTTTGTTTGACCACATACTTCAATGCCTTTGATGGAAAAATGGGATATTTGTTGAGGGAAAAAGAACCAAGAACTCTTAGAGATGCTTTTAGGATTTTTGTCAATATTGAAAACAATATGAAAACATCAGGAAAATTGGGTGGAAAAAGAGGTGATCCAAAGTTGTTTGGAGATGGAAAATATAAAAGGGATAATGAAAGGAATGTTGGAAATAAGAAACAAGAGGAAGATAAATTGGATAAGGTGTTGAATGCATTGAAGGATTTAAAAGCACTTTCTAATAGAATTAATAATGCTCCTACCAATGAAAAGCCTCAATTTAACAATAATTTCAGTAGGTAGAATAGATTGCAGAATTATCCCTACAACACCCAATGGAAGAATGGAAAGCCTATTGTCCCTACTACAAGAGGAAATAATGATAGAATTTGTTAAAAATAGGAAATACTGTGAGGGGGGTGAATCAGTATTTCACAAAATTTTTCCTTTGCCCACTTATGGATATAATAGATTACTTTAGTGCATACAAATATTATCAAACTGATTAACAAACATAGCAGTAAATAGAAAGAACTCATAACACATCATATGCTCTCGAGGAAACCTTGGCCAAGGGAAAACCCTAGTGGGGATGGTACCCACAAAGATCACTAATCAAAAGTATCTTGTTAGGGATATTGGACCCTATTAGGAGTCAATTTACAATATATAGTAGATCTGTCCTGGTTAAAGGACTTTAGGCCTTGTTAGAAGCCTTAACCCTATTAGGAGTTAGATTACAAAACCTGATCACCAGCTGAGCTTACTGCCCAAACAGGTAATACAAAATGTTTCTGACTATAATATGGTGCTCCTTACAACTTCACATCAATAGCGTTTGCTGCTATCACAATATACAACTATCACAAGTTATCTTTTTCTTCTTTTTACATATCACACTTCTATATCATTACATTTCAAGTATGCCTAATATATGAGTTATTAAAGCTAATAACTTTACATGGTCAGCTTCAAAAATCTTTATCCAAGAATGAAAATCTAGGATGTCATACCTTCATAATGTTAAGTCATTATTTTGACAAGCAAAAATAATCCCTTAACTCTTTTGCTAAAACTGTCTCCAAAACTGTTATGTCTGCAAAAACTATCTTTGGTAAACTTTGAATAAATTTGTCCGTACTACTCCAAAATTTATGTGCACTAATATGGGGTATCCTCATACTCTTTAGAAACTTCATTTAACTACACAAAAAAAAATATTGCTCCAGTGGACGTCGCCAACTAAATCTTCATCAGGTGCTCTGTCAAGATCAGTGTATCCATACTTAGACAATTTCTTCCTTCAACTTTCCATACTTGCATTCTAGATTCTGCACTCTCAATAGAGATCATATGTTTCCATAATGACAACATCTATGCATCCACATTAGCCAAATTTCCAACAATCTCCCCCTTTGTCATTGGTGGCAACATATGGGAAAATTGGCTAAGTGTGCAAACAAAACTTCAAAAATACTTATACAAAATTATGGCCAAAAGTTATACAATATGTATACAATATCATACTCCATAGAATAGCTCCCCCTATGAGTATCCTTCCTCCACACATATACAATTTTCTACTATCTCTCCCCCTTTGACAACAATGACAAAGATAGTGTGTACAAAAATTGCAAAAACTTTATACCTTATTATCAGTTATTGCAAAGCCGGTAGGCTTGCAACATAATCACCAAACTCCAATTTCCAAGATTCAAAATCTTTCTCCCAAATCTTCCTAATGGATTCAACAACATTGAGTAGAGTACTCAATCCATATGCTGCTGTCTGACAAGCTTGCAAGGAATTGAAGCTAAACTTCTGAAATGATGTCTTTGCTGAAAGACACTGCTCAATTTGATCTTCAACAATTGATATCTTGATTGAGACATGTTGTCTGAAGATTTTAACCATGATCATCTTTCTATTCTTCTCCTCTGCTAGCATTCTGATTTCATCTTTCAATTTCCTTATGCTCTTCTCTACAGAACTTATCTTGACATTAGGGCTTGTCAAGGTGTTTGTCTCAGCTGTAATAGCATCTAACTTCTCTTTGATCTTCTTATCCTCTTCAACTATTAGGATTTCTGACTTAGTACATTGTATGTGCAAATTCTTTCCTATCTCAAAATCTCTCCTCAAATTGTTTATGCATACATCTAAACTACCAATATCATTTTGAATATTTACACTTAAGGTTTGTTGCATTTCTGCTTCATAGTCTTCCTGAACTTTTATCTTAGCAATATCCTTCAAGTTAGAAAATTTAGAGTCAAAAGAATTCATTACTGATTGAGCTTTCTCAAGTGGATCTAATTTAGATACCTTAGTGCCTATCACACTCTCAAGTTTCTCTATCAGAACTCTAACTTTACCTTCAAGGTCTTTCACCTTCTTGTTCTTTCCAATAATTTTATTCAGATGTGATGAACTCAAGCTGATCATCATCTTCAACTTCTCTTCCAAGGTCTTCAAACATTGAACCAATATGCCTCTTCTTACTGTAAGGTGCAGTAATGTCTTCAACTTGTGTAGAAGGTGCACTAGAGGTAGTGGCCTCTGTCAAAATTTGTTTGCCTTTGACTAGCTGCTCTACTAGAACTGATTCTGATATAGTTGGTGCTTCCTCTGCCTCTATATCCTTTTCTGAATCAATGACCTTTTCTTTCTCTTCAAAAGCCAAATTGTCAACAATATTTCCTAAATCATGAAATACTACATCATCTAATTCTAGAGTCACTTTGGTGCCTTCAATATCCATTAATTCTTTACCAATATTGATATGTGAAGAAGATGGAACCTCCTCAATACCAACTTTCTCTACATGCAGTTCCTCTGATTGCTTCTGCTGAGGGTCTGATTCAACATGCTTTTCTACAACTATATCTATGAGAACTTGCATTACTACTTGCTCTGTCTCTTTCTGTACTTCCTCCTTTTTCCCTCCCATTATAAGGATTGTCCTTCTTTTAGTTCTCAACAAAGTTCCAAGAGACTTCAAGAATCTCTTCAAATGATCTTCATTCTTAATTTCACAAAACTATCTTATTGCACGTTCTCTCATCTTTATGTCCTCAACTTGTGCTCTCTGTTTTCTATTCATAAGTCTGTTATACAAATCTTCTAGGATTTTACCATGAATAGTGCTAAGTTTCTTATCTACCACAATCATGTGTGTAACCATTGTATTTTCAAAATTTCAATCTGTCAAATGATCCATATAGATCATATAATTTATTCAACTTAGTGAAGTCTCCATGCTTCAATATATCTTCATTAACTCTTTCAATTCTTGGTTTCCAAGTTTTCTTCTTGACTGAAACTACATCATCATCTTTAATTACTGTTACATTTCCAGGTATTGGTGGTACAATTACTTTCTATCTCTTGTCAGGTCCTGTTGCACTCACTTTTAATCTTTTGCTAGGAATATGAGAAAAAGATTTATCTCCTTCATCTTTTTTAGGTACTTCAACTTTTACCTTTACTGCAATAGGATCATCAGGATTTGCACTAGATGTCTTAGGTGAAATTACAAGATTTTCACTTTGCCTCAGGGCTTCTGCAGTCTTCTTAGCTATGTCAAACTCATGACTTGACATACTAGATTCTTTCAATATTTTCTTCATAGTGGATTCAACTCTCTTAATAGATTGCTTCTTTTCTCTCAAACTTATTGCAAAGTTGAAATTCTTTTCATAGGTTCCAAACCTATTTGCATGACCATCCAAGTCACATTTTAACAATCTATTCAAATATCCTACTGTTTCTGCTTTAGATACTTCATAGCCAAGAGGGTCTATGAATTCCATTCTAGGCTTAACTAATTCAATGTAAGTGAAATCAGTTTCAACCATAAAACAAATGTCATCTGTATGCTTTTCAACTAAGGATTGAGGAATCCTTGATTTGTTCTTAACAATATTCTAAAAATTCTTCAATACAAGCTTCACACTATCATTAACATTATCAAAAAGGTGCTTCATGTAGATTGAGTTTATTCTTTCCATTGTGTTCACATTGTCACTCCAATCAACTATGTAAGGAAATCTTCTCAAAATATGGAAAAACACATAGGTTATCAGAGATGAAAACCTAAACTATGTGTACTTAGCCTTAATCTTTTCTAAGTTCTCAAATAACTGAATTTTCAAGATTTCACATAGGTCTATTGGTTTCTTCTCAATACACATAAGATAAGGTACATGAATCATTCCTGAAGCCATGTCATCTTCCCTTGAACTACCACATAATTTAGTTGTTAGGATTTTGCAAAGGTACCTAACATCATCTTGCTTAATCTTACTTGTCACAATTCCTCTACCATTGTAACTAGATCCAGTGTTATCTAAAACAATCTTCCTCATGTTCTTTTCATTTAGTAGAATCTCTCCAACTTTTGATAATCTAGTAACTTCATGAATTAGGTCGGCAGTTATATGAATAACTCTATCCTCCATCCAGAATTTCCCATTGTGGATTCTACTTAAAATGATCTTGGTACATTCCTCATCATTGAATTCATACTTCATGGAATATTTGATAATTTCATTATTCTCTAAGTGCCCATAAGCTGGTTTAACTAACATGTCTTGATTGTACAATTTTTTGTAATCATCACTAAAATTTGCATCTCCCAAAGTTTCAAACTTGCAACCTAAATATCCTTTAACATTCTCAATGTGCAATACTCCATCTGGTACGGATGATAATGCTAGTCTATCATCAATTTCAGTTGGTTCTACTAGTTCTTTCTTAATCTTAGGTCTATTCCTATCCTTAACATTATGAACCATAGAAATATCCATCTTATCAACTGATTAAAGATAAAAAAATACCTCAACTTTGCAAATCTAGGGTTTCTATATGATCATCGCTGCAAACTACTTCCAAACTTCTTCAAATTGACCTCAACTTGATTTTTCTTTTTTCAAATATCTTTTCAATCACTTTGTAATCCTAATAAATTCAATTTTGACCTTATAACACTTCACATTAACTCGATCTAACATCTCATTCATTCATTTTGCCACTAAAACCTCAAAAAGTTGATTCTGCAAACCTGCAACCATAAAACTTTCTGTGATCTCGCAAAACACAATATTTTATTTTGTGCACTTAACCATAGCATTAGTACAACATAATAAACCTATATCTAACTATGCAAAACTTAACTCATTGAAATTCCTAATCTACACTAATCCTAAGTCGTAAACTACAAAAACTTACATAATTTAAGTACTTAAAGAAGGGTCAAGTAAAGATTCATCCTTACCATTGGTTACATTACCTTCCTGACTACTTTTAGTGCTGACTATACCTCCCTGATCTCTACCTTTATCAAATTTTACTTCATCTTTATTGCTACAACAACCTTTCTCTTTGTTTCCTGCATTTTCACTCCTTCTTGCATTGTTCCTAGGGATAGGGTTATGATGATAACCTCCATTGTTCATTCTGCAAAATCTTGCTGAGTGTCCAAACTTGTTGCATATCTGACAAATGATTCCATTGTTTCCAAATCTCTGTCCTTGCTATTTAATCTATGACCTGCAATTTCTAGCAATGTGTCCTACTTTGTTGCAGCTAAAACATACTACCACTCTTCTTTGATTCATTTCTTCAATAGATTTCTTATCTGCATTGTTAGTATTCCCAATCATTCTATCATAATTATTCAAAATTACTTTAGGTCTTCTACATTCGTTAGCTCTATGTCCAAAACTATGACAATTATAATAATGTCCATTAAGAGGTTTAAATTGCTTACTTGTGCAATCTCTCTTCATGTGCCCAATAGTATTACAAGCAAAATATCTACCTTTGAATTCTCTTTGCATACCTTTAGATGATTCTTCCTATTTTGATTCTTCTTTCTCTCTAGGTGGTTCTTATTTAGGTGGATCTTCCAATGTGTTCTCATCTAGCTTTATTTCCTGCATACTTTCAGATGTCTTCAGATCTAGCTTCTTGCTTTCATGGTTTGTTCTAAACATACTAAATCTAAATCCAGTCCTATCAAAGAATGGTTCTCCAAAAGAAATTTGTCTTTCAGTCTTATCACCTTTTGAATATATCCTTTCAAGTTGTTGTTTAGATTGAGTCAATTAACCTTTCACAATTTTATTATACTTCTCAAGTTCCACATACTGCACTTTTATTTTTTCAGATTCAGATGTTTCCTTTTCAAGTCTTGACCTCAAATCTTCATTCTCAATTTTCAATTTTTCATTATCAGATCTCAAATTTCCATCTTTCATACTAAGTTTGAGATTTACTATCTTCAACTCATGCTTAAGGATCTCATTTTCTTTTTCTAATTCATCACAATCTTCAACAAGCATATAAGATTTCTTTTCAGATTTCAAATCTTCAATCTTACCTTTTAATTTGTCAATAGCATTCTTTGCATCTTCATATTTTCTTCTTAAGGAGTTTCTTTCATTGATAAGCATATCAATCTGTTCAAGAGCTTCTTCAAGATTCTTCTGAAGTTGATCCATATCCATAGAGATCTTACTCAAGCTGCTAAGCTTTCCTTGAATGTTCCTTCTCCAAGTAACTGTGCTCTGATACAAATTGTTAGAAATAGGAAATACTGAGAAGGGGGGGTGAATCAGTATTTCACAAATTTTTTCCTTTTCCCACTTATGGATATAATAGATTACTTTAGTGCATACAAATATTATCAAACTAATTAAAAAACATAGCAGTCACTAGAAAGAACTCATAACACATCATATGTTCTTGAGGAAACCCTAGCCAAGGGAAAACCCCAGTGGGGATGGTACCCACAAAGATCACTAATCAAAAGTATCCTATTAGGGATATTGGACCCTGTTAGGAGTCAATTTACAATATATAGTAGATCTATCCTGGTTAAAGGACTTTAGGCCTTGTTAGAAGCCTTAACCCTATTAGGAGTTAGATTACAAAACCTGATCACCAGCTGAGCTCACTACCCAAATAGGTAATACAAAATGTTTCTGACTGTAATATGGTGCTTCTTACAACTTCACATCAATAGCCTTTGCTGCTATCACAATATACAACTATCGCAAGTTATCTTTTTCTTCTTTTTACATATCACACTTCTATATCATTACATTTCAAGTATGCCTAATATATGAGTTATTAAAGCTAATAACTTTACATGGTCGGCTTCAAAAATCTTTATCCAAGAGTAAACATCTAGGATGTCATCCCTTCATAATGTTAAGTCATTATTTTGACAAGCAAAAATAATCCCTTAACTCTTTTGCTAAAACTGTCTCCAAAACTGTTCTGTCTGCAAAAACTATCTTTGGTAAACTTTGAATAACTTTGTCCATACTACTCCAAAATTTATGCACACTAAGATGGGGTACCTTCATACTCTATAGAAGCTTTAGTTAACTGTGCAAACAAAAATATTGCTCTAGTGGATGTCTCCAACTAAATCTTCATCAGGTGCTTTGTCAGGATCACTGTATCCATACTTAGACAATTTCTTCCTTCAACTTTCCATACTTGCATTCCAGATTTTGCGCTCTCAATAGAGATCATATGTTTCCATAATGACAACATCTATGCATCCACATTAGCCAAATTGCCAATAGAATTTTTTCTAACCCTTTACAAAGGTCCTCTATAAATGTCATAGAGGATACACCGTGGTGTATAACATGCCAATCCCCTCATTCTGTAGAGCATTGTGTAGTTGCACAATCCATGCTAGCATACAAAGATGATAACAATGAGGAGTTAGATCAAGAAGAAAATCATGATGATGTTGGATGCAACATGGAAACTTCATATTTAGGTTATGAAGATGATTTTGATATTGATGAAGAAGTAGATGTGTGTTTGAAAAGACATAATAGGGCATTGTTCCATCAAGAGGTTTTTTCAGATAATGATGAAATTTATGAAAAGACATGTAACATGATTTCTTCCTTAGAAACAATAAATTTGAGAAGACATTCAAAGGAGGAAATGGATAGAATTACTATAGAAATGATAGCCCAAGTGCAAACTAGAGGCATGATTGCAAGGAATACAAATGAGAAGGCTGCAGGAATGTTTATAAAAAACACCAACTCCAAGGAATTTAGTGGAAATAGATCAGAGGATGATCATTCATTAAGGCTCAAAAATGTAAAAGGTAAGAAGTGGGAACCTAAGGGGGTTGGAGTTGAAAAAATTTCTAATGAAATAGAAAAGACAGTTGGCAATATAGCTAAAGTTGAAAAAGTAAAGGTCACAGCTACAACCAATGTATCAGCTAAGAAAAAGGACATTAAATAAATGCAGATTGAGTTTCCTCCCTCTGCTCCTATTGATATGTTGGTTGTATTATCTCTGATAACTATGAAGGTTCCATTGTTAGAATTTTTAAGGATCCCTGAACATAAAGATAGGGCTATTACATGGGTATATAATGTTCATAATAATGATGTTGCATGAAATGAACCTTAGGATGAAGTTTTGAAAGAAGTGGAGGTCCAAGGATTGGTATCTCATATACCACCTATATACTTGGATAAATTTATCAATGCTAGCCTTGAAAATATAGACCCATTATTTTTTAGTATCATTGTGAATGGGATGAAATTAAGAAATTGTATGATTGATTTTGGTGCTTCCAATACTGTCATGCCTTTCAAGATTATGGAAAAGTTAGGTCTCAAAGTTGATATAGATCAAGGCAGATGTTGTGCAATGGATCAAAGGGAAGTACCAGTTATTGGGACTATAAATGCAATGCCATATAGATTGGTAGCCTATCCAGAGAAAGAATTGACTATGAGTGTCATGGTTGTAGACATTCCACCCCATTATGGTATGCTCTTATCTAGGAAATGGATTGCTTCTATGGGTGGATGTTTGCAATGTGATCTCTCTTTTGCAACTTTCAAGATTGATGATTAGTTTGTTAAGATTGAAAGAGAACCAAGGGTAGCCTATATGATTGAAAAGAATATTGATAATGAGGTTACCTGCTTTGTAGATATTGATGTCAATGCTTTCAGAGCTGAGGTCACTGTACTTGAAAAGGACCTTGCATTTCCATGTAGTGCTGATGAGGTTGGTTCTAGGTCTGTGAAGGGTGATTTGTGGTTGATGTACTTTGATGGTGCTAGCTACAAAGATGGAGCGGGAGTAGGTATTTTACTCATTTCTCCTAAGGGGAGCACTTACAAGTTCTCTTTCACATTGAATTTATTTTGTACCAATAATATAGTAGAGTATGAAGCATTGTTGCTAGGATTGATATTGGCACAAAAGCATGGAATTAAATTTATAAAGGTTATTGGGGATTCTAAATTAGTGGTGTCCAAAATAAGATCAGTATATGCTTCCAAGAAAAAGAGGTTGAAGCAATATAGAAATGTTGTAGGGGATTTGATTGAGTGTTTTGATGCCTTCAATATTGAATATAAGGATAGAAGTAATAACAAGATGGCTGATTTGTTAGCCAATATTGCAATCAATCCCAATGATATTACTTTTGCTAGCCTCTCCAAAGTTTAAATTTAGACTAGGCCTAGTATAGTAGATAATGTTGAGAATTGGCAAGTTTTTGAAGATGACCAGGATATCTTGAGATTTTTGAATTGTGAAGATCAGTATCATGGTCACGAGTTAGATTGTTCAGCCTTGGTTGAGATTGCAAAAGGAAAAGAGGTTTTTTTTGATAATGAGGTCATTCAACTTAAGACTAACAAGGTTCTTAAGGGACTTGTTGTTCTAGAAACTATATTTGATAATCAAGATAGAGTACAAAAGGATATTAAAAGGGAAGATTATATAAATTTGGATGAGATAAACCTTGCAACACAAGAAGCACATAAGAAGGTTTGTATTGGTAAAGAGATGTCTCATAAAGTTAAGAAATCTTTGATTGAATTGTTGAGAAAATTTAGGCATGTTTTTGCATGGTCATATGATGACCTAAAGGTTTATAGGGAGGACTTGTTCTAGCATGTTATTCCTTTGAAAGAAGATGCCAAACCTTTTAGTAAAAAACAAAGGCCTATAAATCCTACTTTGGCACCTAAGATGCAAGAAGAATTAATGAAGCTAAGAGATGCTAGAATTATCAAGCCTATTAGGCATTCTTCTTGGGTTTCAAATTTAGTTCCTATTAGGAAGAAGAATGGTGACATCAGACTTTGTGTGGATTTCAGAAATTTGAACATCATCTCATTAAAGGATAACTATTGTCTACCCAATATGGAAGCTATGTTGCAAAAAGTGACTGGATCTGAATTAATGTCTATGATGGATGGTTTCTTTGGTTAAAACTAAGTAATTTTTAAAGAATCAGAACAATTTAAGACAACTTTCACTACACCTTGGGGGACATATGTTTATGTGAGAATGCCTTTTGGTCTCACAAATGCTAGTACAACTTTTCAAAGGGCAATAGATGTTTCCTTTTCAGATTTTATCAATGATTTCCTTGTTGTATTTCAGGAAGGAAGAAGACCATTGCACTCATCTAGAAAAAATATTTGTGAGGGCTTTGGAATATGGCATTTCATTAAACCCAAGGAAATGTGCATTTGGTGTCACTGAGGGTAAGTTACTTGGCCACCTAGTTGGAAAGCAAGGAGTCAGAATTGATCCTAAGAGGGTGGAAACCATTGATAAGATTCAAAGACCAAAATTTTTTAAAGGAATTCAATCTTTCTTTGGTCAGGTGAATTTCTTGAGAAGATTTGTTACAAATTTTGCTGAAGTTACCAGGCCAATATCCAAGATGTTGAAGAAAGGATCTGAGATTAAATGGGAGGGTGAGCCTGATGGAGCCTTCAAGAATATCAAGCAAGCTATCAAAGATGCACCTGTGCTCAAGGCACTTGATTACAATATCCCAATGCATATTTTTGCTTTTGCATCTTTTCATACTATTGTTGTAGTTTTATTGCAGAAAAATAGTGAAGGTTATGAGCAGCCTATTTCATTCTTTAGTAAATATTTGTAGGCTACTAAACTAAAATATGATATCAATGAGAAACAAGATTATGCACTGGTGAAGGCTGTTAAGGCTTTTAGGTGTTATTTGATGGGAGCAATTGTGATTTCTTTTGTACCAAGTGCAGAAATCAAGGATATCTTTTCATAGAAAGAGGTGTCTGGAAGAAGATGCAGATGGATCAATAGGATCCAAGAATTCAATATTGATATCCAGATTACCAAATTGGTTAGAGGACAAGGATTGGCAAAATTGATGGCTCAATCCAATCTTGATGCAAATCAGATAAACCAAACTGAGATTCACTACACTTGTAATATGGATGATTGTATCTGGTAGCAAGATGTTATATTTTACTTAAGGAACATGAAATGTCTAGTAGAAATAAATGATAATTAGAAGAGGACATTGAAATTATAGGCCATCAAGTATGTGATTGTAAAATCAAAATTATATAGGAAGAATTTGGATTGCATACTTTTGAAATGTGTTGATGAGAATTAGGCTAACAATTTATTGAAAGAAATGCATGAGGGAGTTTGTGGGGGACATTATATGCATAAAAATAATGCTCAAAAAATCTCGAGGGAAGGATTCTGGTGGCCCACAATCTTCAAGGATGCAGAACAGTTGGTAAGGAGGTGTGATGCTTGTCAAATGTTCTCTGGTAAGCTTAAATTTTTAGGTAATATGCACTTAATGCTAGTAGAAGTACATGCTCCTTTCCAACAGTGGGGAATAGATTTAATAGGGGTGATACCAAACAACTCTAGTGGAGGACATTCTTGGATCTTAGTTTCCATAGATTATTTTACAAAGTGGGTTGAAGCTATCCCCACAAGGAATTCAACTAGTAAGGTGGTGACTGATTTCTTGCTTAATAATATTGTTATGAGGTTTGATTGTCCTGAGAGGATTATTAGTGATAATGCAATGTGTTTCAGGTATGCTAAGTACAAAGATTTTTGCAAAGGTCTAGGAATTTAGATGTCATACTCCTCTCCCTATCATCCATAAGGGAATGGATAGGCAAAATCAATAGATAAGAGCTCGATAAAAATCCTTAAGAGGATCCTTGATAAGAATAAAAGAGCATGGAGTTCAAAATTGCCATTAGTTGTATGGGCTAATAGGGTAACTATGAAGAAGGCAATTGGTTGTGCACCATTTGACTTAGTGTATGGGATACATGCAAGGATGCCTTAGAATAACTTATTGGAAATGTATAATTTTGTTCAGTTATATGATAATGATATAGATGATGAAATGCAGTTAAGGATTGAGGACCTCATTAGGCTAGATGAAACTAGAAGAGAATCAGTTGCAAAAAATGCCAGGTTATAGTTACAAGTTAAGAATCTATATGACAAAAGGACTATTAACAAGGAGTTTGAGCCTGGTGACTTGGTATTAATTTAGAATGCTAGATTGGAGGATAAAGGGAAACATGGAAAATTTGATCCAATCTAGCTAGGGCCATATCTACTTCATGAAAAATGGGGCTAGGATTCTTATATTGTATAGTAACTAAATGGTGATGTTCAGGAATTGGTAGTTCATGGATAATTCTTGAAGAAATACTTCAATTGAAGGTATTTTATTTCCATGAATAGTAGTTAGGTCTGTATATCTTGTAAATTTTGTAAAGTTACTTGCCCCCTGTCTTGTTTTGTCTTGGTTTGTAGGGTTTTTGTCCTATTGCTCTTTGTTGTTTAGTTTTTCCTGTGGGTGGTCTACTTTAAATAGTGATTCTAGATCCCTGGTATGCCTGCAAGAGGCATACATCCTCAGATAGAGTCACTATTACCACCTGTAGATATTTTTCATGTCTTATGGTCATTCCCTTTATTCTTTGCAATTTTTTTCCCTTGTTTCTGGCTCAAACCCTAGGCAAAAATTCAAAAATCTAGCCATTGCATGTAAAAAACCCTAGTGTGCCCTAGCCTTGTTATATTTCCTTGTTACTTTTTTGGGCCACTTAAGTTCCCTTTATGCACATGGTTTATTCTCCCAATCTTCATTGAATTGCTTAACAAAGTTTCATGTCCCTTTATCATTCAATGATTTAGTGAATACAGTCAGTCACTGGTTCACTTGGTTCCTGGTAGTTATATCTTTCTATTCTGTGATTGCCCGACTGTAGTGGTTGCATATTCTCCTGTTCCTGATAGTTTATCTCTTAACAGTTAGCCACCTAGTGTGGCAGTTTCTTTTCCTTTGGTCACATGTTCACGTGGTGTGTAGGCGTAGCATCATGTTACTTTCAATCTAATGGCGGGTGCATGATCTCATAGAATCTATTAGAGCCATGAGATCATGCAACAACCACCTGATCTTCTGGTGTATTTCTTTGTGGGTTCATTTCCATGTGATCTAACTTGGTAGTTTCTCATTGGTCAAGGAGTCACAGGTGGAGTTTCTTAGTGGGACCTGGTTGCTGATGCATCCTTAGGGGTCCTAACATTTGTAGAGGATCTACGATTGGCATAAGTTCTCATGGGTTTTGTCAGAGTCATGAGATCTTATGCTAGTAGTTGATTTTTCTTTTCTCAAGTGACAATGATAGAGGTGGGTCCTCTAATAGGTGGAGTTGATTTTCCTTGTTCTAATTGGTTGCTAGATCGATGACTCAGATGTGTTAGTAGGCCTGAATATTTTAAGGGGATAGCAGATTCAAGATTGATAGTCATCATATAAGTGCATGGAATCTTTCTGACTCATGCAATTTTTTGGTGTTTGAAAATGCTTATGCCAACTAGGGCTGCCAATATGCCTTGAGACTAATATTAGGAATGGTTAGTTCCAAGTATGAGAGCTCTACAAGACAACTAGACCAACTATAGGGACAAGACTACCCTCTGCACTTCTGGCTCTGTAAAACCAAGGTGGGTGTACCTAAGCCAATATCTTATGGCATTCTAGGAATTTAAACTGGATTGAACAAAGCGGATGATAACAAGAGACTACTAGATGTTAACCAAGCATTCATTGAATCTCTATTGCTATGAAGGGTATTACTACTATCAACCAAATAATAATTAAGACTTGAAATGGTGTTGATATATGAAGATGGAAAGAAGTAAACAAGATCCAATCAAGCATTGAACTCAACTGAATATACTAATCCCTGATCAGTACCATTATCCATTGGGTAGATCTCAAATATAGACATTGAAACATGAACCAACTATTGTCAAAGACTCATAGCCATAAACATAAACATTCCATCCCATCCACTACTTATAGTATCCTTCTGTAGACACATCAAAATGAATCTATGCCCTATCCAAAGTATATTTCACTTGATCCTAGATCAAGAACTAAAGACTAGAACATATATAGAGGTAACCCTATGCAATGGATCAGAAAATCTAGAATTCACAAGATTGACACCAAGGAGAGACTTGGAAGCTTGAAATACTTATATTAAGTATGATGAGTCATGTACATGTTCAAAGTAGAAAAGAGATAAAACCACTTCAATAACCTTTAAAAGACTACAAGGAAATTCTATTCAATCTCATACAATATGATATAGCCTGCTACAACCCCCTGGAACCAACTAAAATCAGAACCCTTGGAACCAACCTAGATCAGAACCCTTCTAAAGACAAAAATATGACCATCTATACCACTAATCATCTTGGGATCCCTAAAGAGGATGCAACAAGATATAGATAATTAGGGTTAGGGTTTCACCCACCAAACCAACTAGAAATAGTCACAAATTTATTACAAGGGGGAAACCCAAGAAACTAGGAGAAAAATAGATCCAAGAGTGATCCTCAATCATGAAAAATTCCTTGAGAAAGTACTGAGAACCACAAAAAAATGCCCACATTTATCAACCAATTTGGCCACCTACAACAGGTCTCAAGCATAAAATCATGGTACAGACCCTTGCAAATGATCATCTAACACCCTCAACCACATTGTAGCAATAGGTGCCATTGGTTCCACCAAATCCAGTCGCTAAAACAATAAATTTCAATCCTTCCCATCATAGAAAACCCTTAGGAAATTTGAATTTGAATTACAATGGTTATCTAGACAAATTTTAAAATGTGACCGTCCACATCAAATTAATTCCTAGCAAATCAAGTGGTCCACATCATTCTTAAAAATAGCCACAAACCCTTTGAAAAGTCTTCAGCCATGCTAGCAGTCCCTTAGCCAATACGAAATGAGCACCTCAGTGCCACATAGCACATCAGACCCACTACAAATTATCTTCCCCTAGATGAGATCAATGGTCATCGTTATACCACATACTTAACTATCATGCATCTTACCCTAGTGGTATAGTGACAACTGTAAGATCCTATAGTGGTTTACCCTCCTTGGAGAAATCGGCCCCACTAACACCATCCTAGTCACAAACATGCCAACCAATCAAAATAAAAAAACTTTGTAGCACTTGGCAATGGGCCTGCTTTATCATTATCCCTTCTACCAATGAAAATCACACACATCGACTCCCTCTGACAAACAAGACCCACCCTTGTCAGCACCTGAGAAAAACTAAAATCAATGGCTGGTGAAAGATCTCATGGCTCTAAAAAATTCCATGAGAACTTATGCCAACCATAGATCCTCTGTAGATGTTAGGGCCCTCAAAACATGTTGACAACCAGGTCCCACTGACAACATGTCTAGTCACACAATGTGGACCAATGAGAAACTCCCAATCAATTTTGTCTGACACTGGGACCACCACCATGAAGCACATAGCCAAAAGTGAATGGATAGCTATCACTAAAGCATTGAATTATCTAGTGCACATCTTGACCTTGTGGTAAAGTGAGAGCCATAATATTAAGTAGGTCTTTAACTATCTGTCGGACCAAAAACTTCAGGCCCCACTGACATGTCCCCGTATTAATATATGGACCCATCACAGACTGCCATTTGTACCTACATGTCACCTTGGACCCATAGTTTGAAATGCCATGTCATAAAGAGAATCAATGACCATCGTGACTTCACATAGATCTGACAAATCCCTTGCACTATAGTGATAACCATCGGATTGAGATGGTGTTAGAGAGACTCAGCCCGAGAAATAAAACAAGCTGAAACATAGGAAAAATTAAAGGTGCGGGACCTAGGAAAACTTAAACCCGCTAGGCTTTAGGCTTAAGGAAATATTAAGCACTAAGGACTTAGGAAATAATTTTCACACATGGCTTTTAGGGAACTTAAGTGGCCCAAAAAGGTAACAACAAATTAGAACAGGGTTAGGGCACCTTAGGGTTTTTTGAATGTATCGGCTAGATTTTTGAATTTTTTAAGGGTTTCAAAGCTAGAGACACAAAAATGACTACAAGGACTAGAAGAAACATGCTACAGCCATGAAAATTTTTGTAGGGGTAGACCATTTTCTAAGGAATTTAGCTATGACATGAAAATGGGCTAACACAATCTTACGCTGATTGTTTGATTAAAGGCTTATATGTAGTGGGTCTGACATGCTACACAATGTTGACATGCATGATTTCTATTGGTTAAAGCACCATCCAAGTGGGTATGATGTTAGAAGGACCACTGAGTTGGAATTTATTAGTAGGCCTGAGATTATAAAGTATTCGGCGATTAGGCAACTAAGGGAAATCATGCATTCTCAAAGTGTAACCCCAATTAAGAAAATCACTTGGTGAATTAGCGAGGGCTTGTATTCACATGTTCTCACAAAGAAAATTAGGGTTAAAGGATGTTTTGGCAACTTTGAGTTTCTTCAATTGCGTAATTGCTAATTATAAGCCATGATTCTTATAGAGTTAAATTATGAAGCCCAGGAAAGATGAGGATCTAACGGTCGTGATATAAAGTTGATCCAGATTTGAATGTTGACCACCAATTTGCTATTAGCACCATGAAACTAGTTGTTTAAATTCAAATTCAAATTTTCAAAGGGTTTCCAGTGACAAGAAGGACTGAAATTAAATGTTTAAGTGGCTAAGTTTGGTAGGGATGATCTCACCAACTACTGCAAAGTGGTCTAGGGTGTCTGTCGATCGATTGCAGGACTGTACCATGAGGAAACAAATAAATTTGTGTCTCAGGGCATGTTGCAGGTGTCTAATCAGATTGATAATGCATTGTGAATTCATGGTTTTCAATACTTTCTCGAGGAATTACCATGATTACAGATCATTCTTGGATCTTCTTTCTCTAGGCTACTTGGTTTTTCCCCAAATTGTAATAAATTCTTGATTGATCTTAGTCTATTTTGTGGTTAAAATCCTAACCCTAATCATCCATAGATGGTTGCATCCTATTTTGGGATCCCAAGATGACTAGGGGGTATATATGGTCAAATTTTTTATTTTGTTGGGGTTGAGGGTGTATATTGAAAGTCAATGTAAAGACTGAACAAGGAGAGCTTGGATTTAGGGTTTATTTCCTAGCATTTTGTTATGGTAATGTATTGATTCTACAAATTTTAATGAGAATACACTTGGATTCTGATTTTATATTTGTGTATGTCTTCTTATTTTTTTCTTGGGCTCATATATGTAATGTCACAAAGTGAGTTAGCATATGGTAAATAAAGAGTATTGTGGAGTCATCTTTGAGTTCCTAACAAAGTTAGGATTAAAGTCTTTAAGGTGATTTTAGTGAGTTCTTGGCTAGATAAGAATCTGATGTCTAGGTATGTGAGGGAGAGGAATAATAGAAAAATCACTTATTCTGAGTCCAAGAGTGTTTGAGTTGGGGTCTTGAGTTGATATGCATTGTTGATAACTCTATGCCCTTGGTTAAGGCATTGGTCCATTCTCTGGAAGCAGTTCATCATCATCAATCACACACATAATATAAATGATAAAATATTTAAAGCAGTCATTAAATGATATAATTGCTTAGTATTTAGTGATTCCTTTCAAGAAGTAAATTAAGGGTACACCCGCCTGAGCATCTAGGCTCAAAGTGTAGGATGATCTATTTGATCCTTGTTAGTTGGCCCTTTTCCTTATAGACTTTGGAGTGGTGATAGATTCAGTGACAGATTTGTCAATCATAGTGTAAACCTACAAGTAGAAAGAAAAGATCACCAACAAAGTATAACCTCAACATCGCATAGCTCCAACTACAATAACCCATGTGCGCTAATCCAAACTCTATCTGCTTCTGTGCAAGTCTTCAATAAAACACTATGTTGACATCAATGATAATCATAGTCATAAATGGAACAAAAATAGCTATAGAATGTCTTCCAAATATTTAGCATTCATTTTTAACAAGTTCTAGGTGCTTATTTAAGTGCATATAAAGATTTCTTCAATTTACATACCATGTCTCCTTCTTGAGTTAAAGGAAAACCTTCAGGTTGCTGAATGTAAACTTCTTCTTCCAATTATCCATTCAAAAATGTTGACTTCACATCCATCTGATATACTTTGAATTTCTTGTAAGCTACATAAGCTAAAAACATTTTTACTTCTTCAATTCTTGCAACAGGTGCAAAAGTTTCTTCATAGTCAATTCCTTCTTGTTGTGAGTAACCCTTACATACCAATCTTTCTTTGTTTCTTACTACTTCTCCTTGTTCATTCATCTTGTTTCTAAATACCCATTTAGTTCCAATAGAATTCTTGTCTTTAGGTCTAGGGACCAATTCCCATGTCTTGTTCTTTTCAATCTGATCTAGTTCTTCTTTCATAGCATTAGTCCAACTTTCATCTTCACAAGCTTCATTAGTAGTCTTAGGCTCAATTTGAGAAATCAAACATAATTGTTCTTGTGCCTTATTTTGAGTTAGAAATCCTCTTTTGATGCTCCCAATAATCTATTCAAAAGCATGATTCCTTAACAAACTCTTGCTAGGTGTCACTGTCTTAGATCTCTCTTCAAATGTCGGTTCTTCAATAACTTCACTATGGCTTTCATTCAACAAATCACTATCAGTTTCATAAAACAATTCAGTAGTTCCAGTGTTAGGTTTAGGATAAGCTTCTTCATCAGATTCATAATCAAGCATTCTTTCCTAAATTTTGAACTTTTCATCAACTTTAAGATTTGCACTTTGAACAATAGTCTTAGTTATTTATTGAAACATCTATATGCTTTTCTTTTCAAATAGTATCGAAGAAATATACCTTCATCACTTCTAGGGTCAAACTTTCCAATATCATCATCTCTCTTTATATAACATTCTCTTCCAAAAATTCTAAAATGTTTAACTGAGGGTGCATGTCCAAACCATAATTCATAAGGTGTCTTGTATGTGTCTACTCTGATTTGTACTCTATTCATTGTATACACTATTGTCTTCACTTCTTCTCTCTAGAATATCTTTGCCAAATCATTTTCAAATAGCATAGCTCTTACTGCTTCAGTCACTAATCTGTTCCTTCTTTCTGTAATGCCATTTTGTTCAGATGTTCTAGGGGCTAAATACTATCTTTTAATGCCATTTTCTTCACAAAAGTTGTTATACTCTCTAGAAGTAAATTCTCCACCTCTATCATATCTCAAATATTTAATCATCATTCCAGATTCATTCTCAACTTTATTCTTAACAATCTTAAACTTATCAAATGTTTCAGATTTTTCTTTAAGAAATGCAATCCACATCATTCTTGTAAAATCATCAACAAGAATCATAAAATACGTTTCTCCATAGAATCCTCTAGTCCTGTTAGGAGCACTCAAATTTGTATGAACAATCTCCAGCTTCTCTGTAGATGTAAACTTCTTACTAGGAAAAGAACTTCTATTCTATTTAGCCATTACACATTCTTTGCAAATCATGTTAGTAGGCTTCATAATTTTAGGTAAATCTCTTACTACAAGTGTAGTACTTACTTTCACAATGTTATGAAAGTTTATATGACAAAACCTTCTATGCCATTACCAACTATCATCAATCTTTGGAATCAAACATGTCATCTCAATAGGATTCAACTAAAATACATTACCTCTAGTTCTAGATCCAGTTCCAATGAGATTTCCATCTTTATCCTTTATCACACAAGTTTTCTCATTAAACCAAACTTGATATCCCTTATCAACAAATTGTGCAACACTCAAAAGATTATGTTTCAATCCATCCACAAAATAAACATCATTAGTATTAGTCTTTCCATCAAGAGTAATAGATCCTATACATTTAATCAAACAAGGTGCATTGTTTCCAAATCTAACAACTCCTCCATCATATTCATTCAACTTTATAAAATTTTTCATGTCTCCAGTCATATGATGTGAACAACCACTATCTATAATCTAATGAACTTTCTTTTCAACTTGAGAAACTAAATCTTTTACTTCCTTAATATAAGTTTGAGGATTTTCTTCTTTAATTACTACAAATCCTATGTCATCATTATTTTTAGTATCACTTTCACTTAAAGTTCTTTCTATACTAGCTTCAAAATTTTCATCACTAGCATAATAACATTCCTTAGATCTTCTAGGTTTGAAATTGCTTTTGTACTTTTTAACTCTCTTAGGACACTTAGATGCAAAATGACCATATTCTTGACAAGTCCAACATTTAAATATTTTCCTACCATATGGTGCTCTTTTCACAAGAAAGGCAATACCTTTTTCAATCTTCTTGTTTTCTTCATTTCTAGATCAGCTGCTACTAGCATAATCTCCACTCACATAGATGCTTCTTAACAAAGTAGGGTGAACACTAAGAGCACTAAATGTTGTCTCCATTCTAGGTAAGTCTCTTGATAATCTTAGGTTCATTTATGTTGCTTCCAATCTTCCAAGAAGAGTCTCTTTTGTAAAGTTTGTTGTACAAGGTATCACTTGTTCAATCATCTATGTTGTCTACTTAAATATAGGAGTCAATGTCCTCAGAATTTTCCATATCACTTCATTCTCTATCTTTGTTCCTCCATAAGATTTTATACCTATAATGATCTCTGACATTCTACCAATATAACTTCTAATAGATTCATCTTCAAACATTCTTATATCTTCAAATGCATATATCCAATTATGTAATCTAATTCTTTTTGCATGTTCATCACCTTCAAAAGTAGAGTGTAAAGCATTCCAAATTTCATGAGATTTTTTCAAATATTTTACCTAACTGTACTCATTCTCTAGAAGTGCTATCAAAAGTGCTTCTCTTGCAAGTATGTTACACATGAATATATCTCTCTTCCACAATACATGTTTCAAGATTGTCTTCTTCAATGATAGTCTTATTATTCTTTGTTATCAACCAGTAACCTGGTCCTAAACATAATAGGCATGTCTTCATCTTTTCTTTCCATCTGTCAAAATTTATTGCATCAAATTTAGGTCTTTCTTTCTTGAAATTCACCATGGATCTCTTTAAGCTATTAAACTTCTTTTTCAAAGACCTACTACTCTGATACCAATTGTTAGAAAGTAAATTCCACCAAGATAACTGAGAGGGGGGGGGGTGAATCAGTTATCAGATAATTATAAATTTTATCATCTTCAATAGCATTAAACCATATCAGCAATATAATTACTAACCATAGAAAGATAATCATACCCAATAACACAATGACACAAGATATGTTGACTAGGGAACCTCTTGATCAAAGAGTAAGCCCCGGTGGAAATGATGTCCAAAAAAGATGCACTAATAGGAATATTCCTTATGAGAGGATAGACTCTATTAGGAGTCTTATGAAATAAATTCAGTACATATGAATCCCTATTAAAATATTCTAACCCCGTTAAGAGTTATGGAAGATAGAAGGACACTCACTGTTACATCAGATCTGAACTTCAGATCTCTACACTTTGCATGTCTTCCTTCGCAAATTCTCTTTCATACTTAGCTCTTTTCTTCATTTCATGCATACATCATCACAATTGCTGCTACCATATCATAATTACAAACTTTCACATTACAAATTAATTTCAGCTACTTTTCAATGAGGAAATACATTTCTTCCTTTATACCACACTCAAATAATTACAAATGAGTCAGCATACAATTACAAAATAAAAGTTTCCACATGCTACACCAAAATTACACAAAATTGTGGGCTTCAAAATACAATAAATCTTCACTTGTACGATCTCAAAGTCTTCATTTCCATCCACATCACTATCAATGTTTCTTCAACTTTTGTTTAACTACACAAAACTAGATTCCATGCCGATTAGGAGATATCATCTGATTTCCTCAAACTGCTACTCAGGAACATTGCTTGAATACTGCTTCCACCAAAATGATCATAACTTCCATGAATCAATGAATTACTGTATGCACTCTTAACCATAGACATATGACATATGAAAGATTATAACCTCAACATCACATAGCTCCAACTACAATAACCCATGTGTGCTAATCTAAACTTGGTGTGCTTCTCTGGAAGTCTTTGGTAAATCATTGTGTTGACATCAATGTCAATCATAGTCATGAATGCAACAAAAACTACTACAGAATGTCTTCCAAACATTTAGCATTCATTCCTAAGATGATGCCCAATTTGAAGACATTAAGGTATGCACTACTACCAAAGCCATGTGGGATAAACTAACTCTAATATACAATGGATATTTGAATGTTAAGAGAGCTAGAGCAAAAAGTCTAAGAGGTCATTTTGATGATATGAAAATGAAAGAAGGTGAGAAAATTGTACAATACATAAATAGACTAAAAGAGGTAGTACATGCTATTAGAGCATTAGATGGAGTTATTGAGGATGAAACAGTGATAAGCAAGATTCTTAGAACTTTACTACCAATTTATACAATTAGGATTTTTGCAATTCACGAAACAAGAGCTACATCAAACCTTACTCTTAGCACACTGATCAATAATATTACAACCTTTGAATTAAATAGCTTTGACAAAAGTGTTGTACCATCTGTCAAATCTACTTTCATGACTTCTTTGAATATTGGTAAGTCTATTAGTAGGAATAGTAAGAATAATGATAGTAATAGTGACACCGATGATGAGCTTGATGACCTTGAAGCTCTTATGGCTAGAAGATTGCCCAAAGGTAAAGGAAGGTATAGAGGTAAGCTACCTTTAGCATATTTTAATTGTAAAGAAGCTGGTCACATCACTACTAGATGTCTGAATAAGTAAGATATTGATAAATCTAAAGACCGATCTGAAGGAAGTTGTGGGAGAAGAGTTAATAGAGGATACCAATACAATAACAAAGATAACCAAGATAGATATGACAAAGGGAAAAAGGTATGTTACATAGCCAAAAAATTTGAATCTGAATATGATACTAATGATGATGTAGAAGTAGTATTTGTTGCTATGAAAGATGACTTAGAGGAAGAAGAAAAATGTGAAGAAATAACACTAATCTCTAAAGTAAGAAGAAATGATACATGGATCATATACAGTCATTGTACACATCATATGAATGGTGATATAGAGAAATTTGATCTACTTGATGAATATGATGGAGGATCTGTTAGGATGGGAAATGATGCACCTTGTGTGGTGAGAGGTAAAGGTTCATTGATGATTAATGATAGAATAAAATGTGAAAATGCATATTGGGTAGATGGAATGAACTATAATTTGTTAAGTGTGGCACAACTAAATAACTTAGGCCACTGACTTGCTTTTGAGAGTCTATGATGATGGAGAAAGACTTGTCAAAACTAGTACACAATCTAGAGGTAATCTATTTTATCTTGATATTGATCAGTCTTCTTGTTTATTAATGAAGGATGAAGATGCATGGTTGTTGCATAAAAAGTTATGTCATGTAAAATTTGACAACATGATCAAGATTAGTAAGAAGAAAAGAGTTAGAGGGTTTCCTAAATTGTCAAAATTGGATCATGCTATGTGCCACGAATGTTAGAAAGGTAAGATGACTAAGTCTAGTTTTAAGAGAAAAGAATACTCAACAAAGAAGATACTTGAGTTGTCTCATACCAACCTATGTGGTCCTATGAGAACTTAGAGCTATTATGGTGATAGATATTTGATTCTTTTTGTTGATGACTATACTAGACTGATGACAATTATGTTCTTAAAAGAAAAATCTAAAGCATTTAAGATGTTTAAGTGGTATAAGGAAAAGGTAGAAAAAAGAGACTAGAAAATAATTAAAATGATTAAGATCTGATAGAGAAGGTGAATTTATCTCTGATGAATTTACTAATTTATGTAATGAGAATGGTATCAAAAGATAGGTCTCTTCACCGAGGACACCTCAACAGAATGGGATTGCTGAAAGAAGGAACATGTCAATAATTGACTGTGCAAGAACCGTAAAGCTACAAAAGAATATTTCTCAGACATACTAGAGGGAAGCTATTAGCATAGCTGTATATGTGCTTAACCAAGTACAACTAAAGAAGGACACCAACCATACACCTTATGAGCTATGGTTTGGACACAAACCTACTATAAGTTATTTTAGGATTTTTGGAAGCAAATGTTTTGTTCTGAAAGATGAGAGAAATGAGAAATTTGATTCAAAAGGTGATGAAGGAATATTCTTGGGATATTCTAAGAAGAGTAAAGCATGCAAATGTTTGAATAAGGTTACAAATAATATAATTGAAAGTACTAATGTCTATGTTGATGATTTTGATGACAAGAACATAGAAGAGAGCATAAGAGAACTAGAACACTATGGTAGATTCACTTACATTAAACACCCTGATTATGTATCAAAGTCACAACCTGTGATAACCGGTCAGTAGGAAAATAACCCCGAGGAATAGGAAAGGGAAACCGATGAACAAGATGGAGCTATCGAGAAAGCACATGAACCTAAACAAGAAAGAATAAACTGAGTACTGGCTAGTTTTTTCAGAAGACATCATCCTAAGACACAAATTATTGGAGACAGACAAGCTGGCATGTAGACAAGAAGCAAAGCAAGACAAGGTACATGTTTAGTTTGTGAATTTGAACCAAAAAATGTGAAAGTTGCACTAGAAAATGAAGAATGGGATAATGCAATGAAAGAGGAGACAGAAAAAATAGAGAAAAAAACTTGGTCCTTAGTACCTTGACCTAAAGATAAAAATGTTATCGATACTAAATGGATATTCAGGAACAAAATGAATGAAAATGGTGAGGTGACAAGAAATAAAGCTAGATTGGTATGCAAGGGATATGCACAAGAAGAAGACATTGAATATGGTGAGACATTTTCACCTATTGGTAGATTGGAAGGAGTTAGAATGCTACTTGCATATGCTACACACAAGAAATTCAAAGTTTATCAAATGGATGTGAAGTCAGCATTTCTGAATGGTATACTTAAAGAAGAGGTCTACATTGAACAACCTGAAGGATTCATTGATCCAGACAACAAACACATGTTATGTAGATTACATAAAGCTTTATATGGTTTGAAGCAAGCACTGAGAGCATGGTATGAAAGAATGCATACTTACTTGTTAAGTATTGGATTTGTAAGAACTGGTGAGAACAACAATTTGCACATGAAAGGTGATATTGATGACATTATTATTATTGCTGAGATATTTGTTGATGATATTATTTTTGGAGGTCAAGATCATGTATGTAAATCTTTTTCTGATGAGATGAGAAAATATTTTGAGATGTCTATGTTTGGAGAGATTAAATTCTTTCTAGGACTCCAAGTGATTCATCAAAGTGATGGGATATTTATCTCACAGTCTAAGTACATAAAGGAAGTCTTGAAGAAATTTACCATGGAAGATGCTAAAACTATAAGTACACCAATGACTACTGGAAGTAAATTGACAAAGGAAGATGAAACTATAGAGGTAAACTAGACATTTTACCGATCCATGATTGGTAAGCTAATGTATGTAGTTTACAGTAGACCAGATATAGCACATGATGTGGGAATTATTGCTAGATATTCTGCTAACCCTAGAGAATCACACATGATTGCTACTAAAAGGATCTTAAGATACCTGAAAAAGATAAAGGATTATGGATTATTGTATCCTAAGGAAGGTAAGTTTGAATTGAAGGTCTATACCGATGTTGATTGGGCTAGAAATGTGGATGACAGAAAAAGCACCATCGGAGGAGCATTTTTCTTTGGTGAAAGACTTGTAACCTAGACAAGTAAAAGAAGGCTTGTATTTCTCAGTCTACAGCTGAAGAAAAGTATGTTGCTGCTGCTACTAATTTCTCAAATATTTCTTATATCAAGCAAGTGTTGGAAGGAATGAATGAGGTAATCACTGACCCGATGATTATATACTATGACAACACAAGTGCTATTAATATTTCAAAGAATATAGTAATGCACTCTAAGATAAAGTATATATCAATTAAGTATCACTACTTAAGAGAATGAGTGAAAGAGAAGCAAGTAAAGTTAGAATTTGTTACATCTAAAGAGCAACTTGTAGATATCTTTACAAAGCCTCTACCGAAGGAGACATTTGAACACTTGAGGACTAGACTTGGGGTCTGTCCCCTGTCTATCGGTCACTAATGTGATTTGGATGTTGCATTAGCTTAAACTTATTAGAAGATCACACATGTTGATGCGGCATAGTTCACACTTTGGATAATGTTCAAGGTTGTGATTAAGATTGGAGAACTGAAATAGATTGGGATATCAGAATCAAAAGATAGAGAGACTATATTGAACAGTAGAGAGTTACTTAGCTACTACAAAGCTGATTATTTATTTGTTTTCTTTGGAATTGTTTTCAAAGGGAGAGATAAATAATATGAAAGGAAAATTTAAACGTGCACCGATGAGAACTATCTAAGGGAGAGATAATCTGAAAGAAAGAAATAGAACATTGAAGATCAGTCATAGAGAATAGAAACATAAAACTAAGAGCTGAAAAGATTATATCTATAGAATGACAAAGCTAAATTTTTTAAAATTTTGTTTAGTAATGTAGTGATTAAACATATTAAGCTAGGGATAGCTTGTACAAAATTTGTTCACAGAGTTTTAGAATACATGTTTGTTATGTGTATGGTACACTTCATATTACTTGAGTTGCCATCAATGCAAAGGGGAGAGATTGATGAACTACAACTAATTTAGAACTTGAATGAAGAATTAGATATGCAAGATGATTAAATTAGTATTATATTGTCATTGATGTCAACTAGCTTGACAATACTTATCTTGCAAGTTACTATACCAACATATCTAAAGAAAGGTGAAAGAGCTGAAGAACATAAATATCTACATGAGGAAGATGTATATGTGAGATGAGGATAAGGAATACACTTAGTAACTTGTTGATGAGTCTATGACTTGATGATATCAACTTTATTACATTGCATTCATCTATGATAAAGAATAGAGCTAAAAGAAACAAATTAGTGTTGTTGGTAAATGAAGCATTCCAGTATACACCGATAGAGTGTAGTGTATACTAAGCACAGTGTTAACTGAGCTTGTGTTCACTGATGCATTTCTTTGTTAACCAAGCAGAATAGAAAGGAATTAAATGATCATCTTAGCCAATAAATTAATGAGCTTGAAAATGTATGAAATCAAGGTAACAGATAAGGTTTGTTATGAAGATCAATGACTAACATAATTCAAGGAAGACCTAATGGAGTAGATTGAAATGTGTTACTAACACATCAGCCGAAGAAGGATAAAGTGAAAAAATCTATGGATATAATTAAGTGGAAAAATTTGATGGACAAAAAAAAATGATTTACTCATCTATATAAGAGACATTGGTTTCATTGTTGAAGAGACACTGGAAGAAGAAGATATTGTAGAACTATCACATTTTGATCATTCTGGCTAATAAGAACCAAACTACAAAATAATTATCGAGCTACAAAGAGTAATTACTGACAGATAGTAAGTTGACATTGTATTGAATCTGAAGTGATATATTGATTAGAAAGATATGAATCAGTTGAACATTGATCTATAAATTGCAATCGAAGTTGTTTCAAGGTAGATCATCTAATGTTACATATTTAACCATTGTACACAGTCAAATCTCTTAACCGAGTGAACTATGAAAGTCTTTTGATGTTTCATTCATAGAGTGAACATTGTTATCCAGTCAACCCCAGAGTGACTGCCAGTTGGATGATAACTTCTGGTGTAAAATCCTCTAACAAGGTCACACCTGACAATGTGTTTTGTAACCTTTAAAAAGGTTGGGTCTTCACCGACCTCACTTTAGAAGAGTGAACATTTTTGGGTTGCCGGTCCTAGGTGGTTTTTCCCTTCATAGGGTTTCCACATTAAATCTCTTGTGTTATGTGTTGATTGTTGTATTTTCTTGTTATCATACTTTGCATATCACATGTTAGATTTGATCAGTAACTAGTATAAGTTTTTGACTGATAATCAGCAAAAGCTCAAAAAGTGAAAGTATTATATGTTTACCGAGTAGCAGAAGTTGAAGAATTTGTTTTGGATTATACATTTTGATTTCAAACACTGGATAACTAATTCACCCCCTCTCAGTTATTCCAACACATAGTAGCTCTAAGTTCTCATGGGACCACATAAGTCGGTGTGAACTAACTCCAAGACTATTTTTGTTGAATAGTCTTTACTTTTAAAACTAGATTTTTTCATCTTCCCTTTATGACATTCATGACACATAACATGATTAGGTTTAATTAGGCTAGGCAATCCTCTAACTTTTCTCTTTCTACTGATCTTAATCATGTTATCAAAATTTACATGACATAACCTTTTATGTAATAACCATGCATCCTCATTTTTCACCAGTAAATAAGAAGTCTTAGCATTATCAAGATAAAATAACTTACCTTTTGATTGTCATCCTGTTTTGACAAAATTTCAACTTTCTTTAGATATTCTCACCTTCATTATTTCCAATGCCACTTGGTGACCTGAGTTGTTAATATGAGCCACACTTAACAAATTGTGACTAAGTCCTTTTACCCAATAAGCATTATAACATATGATTTTATCATTTATCAATAAATATCATTTTCCTTTAACCATGCAAGGTGTGTCATTACCCATTTTTACTGATCCTCCATTATAATGCTCAAGATGATCAAATTTATCTTTATCACCAGTCATGTGATGTGTACAACCACTATAAATGATCCAAGTATCATTTTTACTAACTTTAGAAATGAGTTTTGTTTCTACATACCTTTCCTCTTCCTTTGAATAATCTTTCATTGCAATAAACACCACCTCAATGTCATCATCTATGTTTTTGTTTGTGTTTTTGTTAGTGTTGGTGTCAGTATCATCCTCTTTAGCAATGTAACATTGTCCAGGTTTTGGAGTGCTGGGGTTTTTTACCGAAAGGTTTCCCTAGGGTATATCAATGTGTCATTCTCTATTTTTTTGTATGCATGGTATGTGGTTGCAATATCTTTGTTAAAGTAGTTAATGAATCTGAAATTGTAAGGATTTATAAGAATTTTCACAATACTCTCCTATAGAGATTAGCGTAGGGAGCTATTTCTGCGCCTGATTTTCCTTACAAGTGGTATCAGAGCTTGATCAACTTTTGATCCTAGTTGTTGGGTAGGGTTTTTTGAGCTGATCTCAAGTTTGAGTGGGAGTTTTTTGCAGAGCATTTTGAATCTTATTTGCAGATTGAGATGGAAAGTTCATCATATGGAAGAATGGAGGTGGAGAAATTTAATGGCACTAATTTTGAGTTGTGGAAACTCAAGATGGAAGATATGTTGGAGGATCATGCCCTATGGGAAGTGACTTCAAGTGCTACAAGACCATAAACTATAGCTCAAGTAGATTGGGATATCAAAGACCATAAAGCTAAGGGTCTCACAAGACTCTGTTTAACCGATGTAGTTCTTTTGAATGTTCTAGATGAGAAAACCACAAATAGTTTGTGGGAAAGACTTGCGGCCATGTGTCAGGCCAAATCTCTGGTGAACAAGTTGTTCTTGAGAAAGAAGTTGTACTCTCTATGAATGGAGGAAGGTGGATCCTTAATGGATCATTTAAATGCATTTAATCTATTGGCTACACAATTGACATCAGCTGGTGTCAAGTTAGAGGAGGAGGATCGTTGCTACACACTTTTGTGTTCTTTACCATATTCATAGGACCATCTTGTGATGGCTCTTGAAAGCACTTTAGTCACCTTCAAAATAGATGATGTGGTGTCTTCACTGCTATCAGAGGAGATGCAGAGACAGGCTTCTATTTTGAAAAAAGAAGCCCTTGTTGTTCATGGGAGATCCACTGAAAGAGGGTAGAAAAATGACAATAAGTCTAACAATAAGGGTAGATCCAAATCCCATGGGAAGTCAAAGACTTCCAATAAGTCCAAGGAAAAAATGTTGGAACTGTGATAAATCTGGGCACTTTGGTAAAGACTGCAAAGAGCCAAAGAAGAAGAAGAAAGGTTCAGATTCAGCTTCAGAAAGATCTCAAGAAGATGGTGATGCATTCATCATAGCTTTGGTAGCCCATACATCTAATGATGTGTGGTTGGTTGACTTGGGTGCATCTTTTCACATGACCTCTCATCGAAACTGGTTCTCAAAATATGAAGAGTTTGATGGTGGAAACATGTACTTGGGTGATGATTCTTACCTAAAGATAGTTGGACACAGAAGGGTCACTATCAAATTTCCTGATGGATGAGTAAAGGGAATCAATAGAGTTATGCACATTCCAAGTTTGACATGAAACCTATTATCTATAAGTATGCTGAATGATGTAGGTGTGCAAGTTGTTTTTTCAAAAGAAGGATGCAAGATGATGAGAGGATCGATAGTGCTTGCAAGGGGTACTAGGAGAGGTACCTTATTTCAACTAGATGCATGTATTCCTCTATGTAATAGTTCTTCATCCTCACCATCTGAATAAAAAGTGAAGAAGTCTATGGCTATTGGTTCTGATGGTAGTGCAAATACTTTGGAAGGTAAGCTTCCTATAGAAAAGACAATGTTGTGGCATATGAGATTTGGCCACATTAGTGAAAAGGGTCTCGGAACCCTGAAAAATAAAAATCTTGTTGAGGGGTTAAATGATTGCAATCTCGAGTTTGACTTCTATGAACACTATGTTTATGGTAAACAAAATCATGTTCAATTTTACTCTAGTTCTCACAAATCTTCTGATGTTTTGGATCTTATTCATTCTGATATATTTGGTCCTGTAAAAGTTCCTTCAATCTCCAAGTCTGTATTTTTTGTATCTTTCATAGATGATTATAGTAGAAGGATGTGGATTTATTTCCTTAAAAGTAAGACACAAGTCTTTAGTCAGTTCAAAGAATTTAAAGTTCTTGTAGAGAATCAGACTAGTAAGATGATTAAATGTGTGAGAACTGACAATGGTGGTGAGTTTTGCTCAGCAAAGTTTGAACAGTTCTATAAAGAACAAGGTATCAAGAGGCATAAGACAACTCCTTATACCCCACAACAAAATGGAGTTGCAGAGAGAATGAACAGGACACTAATGGAGAAGGCTAGGAGTATGCTTAGTGGAGCTAGTTTAGAACAAAGGTTTTGGACCGAAGCTATGGCCACTGCTTTCTATCTGGTTAACAGATCTCCTACATCAACCCTTGTTGGTAAGACACCCATGGACGTTTGGTCTGGTAAGAAGCCTTCAATTAGACATCTTTGTGTTTTTGGTTGTGAAGCTTATGCACATGTTCCAAAGGAGAAAATATCTAAGTTGGAAAATAAAGTTGTTAAATGTATTTTCATAGGATACAGTGCTGGTGTGAAAGGATACAAGCTTTGGGATCCTATGACTAGTAAGGTTTTGTATAGTAGAAATGTTATTTTCAGAGAGATAACATCTTCTCCTATTGTGCTACAACCAGATGAAAAAAAAAAAGGAAAAATATGTTGTTCAGTTGCCTCCTACCCCTCAGAAGACTGAACAGAGAGACCATGTTGGGCCTAATGATGAGGAGAGCTCTAGCAGCTCTAATAGTTTAGAAGAAGAGGAAGAACAACCTCAACCACAACCCTTGAGGAGATCCATGAGAGAAAGAAAGAAACCAAAAAGGTTTGGTTATTCTATGTTAGATTCTAGTTGTGCCTTTGCTTTGATTACTAACACTGATGAGCCTAGATCTGTGAAAGAGGCTTTGGGCATGGAAGATGTAGGTTCTTGGATTGAGGCTATGGATGATGAGATGGTTTCATTGGAGAAAAACAAAACTTGGAACCTTGTACCTTTGCGTAAAGGGAGAAAATCTATTGGCTATAAATGGGTGTTCAAGAAGAAATTCTATGTAGATGGCAGTGTTGAAAGGTACAAAGCTAGATTGGTTGTAAAGGGGTATTCATAGGTAGAGGGAATAGATTATGGTGAAATATTCTCTCCTGTTGCAAAGTTGACATCCATTAGATTTATGTTATCTCTTTCTGCATCATATGATTTAGAGATAGAATAGATGGATGTGAAGACAACTTTCCTTCATGGTGATTTGGAGGAAGAGATTTATATGTCACAGCTTGAGCACTACATTGTTAAAGGTAAAGAATCCTTAGTTTGTAGATTAAAGAAATCTCTATATGGTTTGAAGCAATCTCCTAGGATGTGGTACCTTAAGTTTGATGCCTTTGTGTTGTCAATTGGATTTGTAAGATCAAAATCAGATCATTGTGTTTATTTTAGAGTTGAAAATGATCGCCTTCTTATTGTTGCATTATATGTTGATGATATGTTGCTGTTTGGGAAGGATAAGGGTATGATTTATGATTTTAAATCTCAGTTGTCAGCACAGTTTGAGATGAAAGATCTTGGGGCAGCTAGGTACATCTTGGGTATGGAAATCAGTAGAGACAGGTCTAAGAGAAAACTTTGGTTGAGTCAGAGTAAGTATGTGAAGTCTGTGTTGGACAGGTTCAACATGGCAGATTGTAGACCACTATGTGTTCCTATTTCTGTGGGAACAAAGTTATTTGTAGATGATTGTCCAAAATCTCCTAGTGAGGTGGAGGACATGAGTAGAGTACCTTATGCTAGTGCAATTGGTAGTCTTATGTATGCTATGGTCTATACTAGACCAGACATTGCCCAAGCAGTGGGAGTCCTGAGTCAGTTTATGGCTAATCCTAGATGGGTACATTGGGATTCAGTTAAGTGAGTATTCAGATATTTAAGGGGTACATCAGATTACTCCATATGTTATCATGGTAACTCTTCTAGATCTCCACATTTAGTTTGTATTCATGGGTTTGTGGATTCAGATTGGGCAGGTGATATTGATAGCAAGAGATCCACCAATGCTTATGTGTTCACTATGTTTGGTGGTACCATTAGTTGGATGAGTAAGCGACAACCTGTGGTTGCTTTGTCCACTACAGAAGCTAAGTACATGGCTGCTACTCATTCTTGTAAAGAAGCCATTTGGCTTAGAAGATTGTGTTCTGATGTTGGTGTTGATGCAGAATAGATTACTATTTGGTGTGATAGTCAGAGTGCTATTTTCCTTGCAAAGAATCCAACTTTCCATGCCAGAATGAAGCACATTGATGTGCAGTTTCACTTTGTGAGAGATATGGTGGAAGATGTAAAGGTAAATTTGGAGAAGGTAGATACTATGAAGAATGTTGTAGATGCATTAATGAAACCAGTGGGGACTGAGAAGTTTAGATGGTGTTCAGAGTCTATGGGCCTTTTGGCCTATAGCGGTTAAAGTTCCTGTTATGTTCCTGTTGCTCTTACAAGGTGTTCGACAAGTGGGAGAATGTTAGGAATAAAGTGTCTCAACCTTGGATAATTCCTATTCTTATTATTTATTTTGTAATTGTATTTTTTTGCAAATAATATAATTAAGTGTGAGTGTACATGTCTAGTTGGCATGTTGATGTGTCACTCCACTTGATGTGTCGGCATCTTGTGCGTAAGGAGATCATGACTAAAATGGTCATGATGGATTCCTATGACACGTAAGAACTATTTAAGGAATGTGCTATGACAGGTGTAAGAGCATCTTATGACTTGGGCCTATTTGGGTGCCCAAGAAGATGTGGTTGGTTTGTGTAAGAGAATATGCCAAAAATAGGTTGGTATGACAGATTCTCTTACACTTCTCTTGTGACCATTATTTTTGGGAGATTCTATGACAAGTTGTCATAGTCTATTCTAGGGATGGATGCCTCTTCTTGGGATTTCATGTAACAACTATGTACATGTTGCTTTGTGCATGGGTCTTGGTGGTTGTGCCCATTTTTGGGTCTAGAGGAGTCTATATATATGATGTTACTTCTATGGGAGAGATAATAAGTTTGATAAGTTTTACTAGTCTCTCATCTCCTGAAAGAACTTGCATTGCAAGTGTGTTGTAATCTCTGTGTTGAAGATAACACATTGTGTAGGTTTTGGAGTGCTGGGGTTTTTTACCGAAAGGTTTCCCTAGGGTATATCATTGTGTCATTCTCTATTTTTTTGTATGCATGGTATGTGGTTGCAATATCTTTGTTAAAGTAGTTATTGAATCTAAAATTGTAAGGATTTATAAGAATTTTCACAATACTCTCCTATAGAGATTACCATAGGAAGCTGTTTCCACACCTGAGTTTCCTTACACTCATCACATTTGCATCACCACCATGTACTACAGAAAGTTTTTCCCACATTTCCTTTGAAGTAGTGCAGTCCTTGATGTCTTAAAATTTATCATCAGATAGAGCAACAATAATCTCTATCATGGTAACATTGTGTTCATATCGGTCTCTTAACTGATCAAGAATCAAAGGACTAGGTGGTTCTAAATAGCTAGTTTCTAGTAAAGATATAGCATATTCTCCAATTCCAGATAGATGAAGTGTCTGACTTTTCCATGTACTAAAGTTGCCCTTGTTTAGATTTGACACTTCTCTTTTATACATCTCGTAATATTTCTACTTAAGTCCTTAAAACATCTGTTAAAGAAACCAATGTGCTCTAACAGTCAATCGGGTCAACTAGTGATGACTTATGGTCTTCAAAAGTCAGGCCACCTGAAATGGTAGAAAATAATTTTTCTTCAAAATTTATGTTTGGGTTTCAAAAGTTATTTTGAGCTAATTTTGATGTAATAAATTGAAAAATAAAATAATTCTAAGCTTGGTCAGCCCTAAGGGATAAATTTATGGAACCTTCTCGGGTGGTGGAAATTGCCTATATAAAGAAGGCCTGTAGTGTTGTCTTAGGCAGTTTGGGGATAGTTTTGGGTAGATCTAAGTAATGATTCAAGGCTTTTTACTATAGAATATTGTAAAAGGAATGCCCATGTGGCTTTACATTTGTAATTCTAAAATTTGGAATTCCACACTTGTGGAGATAATAAGAAGCCCATTTTCTATTCTTGCAAATTGTTGTTGTTTCTCTTTTTCTATTATGTGTTCATGGTATTAAGGGGAGCACCCTTCATCAATACCAAGTACAAATATGTAACTCTTGAAACAATTTCAAGAAATTCTGCAGCTCGGTAACATAAACTATTAAACTATCCATGCCTTTTACCAATTACCAATTAATTAACTCACTAATTACTGACCAAATCAAATATGTAGTATCTAAAGTATGACAATAAAAAAATCATCACAGAAATGCATAACACAATGATTTAATGTGGAAACCCTGTTAAGGGTAAAACCACCTAGGACCGATAACCCAAAATAATTTTCACTCTTCTGAAGTGAGCTCCATGAAGAGCCAACCTTGTTAAAGGTTACAAACACACTATTAGGTGTGACCTTGTTAGAGGATTTAAGACTAACAGTTATCTTTCAACTAACATTCACTGTGGGGTCAATGAGATAACAATGTACATTCCTTGAATGACATAGGGGCATAACATAAGATGGTTAAGTCCACTCGGTTAGGAGATTTTCTGTATCAATGGCTAAATTGAAATAGTAGTTGATTGGATTAGAATATAACTCAATTTTTCATATGTTCAGATCTATTCTAAGCTCATACAAATCCTCTAATCAATATTTAAATTCACTTCCTCAACTTACTTTCACTCAGTAATAGCTCTTTGATGCTCAATAGTGTTTTGTAGTCCAGTTCTCCTTCAACTAGTCTGATCAGGCATGCATGAAACTATATTAACATGAAATATGTACAGACTTCTTTCTTCTGACATATTTCAATAAAGAAACTCATATCTCCTATATAGATAGATAAACTATTTTCATATCAACCATCAGATCTTGTCACTTAATCTTCTTCATTGATTTTGCCTCTTAAACCTTCCTCGACAGTTGTGTCCATAACACATTTCAATTCCATCCTTTAGATCTCTGAATATTATCAACTGTGGATCTTATAACAAAATTTATCCTCAAGCTTGAAATCATAACAATTTTTGGCTCATCATTTTCTGTCGGCTAATCTAAGCATTTCATACTTTCATCCATACTCGGTTAACAAAGAAATGTATTGGTGAATACAAGCTTGGTTAATAATGTCACTCAGTATACACAACATTGGCTTGGTGTATACTGAAGTCTTCATTTACCTACCACATTATCTTGTACCTTTTTTCTTCCTTCTTCACAATAGATTAATGCAACATAATCAAGTCAACAATATGAGATCATAGAATCATGAATAAGTTACCCAAAGTAATCCTTATCCTTATCTGTCATGTCCATCTTTCTCCATGTAGATATCTCAGTTCTTAATATTTTCTCTCCTTTTACAGATGTTTAGATGTTTGTAACTAACATGATAAGTACTGTCAAAACTAGTTGACATGAATGACAACATAATGATTGATTTAATTATCTTACATATCATTTTAGTAACTCAGTGATCTCTAATCACTAATCTTCAATTCATTTAGGTATTCAATTAGTTGTAGTACTTACTTTCACAATGTTATCAAAATTAATGTGAGAAAACCTTATGTCCCATAACCAACTTTCATCAATTATAGTAATCAAACATGTCATCTCAGCAAGATTCAACTGATATACATTACCTCTAGTTCTTGATCCAATTCCAGTCATATTACCATCCTTATCCTTAATCACACAAGTTTTCTCAGTAAACTAAACTTGATATCCCTTATCAACTAACTATCCAATACTCAAAAGATTATGTTTCAATCCATCCACAAGATAAAGATCATCAATTTTAGTCTTTCCATCAAGAGTAATAGATCCTATTCCTTTTATCAAGTAAGGTGCATTATTTCCAACTCTAACAATTTTTCCGTCATAGTTTTTAAAATTTATAAATTTCTCCATATCTCCAGTCATATGATGTGAACAACCACTATCTATAATCCAATCAATTTTCTTTCCTACTTGGGAAACTAAAGATTTTTCTTCTCTAACTTTAGTTTCAGAGTTTTCTTCTTTTATTGCTACAAATCCTATATCATCATTCTCATTATGAGTTTCACTTAATAATTTCTCAATACTAGCCTCAAATTCTTCATCATTAGCATAGTAAAATTATTTAGATCTTCTAAGTTTAAAGTTATTCTTATATTTATTTACTCTCGTAGGGAATTTAGATGTGAAATGACCATATTCTTGACATGTCCAACATTTAAATATTTTCTTACCTTTAGGTTCTCTTTTCACAAGAAATGCAATTCCTTCCTCAATCTTTTTGTCTTCTCCAGTCCTAGATCTACTGTAACTAGCATAATCTCCTTTAACACTAGTACTTCTTGACAAAGTAGGGCGAACACTAAGTGCGCTAAATATTTTCTCAATTCTAGGTAGATCTCCTAACTATCTCAAGCCTATCTCCACTACTTCTAATATTCCAAGAAGAGTTTCTCTAGTAAAATTCTTAGTACAATGTATAACTTGTTCAATCATCTGTGCTATCTATATACACCTAAAAATGGTCACCTAGACTATTAGCCCCTTTTTCTAAATCATAAATTGCTTGTTCTTGATCAAATCCTAGTTCTATCATTTATTCGATTATTTTATATGGGCTAACCATCTTATCCTAAGCCTTTATTTAATTAAAAGGAATTTCCTCCCCTTTTATTTAAATAAAAAATCCCCACTTTTCTTCTTATCCTAAGTTGCACAAATAAAGTATTATTCTTATTTTATAAAAAGAGAAAAACACTTTTTGTCTCATATGGACACAAAAGTCAACTCTTATTTTCCTATTGGAGGATATTTGTGCATATGGATTGCTCCTCTTTTAAGCTCCACCATTGATTAAATCTTTTTCCTCTTAATCTCCATGGTCCATTCCTTTTCATTTCTTATAAAAAGAGAGCTCTCTTCTTCATTTTCATATCTTAGGTTTTTATGCTAATGTTATGTTGCAGGTTTTCTAGGTCATTTTGGAGCTTTTTGGAGATTTGGAGCATTCTTGGCTTTTGCATCTACATGTTATCATAGTTTCATTTCTTACATTATCATGGCATTCTTAGCTTAGATTTCCTTTATGTTTTAGATTAACCCATCTAGCTTAACTAGGAGGCTTTGTAATACTTGCATCTTTCCTTTTCATAGCTTAGCTTGCATTTCCATTTCTAGCATAGCATTGCATTTTCATTTGATTCTTGAGGATATTGGCATTCTTTCCCTTGTCTTCATTGAATCTCCCATTGCATGGTTTACTAGCAAGGTTATTGGCTTAATAGCTCTATCTGAGAGCATTCTTTAAAACCCTTGCACTCCATGCCTAGGGAGCTATGGATCGATTTTTGAGACCTCATTCTTGAGTGTTCTTGAATGTAATGATTCATAGAAGTGTGACACAATTATAGCACACATTATCTACTTAAATACACGAGTTAATATCTTTAAGATCTTCCATATCAGTTCATCCTCAGTCTTGTCTCCTTCAAAAACTTTGATACCTATGAAAATAGTTGATATTATACCAATATAAATTTCAATAGATTCATCTTCCATCATCTTTTCATCTTGAAATAAATATATCCAATTCTATAATCTGATTCTCTTTCTGACACAAGGGTAGTGTAGACACAAGAAAAATTGACTCCACTTGAATAAAAAAAAAGCCCTTCTCAGAGTTACACATGGAAGAAATATATAATTCACATGAAAAAATGAAAACACAATTTATATGAGGTAAGACAACTGACAATAATGTTGATTCAATTATTGAAAATCAGTCAACATGCCCGACTATGAGGCCTTCCGGGTTTCAGACGTTTCAGACTTATACAAAGAAATTATGAAACCATAATCTTTTCTTGCATCCTATCTTTGTCTCTAATGATGTATCTTGATAGTTGTGTTCTTACTACATTCTTTCTTACCTTCTACATCAACCAAGACTCTTTATATAGCCAGCTAAGCCATAGGTCAGCCAGTCAGGCATTTAATTACATTATAGGTCCATCCTAGAAGAGTTAACCAAAACTAATGAAAGAATAAAAATGCTAAATGAAAAGTCATATTTAGTTCCACACATGATCCGATAACATGTCCCTAACTTAGCAAGATCCCATCTCATCACATGGAACCGCACAAGATGAAAAACTCCATGTTCTGTGTGAAACTGGCTAAAAATTGATACCTGAGAAAAATGGTCATAACTCTCAACTCATAATGAATTAGGACTTTTGGTCTTAGGTGAAGATATTAATTTAGGTCCTCTTAAAGGATACAAGAGTACAAAGGCTGATTCCTTAAGGATCAATGGCTACATGACGCGCAATCAGCTCATGAAAAGTAGGAAAATATAGCACAAGCAATAAGGAAAATAACTCTAACTTTCAAATAGTCCATCCAATCCTTATATGCTCATTGGAAAAGGTTCCAAAATAGGTCCTAAAAATTTTGTAATATTTTCATAACATGAAACCAATAACTACAACAATTATAATGCAAACAATAGAAAATAGGAAAAAAATTTGGTTGATGCAAGATTGCTCAAAGACCTAAGATGCTCTTGCATCACACACCTGGGGTAAACAAAGAACTAATGTCCACATCAGGCACTACTTATATTTTGACCTGAATCATAAAGATCCAACTCAGCTTGTATAAGCCATGGACTATCTTCAAATGGCTTGTCTTTCCACTAAACTGGATATTCCATGTAGTCCTTTCCTCTTGTACTCTTGCTCACTCTACTATTCAAGATATTCTCAATGTTGTATCTGTTCTTATTAGGATAATCCAAATCATCTTCTATCTCATCATTTTATTCAAAGTATTCAAAGATATCAACAATGTTGAGTATAGGTGATATATCCATGTCCTCTGGTAGTTCCAATTCATAAGCATTTCCACTGTCAAACTTCTTTAGAATCTTACAAACTTCTTGTAGGTACCAACTAGAAATCTATTTTTGTTAAAATGAATCATAACCTCATCTCTAACCTTAAAAGTTTTATGTATCCTTCTCTTATCTTCTCTCTATTTATGTTTTAGATTACTTTCCTCCAAATTCCTTTTGATTTCATCATGAAAAGTTCTCATGCATACTACAAAATCCTCAGCTTTAGCACTTCTTGTCTTAGTAGGTAAATCTCTCAAATTTGTTGTTCCCTTAGGATGAAATCCAATAACAATCTTAATGGGTGTCCTCTTAGTGCTTCTATTCAAAAAATTATTATATGCAAACTGTGCTTGTGCCAAAACTAAATCCCAATTAGCAGGCTTATCTCCAACTAAACATCTCAACAAGTTTCCCAAACTTCTATTCACAACTTCAATCTATCCATCTATCTGAGGGTGAAATGTACAACTAAGCTTCAACTTAGTATTCATCTTTTTCAAAATTGTTCTCCAAAAATAACCAATAAACTTGGTATCTCTATTTGAAACAAAAGACTTAGGGAAACCATGCAATGTTAATCTCTATTGAGCATTCAAGGTTGTCATTAGTATCCAAGGATATCAAAGAGGTCGGTTGGTCACTTACATTGAGCTAATCAGTAACATGAAGCTAGACAAACTAGTCAATAAAGAATATATACCAAGAAATATATAGTTTACCAAGCACCATCAGACACCGACACTGACACACAATAAACACCGAGCATCACAGAATACACTGAGAAACTTACACAATGTTTACTGATGATCATAGGAAATGGCATAGTATTCAAAAATGGCACATTCTTTTATGCAAATGGTTACAACATATCGTAAAATGGTTTACCAAGATCAAGGAACATTTATTGTAAAAGATACTCATTAAATGTAATATATATCTTATTGTAATAGTTGATCTAGGATATTTTACACCATAGATCTTAGGGTTAAGATTGTGTATTGTAACCTAATTTTGTTAAAGTAGCAAAAACATAACACTATATATTTTGTCTGTTGGCATCATTTTGCATAAGAACTAATATATGAATCAAGGAGCACTTGAAGCTATTGCCTAACTTCAAGTCATTTAGTTAACAGAGCATAATAGAGTACAAAGGTTATCAGATTAGCAGAATTAGAGAAGGCTACCAAGAATATTCAGAGCAGAGATTCATCACAGTTAATGTGATATTTTATGAGCATTTATAGATCTATTTCAGACAATTGAGCTGTCAACTAGCAAATAATTACCTATTGCTTTCTGACTATTATAATAGAGTTTTGGATAAATCTCTTAACTGATTAGACTTAATAGTCTTATGTAAATCTCTTAACTAGGTTCACACTTCATTAGTGTTGTTAAAATCCTATAACTAGGTAGATCTAGCTAATCTAACATGTCACTCCTAATAGGGTGAGATCACCAAAAGTGATCAAAACTTGTAGCCTTAATAGGAAAACCTTTTCTATTTGCAATAGGGAAGAATTTGTGGGTGTCATCCCCACCACAATTTTTACCTTCTAACAAGGGTTTCTGCGTTACCAAAATACATGTGTTATGTGATTGTCATATTGATTTCATCTTGTTTACTTAAATGAATGATTGATACATGTAGTTAGATTCAATTTATTTTGGTCGATTATCACTATTTAGATTTTTAGATCTAAGAGGTTTACATGTAAAGTTTTTGAAGGCACTGATTCACCCCTCCCCTCTCAGTACCTATCTCTCCTAATTCCAACAATTGGTATCAAAGCATAGTTTTCTTTTTGAATAGTTTAACCACTGAAGGGTAAAATATCTAAGTCATGGAGATATATAAGCTTGACAAGACTATCGAGAATCAGAAGATATAGATGCAAATGTTTGTGGAATAGTATAAACAATCTAGGGAAGAAATGAATAAATTACTGGTCAAAAGGAAGAACCTTGCAATTCTGCAAAGTGAAATTGATTATCATGAAGAACCTATTGATGATATAGTTGATCATATTGGATCTAGTTTTGGAAGCATCTTTGATGGATCTAAAATCATAATTATTGATTTGTCTGAAAAGAATCAGCATCTATCCGAACAAGTGAAAGCACTTCAAATCAGTCAAGAATCTCAAATGGTGAGAATGGTGGAAATCATGAACAATGCTAGACAAGCTAAACAAGATCAGAGTCTGGCTATTGAAGACCGAAGACTGATGACTGAACAACTCTAAGAAAAAGAAAGTGAAATACAGAGACTCACTGATTGTCACTTCCAAGTATCAAATCAAATGATGATTGTTAATCAAGAAATGAACCGAGTAAATGGAGAATTATCAAGAAGACTTGAAGATGTTGCAATACTTAGAGAAGACAATGAAAAATTGAGAAATGAGATAAAGCTACAAAAGAAACATAATGAAATGATGAAGATATTTGAGGACAGTTAAAAAAAGATTGATGACTTCCTGACTAATCAGAGAAGATTTGGAAGTAAAGCCAGTATAGGCTACACCGGTGAAGGAGAATCATCACAACAAGTTGAAAAGGTCAACAAAAATTAAAACCAAAGACCTAAAGTATTGGCATGTTATCATTGTGGAAAATCATGACATACATCTAATGTGTGTAGAAGCAAAGCACAAGGTAAACCTCCTATCACTCCTAAGTTTAATGGATACTATTACTAGTGTGGAGCATTTGGACATCCAGCTTATTAGTGTAGAGCTGAAGAAAATGATATTGCTAACAATACTATTATGGAGAAAATATGCTATACTTGTAATAAGCATGGACACACTGCAAGAGAGTGTAAAGAGAAAATGAAATAAGTTTGGCCACCTAATGAGAAACCACAATGCAGACCATATCAACCGAAGAGACAAGGTAACTATAATGTTTGGGATTATAATACATTGACTAATTGTGTTGTATCCGGTCAATATGGGCACATTGCAGAAAATTATTACAAGAAGAGTCAGATTGGAAAATCAAGAAGCTAGACAAGCACTGGGATGGCTTGTATGCACTATCATAAGGTCAACCATTTAAGAAAGAACTATAGAGACCAGGCTATTAGAATAACTGAGAGGGGGGTGAATCAATTATCCAGTGTCCCAAAACAAAATGTATAATGGAAAACAACTTCTTCAATTTCTGCTCCTCAGTAAACAATAATTACTTTCAATGTCTGTGCTTTTACTGATTACCAGTTTAATACTATAACAGTTACCAATCAAATCTAACATGTAACATGAAAAGTATGATAACAAAAAAATATCACAATCAACACATAACATGAGATATAACATGGAAACCCTGTAAAGGGAAAAACCACCTGGGACTGATAACCCAAAATTGTTCACTCTTCTGAAGTGAGGCCGGTTAAGACCCAACCCTATTAAAGGTTTAAAACCACACTGTCAGGTGTGACCTTGTTATAGGATTTTAGACTAGAATTCATCATCCAACCAACATTCACTATGGGGTTGATAGAATAACAAAGTTAATTCTATGAATGATACATCATAAGACTTTCAGAGTCCACTCGGTTAAGAGATTTTGACTATATACAATGGTTAAATATGTAACAATAAATGATTTTATTTAATACAAATTCAATTGAAGATTACAAATCAATATTCAGTCTATACAAATCCTTCTGATCAATATTTCACTTCAGATTCAATATTGTATAAACTTACTCTCCATTGGTAATTATTCTTTGTAGCTCGGTAATTGTTCTACAACCCAATTCTCACTTAACTAGTATGATCAGAATGCATGAAAACCTTGTTCACATGATATTCCTATAGTTTCTACTTCTTCTGGCATCATTCCATAATGAAATTCTAGTCTCTTATATAGACGAGTAAATCATTTTCTTCTCCTCCATCAGATTTTGCTACTTAACCACATTCATAGATTTTTCCATTTCAAACTTTCTTGGGTAATGTGTCAATAACATATTTCAATCTACTCCATTAGATCTTCCTTTAATTTTTTTAGCCATCGATCTTCATAACAAACATTATTTGTTATCACTAAAATTGAGGTACTTTACAACTCATCAATCCTATCAGCTAAACTAATCATTTATTTCATTCTATTCTACTCGGTTAACAAAGAAATGCATTAGTGAACACTACTTAGTTATTACTTCGATCAATATACACTACACTTTGTTGGTGTATACTAGAAATGCTTCATTTACCAACAACACTACTTTTTGTCTTTCAACTCTATACTTCATCATAAATGAATGCAACATAATAAAGTCAATATCATCAAGTCATAGACTCATCAACAAGTTACTCAATTTTTTTTTATCCTCATTTGTCATGTACATCTTTCCCCATGTAGATTTCTCTATTCTTCATCTTTTTCACCTTTCTTTAGATGTCTCAGTATAGTAAGTTACAAGATAAGTGCTATCAAACTATTTGACATCAATGACAACATAATACTAATTTAATCATATTACATATCTAATCAGCAACTTCTCAGTGATCTTTAATCATGGATTCTTCAATCAAATTTCAAATCAGTTGTAGTCCAACAATCTCTCCCTTTGGCATTGATGGCAACTTAAGTAATATGAAATGTACCATGCACATACCAAACATATATTCTACAACTTTGTGAACAAAATGTTGTAATTTGAATAGACTTAATATTTTTAATCACTATGTTACTAAAAAACATTAGATAATATAGCTTTACCATTCTATAGTTGTGATCTTTTTAGTTCTCTTGTTCCTTCTTTTGTTCTCTATAACTGATCTTCAATACTCTATCTCATTTAGATTGTCTCTCCCTTATATAATTCTCATCGGTGCTTGTCCCTTTTCATATGATTTATTTCTCCCTTTGACAACAATTCCAAAGAAACAAATAAACAAACAATTTTGCCTCCTTTGTATCTCAGTATACTAATATCCCAATCGGTTCAAGTTCTCCAAACTTAATCACAACCTTGAACAACCTTGAACATGATTCAAAGTGTGAACTATTCTACATCAACATGAATGATCTTCTAATAAAAGTAGGCTGATTCAACAACTAGATCACCTTAGTGACTGATAGATAGGGGACGGACCCCAAGTCTAGTCCTCACGTATTCAAATGTGTCCTTTGGTAGAGGATTAATAAAAATTGTTGGAAACAATTGTCTGAAGGAAATTGCTACTCAAATTATGTATTGTCTTTGATGTCACACAATGTCATAGTCTGTAGCAATTAGTTCCTACCGAGCTCAGTCGGTCTACCAGACAGGAAGATTAGTGCTTACCGAGTCCACTCAGTTATCAAAGGAAATTCAGCATTTATCGAGTTCAGTCAGTCATCAAAGGAAATTCAGCATTTACCGAGTTCAGTCGGTCGTCAAAGGAAATTTAGCATTTACCAAGTTCAGTCAGTCATCAAAGGAAATTTAGTGTTTACTGAGTTCAGTCGGTTATCGAAGGATTGTCGGTGTTTACCGAGTTCCCTCGATCTCTGAAAGATTGTAGAAAGTTATGGTCACCGAGCACTATCAGCCCTTGAAGGATTTTTGCAAATAGAGTTTGCTTAATTCAGCCGACTGTTATACTAAATAATGTCGATTTGACAAATCAAAAATCATATAAATAAAAGGTCAAATGTGAAAAATAAACAAGATATATAGCAGAAGATTTACAGAAGAAAGACAGGAAAGGTGTGTGCGAATTTGTGAAGGATGTTCAGATATCCTTAAGGTGTAGCAGAGATTTATTTGATTAGGAAGGATCACACATATGCAGAATAGAGATCTGTAATCAGCAAGGCAGTTGCATTATTATACAGGTCATTTTTCATTGTTACCTTCTTATCATTGTAATAGTGAATTCTAAATCTCTTAACCGAGTTGGTTTAACAACCATATTGTAAATCCTCTAACAAGGTGACAATTCCATTGAATTGTTTTCAAGACCTCTTACCAGGCCACTCCTAGTAGGGTGATTAAATCCTCTAACAAGGTCACACCTAAGAGTGTGTTTTGTAACCTTTTACCGGGTTGGCTTCTAACCGGGCATCACTTCAGAAAAGTGAAAATCAGTATCTAGATACATTGGTGGTTTTTTCCATATTGGGTTTCCACATTAAATCTTGTGTCTCTTGTGTTCTTAATTACTATCTTAATCATACACTAGTGCTGATGAATATCTAAAAGATAATTTTGCTAATACTTTCTGCATCTTCAAAGTTACTACAATCTATTTACCAAGTGCTAAAACAAATAACATTTTTAAGATATCCTAAGGGATCTGGAAAGAATTAATTATGAAGTATTTATGGTTGACTGATTCACCCCCCCCCCTCTCAGTCACTTCATCCATATTCCATCAATTGGTATCAGAGCTTTTGGTGCTTGCAGGAAGGGTTTCAAGGACCTAAGCTAAAGATCAAGATGTCTTACAAGAGGGAAATTCCAAAGCTCAATAGAGATAACTTTTTAGCATGGCAAGGTCTCATGCGACTTCATCTGGCTTCCATTGGTGATTCAGGATGCAAATACATTGATGAAGAATACACAATTCCTAATGGCGCATTAACTATTGAAGACATTGCAGATAAAAAGACTCATAACACCATGATGATAGACATTGCATCTGCTCTCAGCTATGAAGAATTTGATGATATTAAAGAATGCACTACTGCATATGAAATGTGGATGGCACTGAAGAAAATATATGGTGGTGATGCAAATGTGAAAAGAGCCAAAGCAGAAAGCCTAAGAGGACAGTTTGACAAGATGAATATGAAGGAAGATGAAAACATTGCAAAATATGTTGAAAGAATCAAAGCAAGTGTAAGTGCAATTAGAGCTTCTGGAGGAACAATCTCAGATGAAACTGTTATAAGTAAGGTACTCAGAACATTACTCCCTATCTATGCAATAAGAGTATCAGCTATTCAAGAAAGAAGATGTGAAACAAACCACAATATAACTTTGGATGCTTTAGTTGGAAGATTGACAGCCTTTGAATTAGACAACTATGACAACTATGTTCCTAGTTCCAAAAATATTGAATCAGCATTTGAGGCCAAGGTTTCACTAAAGAAGAACAAGAAAATTAAAGAAGTTCAGTCAGAAAGTGGAGAAGTATCAGAAGAAAGTTCTGATAGTGATCTTGAAATTATAGAAGCATTACTTGCAAAGAAGTACTCTAGAGGGAAAGGTAAATATAAAGGTAAAACTCCTTTAATCTATTTTTCATGTGAAGAAATTGGACATATTGCAGCTAGGTGCCCAAACAAGCAAGTCAAGGAAGAGAAGAGAAGTCACAAGTACTATGGCAAAAAGAATTTCAAATCATTCAAGGATAAAGGTAAGAAAACATGTTTTATGGCTAAAGATTCTGATGATAGTGAAGAAGAAATTGTCTTTATTGCTATAAAAGATGAATCTGATGATGATGAAGATAAGATGGCACTTATTTATCATATAAGAAAAGATGATATATGGATAATAGACAGTGGATGTTCACACCACATGACTGGTGACAAGACAAAATTTGAATATCTAGAAGACTGTGATAGTGGTAATGTAAGATTTGGAAACAATGAACCTTGTTGTATAAAAGGAAAAGAAAGAATCTCATTAACCAAAGAACTCATATGTGATAATGCTTATTGGGTTGAAGCACTAAAACATAATCTTCTAAGTGTAGCACAGCTAATCAACACTAGTTTCAAGGTTGAATTCATGAATGGTCAAGCAAGACTACTGGATGAAAAAGGAAAACTCATTGGATCAGGCAAACAAACAAAAGGTAACTTATTTTATCTTGATCTCAGTGAATATTCACGCTTTATTGCTCAAATTGAAGAAAGTTGGCTATGGCACAAAAGGGTATGTCATGTGAATTTTGATAACATGATAAAAATAAGCAAATTCAAGCAGGTTAGAGGCATTCCTACTTTGAAGAAACCTGATACTGGTCTATGTAAGAATTGTCAAATTGGCAAAATGAGTAAAACTAGTTTCAAGAGTAAGAACTATCAGTCTAAAGAAATTTTGGAAATTATGCATACTGATTTATGTGGACCTATTGGAATACAAAGCTATACTGGAGATAAATTCTTTATTCTTTTCGTTGATGATTATTCTAGAATGATGACTGTCATGTATTTAAGAGAAAAATCAGAAGCATTTGAAAAGTTCAAATGGTACTTAGCAAGAGTGGAAAAGGAAATAGGGAAAAGATTGAAATACTTAAGATCAGACAGAGATGGTGAATTCATCTCCCATGATTTTAACAACTTTTGCATTGAAAGAGGAATCAAAAGACAGGTATCAGCTCCTAGAACTCCTGAGCAGAATGGAATAGCAGAAAGAAGAAATAGATCTATTATGGATTGTGCAAGGACTCTAATGATAGAAAAGAACATCGCTATAAAGTACTGGAAGGAAGTTATCAGTACTGCAGTTCATACCTTGAACCGAGTACAATTGAAGAAAGACACATTCAAAAGTCCTTATGAATTATGGTATGGCTATAAACCTAATGTAAGTTACATGAAAATATTTGGTAGCAAGTGTTATATCTTAAAAGAATCTAGAAGAAATAAATTTGATGTGAAAAGTGATGAAGGAATATTCCTAGGATATTCTAGCAAAAGAAAGGCATAAAAATGTCTGAACTTATCTACTCACAAAGTCATAGAAAGTATACATGTAAAATTTGATGAGTTTGTAGAAAAGACTAAAGAAGAAAGCAAAAGGGAACTTAAGAACTACAGAAGATTCATTTACATTGAACCTGAAACATTGGCAGACACAACTATCAATAAGGAAACTATATCTACCGAGCTGAGCATAGTTACTGAGTCACAAACTGAGTCACAGGAAGAAGTTCAAACTGAGTCATAGGAAGAAATTGAGACCGAGTCTCAGCTTGAAGTTACCGAGAAAATATCTACTGAGCCTGAGCAACTTGAAGAAGAGATCCTAGAAGACAACAGCATGAATCATTCAAAAAGCAAGGAACCTATAGTAGCCAAATATGTTAGAAGACATCATACACCAGATCAAATTATTGGAAACAAATCAGATGGTACTATGATAAGAAGAAAGCTAAAAGGTACATGTCTTCTTACTGACTTTGAACCTAGAAATATCAAAGATGCATTAGAAAATGAAAGTTGGATTGAAGCAATGAATGAAGAATTAGAACAAATACAAAAGAACAAAACATGGCCTCTTGTACCTAGACCTAAAGATAAGAATGTAATTGGAACAAAATGGGTATTCAGGAATAAGCTGAATGAAGATGGTCAAGTATCTAGAAACAAAGCTAGACTGGTATGTAAAGGTTATTCTCAAGAAGAAGGTATAGATTATGGAGAAACTTTTGCTCCTATTGCAAGATTAGAAGGTGTAAGAACTCTACTTGCTTATGCAGCACACAAAGGATTTAAGGTATATCAGATGGATATAAAATCTACATTTCTCAATGGAATTCTTGATGAAGAAGTCTACATTGAACAACCTGAAGGTTTTGTTGATCCAAATAAAAAGGACATGGTCTGTAGGTTACACAAAGCATTGTATGGTTTGAAACAAGCTCCTCGAGCATGGTATGAAAGACTCCATAACTATTTGATTCAGATTAATTTCAAAAGAGCCAATGATAATAGCAATCTGTATATTAAAGAAGGACCAGATGACAAAATTGTATTGGTAGAAATATTTGTAGATGATACTATATTTACAGGGAATGAGGATCAGTGCAAAGAATTTTCAGAGAAAATGAACAAAGAATTTGAAATGTCTATGTTTGGTTTAATAAAATTCTTTGTTGGTCTTCAAATTCAACAAAGCAAGAATGGTATATACATTACTCAATCTAAATACATTTAGGAAATACTTAAGAAGTTTGGTATGGAAGATTCAAAACTAGTTGGTACACCCATGTGTACTGGACTAAAACTTACCAAAAATGATGATTCAAAAGAAGTTTATCAGACCCTATACCAATCTATGATTGGAAAATTGCAGTATGTAGTACATACAAGACCTGATATTGCCTTAGCAGTCGGTATAGTAGCTAGATTCTCAGCAAAACTTAAGGAAAATCATATGATGGAAATCAAAATAATCTTAAGATACTTAAGAGGAACTGAAGAATATGGTTTGTGGTATAAATTTGGAGGCAATCTAGACTTAAAAGTGTTTACTAATGCTGATTGGGCAGGAAACATTAATGATAGAAAAAGCACAAGTGGTGGAGCATTTTTTTCTTGAAAAAAGACTGGTATCCTGGACTAGTAAAAAGCAAAATTGCACATCTCAATCCATAGCTGAAGCAGAATATGTTGCTGCTGTAGTAAACTGTTCAAATATTATTTGGTTTAAATAGTTATTAGAAGGTATGAAGGTTGAAATCAAAGAACTAGTTGTTATATTTTGTGACAATACCAGTGCAATAAACATTTCAAAGAATCCAGTGATGCATTCCAAAACCAAGCACATTGCTATTAAATATCACTTTGTTAGAGAATTGGTGCAGGACAAGGAAATCAGATTAGAATATATTCATACAAAAGAATAGATTGCAGACATTTTTACCAAACCATTACCTAAGGATGCATTTGTGTATCTAAGAGGTAAGTTAGGGGTCATTCCCCTATCTGAGGCTCACTAAATATAGTTTTAGTGATGCATCAACCAGAACATGATTGAAAATCAACCAATTGATGCAGCATATTCAAGGAATCATTGCATATGAATCAGTACTTGAGGTACATTAATTTACACCGGTAATATGTGAATTGTCTTTGGCATGTGTTGTCAAAGAGGGAGTGTTTGCTATGTCTTTGCTATTACTTCAAGAAATTTTCAATAGTCAAAAGGAAGAATTTTTAGGATAAAGGAAGTTTTCTGACAAAGGGAGATTTGAATCTGAACCGAGCTAACTCTTTCAAATTTCTTATGCTATGACATATTGTGTTGCCATCAATGCCAAAGAGGGAGATTGTTGGAAACAATTGTCTAAAGGAAATTGCTACTCAAATTATGTATTGTCTTTGATGTCACACAATGTCATAGTCCACAATAATCAGTTCCTACCGAGCTCAGTCAGTCTTCCAGACAGGAAGATTAGTGCTTACCGAGTCCACTCAGTTATCAAAGGAAATTCAGCATTTACCGAGTTCAGTCAGTCGTCAAAGGAAATTCAGCATTTACCGAGTTCAGTCGATCATCAAAGGAAATTTAACATTTACCGAGTTCAGTCGGTCGTCAAAGGAAATTCAATGTTTACCGAGTTCAGTCAGTTATCGAAGGATTGTTGGTGTTTACCGAGTTCCCTCGGTCTCCGAAAGATTGTAGAAAGTTATGGTCACCGAGCATTGTCGGCCCTTGAATGATTTTTGCAAATAGAGTTTGCTTAATTCAGCCAACTATTATACTAAATAATGTTGATTTGACAAATCTAAAATCATATAAATAAAAGGTCAAATGTGAAAAATAAACAAGATATACAGCAAAAGATTTACAGAAGAAAGACAGGAAAGGTGTGTGCGAATTTGTGAAGGATGTTTAGATATCCTTAAGGTGCAGCAGAGATTTATTCAATCAGGAAGGATCACACATATGTAGAATAGAGATCTGTAATCAGCAAGGTAGTTGCATTATTATACAGGTCATTTTTCATTGTTACCTTCTTATCATTGTAACAGTGAATTCTAAATCTCTTAACCGAGTTGGTTTAACAACCATATTGTAAATCCTCTAACAAGGTGACAATTCTATTGAATTGTTTTCATGACCTCTTGCCAGGCCACTCCTAGCAGGGTGATTAAATCCTCTAACAAGGTCACACCTAACAGTGTGTTTTGTAACCTTTTACCGGGTTGGCTTCTAACCGGGCATCACTTTAGAAAAGTGAAAATCAATATCTAGATACATTGGTGGTTTTTCCCATATTGGGTTTCCATGTTAAATCTTGTGTCTCTTGTGTTCTTAATTGCTATCTTAATCATACGCTAGTGCTGATGAATATCTAAAAGATAATTTTGCTAATACTTTCTGCATCTTCAAAGTTACTGCAATCTATTTACCGAGTGCTAAAAAATATAACATTTTTAAGATATCCTAAGGGTTCTAGAAAGAATTAATTGTGAAGTGTTTATGGTTGACTAATTCACCCCCCCCTCTCAGTCACTTCATCCATATTCCATCAAAAATATCTGCAAGTTGTTCTTTAGATGTGAAAAATTATAACTTCACTTGCTTCTCTTTCACTTGTTCTCTTAAGTAATGATACTTAATAGATATATTCTTTGTCTTAGAGTGCATCACATGATTCTTTGAAATATTAATAGCACTAGTGTTGTCACAATATATAATCATCGGGTCAGTGATTACCTTATTCATCCCTTCCAACACTTGCTTCATATATGCAATATTTGAACAGTTAGTAGCAGTAGAAACATACTCTCCTTCAACTATAGACTGAGAAATACAACCCTTCTTTTTACTTGTTCAAGTTACAAGTCTTTCACCATAGAAAAATGCTCCTTCAGTGGTGCTTTTTCTATCATCCACATTTCTAGCCCAATCATCATCGGTGTAAACTTTCAATTCAAACTTCCCTTCCTTAGGATACCATAATCCATAATTCTCTATTTTCTTTAGGTATCTTAAGATCCTTTTTGTATCTATCATGTGTGATTCTCTAGGATTAGTAGAAAATCTTGCAATAATACCCATAGCATGTGCTATATTTGGTCTATTATGAACTACATACATTAACTTACCAATCATGGATCAATAAAGTGTCTAGTTTACCTCTGTATTTTCATCCTCCTTTGTCAATTTGCATCCAGTAGCCATCAGTGTTCCCACAGGTTCAGCATCCTCCATGCCAAATGTCTTCAGTACTTCTTTTATGTATTTTGAATGTGTGATGAATATTCCATCACACTACTGAATCACTTGTAGTCCAAGAAAGAACTTAATCTCTTTGAACATAGACATTTCAAATTCCTTTTTCATTTCATCAAAAAATGTCTTGCATACAAGATCTAAGCCTCCAAAAATAATATCATCAACAAATATTTCAGCAATGATAATAGTATCATCAGTATCACCTTTGATATACAAATTTCTATTTTCACTTGTTCTAACAAATCCAATACTTAACAAGTAAGTATGCAGTCTTCCATATCATGCTTTAGGTTCTTGCTTCAAGCCATATAAAGCTTTATGTAATCTACATACCATATCTTTATTGTTGGGATCAAAAAATCCTATAGGTTGTTCGATGTGGACCTCTTCCTCACGTATACCATTCAAAAATGTTGACTTCACATCCATTTGATAGACTTTGAATTTCTTGTGTGCAGCATATGCAAGTAGCATTCTAACTCCTTTCAATCTAGCAACAGGTGCAAATGTTTCACCATAGTCAATGCCTTCTTCCTATGCATATCCCTTGCATACCAATCTAGCTTTATTTCTTGTGACTTCACCATTTTCATTCAAATTATTCCTGAATATCCACTTAGTATTGATAACATTCTTATCTTTAGGTCAGGGTACTAAGGACCATGTTTTATTCTTCTCTATTTTCTCTATTTCCTCCTTCATTGCATTAACCCATTCTTCATTCTCTAATGCAACTTTCACATTTTTAGGTTCAAATTCACAAACTAGACATATACCTTGTCTTGTTTTGCTTCTAGTTTGCATTCCAACATGTATGTCTCCAATGATTTGTATCTCAGGATGATGTCTTCTAAAAAAACTAGCCAGAACTCAATTTCTCCTTTCTTGCTCATCCTACTCAGGGTCATTTCCTTGCTCGGTAGCTCCATCTTGTTCATCGGTTTGTGTTGCATGTTGTCCTATATTGTTTCCCTATAGATCAGTTGTCACAACTTGCAGTGTCGGTAGATACTCTAGATGTTCAATGTAAGTGAATCTACTGCAGCCTTCTAGTTCCTTTGTACTTTCCTATATGTTCTTGTCATCAAACTCATCAACATGAACATTAGTACTTTCAACTATCTTATTTGTAACCTTTTTCAAACATTTATATGCTTTAATTGTAAAGGAATATCCTAGAAATATCCCTTCATCTCCTTTAGAATCAAATTTTCCATTTCTCTCATCTTTCAAAATAAAGCATTTACTTCCAAAAATCTTGAAATAACTTGCAGTAGGTTTGTGTCCAAACCATAGCTCATAAGGTGTTTAGTTGGTGTCCTTCTTTAGTTGTACTCAGTTAAGAACATACATAGCTATACTGATAGCTTCCCTCCAATATGTCTAAGAAACATTCTTTTGTATCATCAATGTTCTAGCATAGTCAATTATAGACATGTTCCTTCTTTCAACAATGCCATTTTACTGAGGTGTCCTCAGTGGAGAGACCTATCTTTTAATTCCATGCTCATCACATAAATTAGTAAATTCATCAGAAATAAATTCACCTCCTCTATCAGATCTTAAGAATTTTATTTCTTTTCTAGTCTCTTTCTCTACCTTAGCTTTATACCTCTTAAGCATTTTAAAGGCTTTAGATTTCTCTTTCAGGAACATAATAGTCATCAGTCTAGTATAGTCATCAACAAAAAGAATAAAATATCTATCACCAAAATAGCTCTGAGTTCTCATAGGACCACATAGGTCTTTATAAACCAACTCATGTATCTTCTTTGTTGAGTAGTCTTTACTTTTAAAACTAGACTTAGTCATCTTACCTTTTTGACATTCATGGCACATGGCATGATTAGGTTTTGTCAAGTTAGGCAATCCTCTAACTCTTTTCTTTTTACTAATCTTGATCATGTTGTCAAAGTTCACATGACATAACCCTTTGTGCCACAACCAAGGATCTTCATCCTTTATTAACAAACAAGAAGACTGATCCATATCATGATAGAATAGATTACCTTTGGATTGTGTACCAATTTCAACAAGTCTTCCTTCATCATCATAGATCTTCACTTTTTTTCTTTCAAAAGCCAGTCCATGGCCTGAATTGTTTTGTTGAGCCACACTTAACAAATTATAGTTCAATCCATCAACCTAGTATGCATTTTCACATTGTATTCTTTCATTGATCATCAGTGAACCTTTACCTATTACCATACAAGGTGCATTATTTCCCATTCTTATAGATCCTACATTATATTCAACAAGATGATCAAACTTCTCTACATCACCGGTCATATGATGTGTACAGCCAATATCTATGATCCATGTATCATTTCTACTTACTTTAGAGATTAGTTGTCTCTTCATCTTTCTCTTCTTCCTCTGAGTCATCTTTCATTGCAACAAATATAACTTCTATGTCATCATTAGAATTAGATTCAGTTTCAATATCTTCAGCTATGTAACATACCTTTTTTCCTTTATCATGTCAGTTGTCTCTATTGTTGTGTCGATAGCCTCTATTGACTGTTCTCCCATAGCTTCTTTCAAAGTGGTCTTTGGATCTATCATCATCTTTCTTTTGAGGACATCTAGCAGTGATGTGACCAACTTCTTTATAGTTAAAACATGCCAAAGGTAGCTTCTATACCTTCCTTTTCCTTTGGGCAATCTTTTGGCCATAAGAGCTTCAAGCTCATCAAGTTCATCATCGATATTACTATCACTGTCATAATTCTTACTATTCCTGCTAGAATTTCCAATCTTCAAAGAAGACATGAAAGTGGATTCAACAGAAGGAACAACACTATTATCAAAGTTGTTTAATTCAAAGGTGGTAAATTTACCAATCAGAGTGTCAAGAGTAAGGTTGGATGTAGCTCTTGTTTCATGAATTGTAGAGATCCTGATTGCATAAACTGACAGCAAAGTTTTGAGAATCTTGCTTATCACTTTTTCATCATCAATCACTCCATCAGATGCTCTAATAGAATGTACCACCTCTTTTAGTCTATTTTAGTATTGTACAATGTTCTCACCTTCTTTCATTCTCATATCATCAAATCTGCTTCTTAGGCTTTCAGCTTGGGCTCTTTTAACATTTAGATCTCCACTGTATATCAGATTTAACTTGTCCCACATCTTCTTAGCAGTATCAAAACCCTTGATGTCTCCAAATTTAGCATCAATATAGGCAGCAACAAGTTCCATCATAGTGGTATTGTGTTCATGCCTATCCTTTAGTTAATCAAGAGTTGAGGGACTAGTGGGTGGTTGTATGTAGCTATTCTCCATCAAATTTAATGTAGAATTCCCAATTCTAGATATGTGCAGCTTCATCCTACTTTTCCATACAGAAAATTTCTCTTTGTTTAGCTTTGGTACTTCCCTCTTATACATCTTGAGACCTTTGTGCTTAAGTCCTTAAAACTCTATTCTAAGAAACCACAATTCTGATACCAATTGTTAGAATAACTGAGAGGGGGGTGAATCAGTTATCTAGTATCCCAAAACAAAATGTATAATTCAAAACAACTTTTTCAATTTTTTCTCCTTGGTAAACAATAATTACTTTAACTTTCTATGCTTTTACCAATTACCAATCTAATACTATAACAGTTACTAATCAAATCTAACATGTAACATGTAAAGTATGATAACAAAAAAATATCACAATCAACACATAACATAAGAGATTTAACATGGAAACCCTGTAAAGAGAAAAACCACTTGGGACTGGCGACCCAAAATTGTTCACTCTTCTGAAGTGAGGTCGGTTAAGACCCAACCCTGTTAAAGGTTTACAAACACACTGTTAGGTGTGACCTTGTTAGATGATTTTAGACTAGAAGTTATCATCCAACTAGCATTCCCTATGGGGTGGACAAGATAACAATGTTCATTCTATGAATGATACATCATGTAAGACTTTCAGAGTCCACTCAGTTAAGAGATTTTCAGTGTATACAATGGTTAAATATGTAACAGTAAATGATCTACTTTAATACAACTTCAATTATAGATTATAGATCAATATTCAGTCTATACAAATCCTTCTGATCAATATTTCACTTCAGATTCAATACTGTATCAACTTACTGTCTGTCAGTAATTGCTCTCTGTAGCTTGGTAATTGTTCTGTAACTCAGTTCTCACTTAACTAGTATGATCAGAATGCATGAAAACCTTGTTCACATGATATTCCTGCAGTTTCTACTTCTTTCGGCATCATTCCATTATGAAATTCTAGTCTCTTATATAGACGAGTAAATCATTTTCTTCTCCTCCATTATATTTTTCCGCTTAACCACATTCATATATTTTTTCATTTCAAACTTTCTCGACTGATGTGTCAATAGCACATTTCAATCTACTCCATTAGATCTTCCTTTAATTTTGTTAGCCATTGATCTTCATAATAAACATTATCTATTATCACTGAAATTGAGGTACTTTACAGCTCATCAATCCTATCAGCTAAACTAATCATTTAGTTCATTCTATTCTGCTTGGTTAACAAAGAAATGTGTCGGTGAACACTGCTCAGTTAATACTTTGATCAGTATACACTATACTCCATCGGTGTATACTAGAAATACTTCATTTACTGACAACACTACTTTGTGTCTTTTAGCTCTATACTTCATCATAGATGAATGCAACATAATAAATTTAATATCATCAAGTCATAGAATCATCAACAAGTTACTCAATGTGTTCCTTATCCTCATCTATCATGTACATCTTTCCCCATGTAGATTTCTCTGTTCTTCATCTTTTTCACCTTTCTTTAGATGTATCAGTATAGTAACTTACAAGATAAGTGCTATCAAACTAGTTGAAATCAATGACAACATAATACTAATTTAATCATATTACATATCTAATCAGCAACTTCTTAGTGATCTTTAATCATAGATTCTTCAATCAGATTTCAAATCAGTTGTAGTCGAACACGAGCACCAAATGAAAACTATATATTTCAAATTGGATATACCATTGTAGATATCACGAAGTTAAGGAACACTATGTGGAAGAAGGCATCTAATGAGAATTTTGAGTCAAGTAACACTGTTGGTGAAACCTTGTCCACTTGATTGGGTGACATCGGTACCTCTACTTAAGGTGAAATAGGTATGTGTGGGACTGACATTTCAAATGATCATATTTTACATATAGTTCCTTATATATGATGTGAAAAATTCTAAATATGAATGAATAAAGATGCACTATGGTTTATGTATTATGAGCTAACAAAGTTATATAGTCAGTAAAAGAAAGACCGAGAGTTGGTTACCTGTCAATAATCACTATACAAGGTTAACTGGACAATAGTGCAAACTGAAGAAGAAATCCTATGTTAACCAAGTAGATAAAATTGTAGACATCACCAAGTTGGTAGTTTTTTCATACCAAAAGTTAGGTCACACATTTAATGCATGAAATTTTGAGCAGGAATATCGAAAAGTCTATAAATACAGGAAACAAAGGTCATTATCACATTGTGATTTCGAAGAACAAAGATTTCACATAGAAGAGTTTGAGCTAAAGATTTTTCACAAAAATTCAAAGCTACTGTAGATCGAAGTGACAAAATTCTTTAAAAACTTTGAGTAAGCTCATTTTCTACCGAACACTTGTTATCCTACTGCTTGCCAAAACCCTAAAATTGATTTATGGCATCAACATCATCTGCAAGTAAATCACAAAGTATTGAGGTGGAAGTTAATCTAATAGTTAGTGAAAACTTTGATGAACCTAAGTTTAAGCCACATCCCAAGGTTGTAGCACAAATAGATATAATGGGAACATTTTTGAGCATACCAGAAAGGGTTTTATTGATAGAAGACATAAGGTCATATATTCATTGCAAAATTGGAGAAATTGGAAACTTTGAAACTATTGTAGAATTTCAACAACTCCATGGCCCTGATGGTAAATTGAAATTAGAACACCAAAGAATTGAGGAATTAGGGTTATCATGTTTTAAACTCTTTCTACAATCATTTAAAATAGATTGGATAAGAATCATTATGAGCAGGTATCACGATGACAAATTCTGGCTGGATAAACTGATTGAGGTCAACAAGAAAATTATCAGTAGGGTTATTGGGCTCCCTACAACCAACAAGGCTAAGGCTTTCTATAGTTCATCACGACTGGATATTGAGAAAAATACTAGAGCACAATGGGATAGTCAAGCACTGAAGATTTTTACAATCAAAGACCCAATAGTTATGTACACAACACATGTGATCAGGTATAAATTATTTCAATCAGCAGACTCAATAGCGTACCCTGTAGTGCAGTAGACATGGCACACAAAATTGTGGTAAAAGCTCACCAGGTTGATCTTGCCGAGGTACTATTTCATCAACTTCAGGAGAATATGAAGACTATAAAGAAAAAGAAGTCTAACACATGTAAGTTCAGAACACTACTTTCTTGAATATTTTTCTATCTACAAAAGGATGTACCTAGCACCCGTAAAGTAAATTGGATACCAGATATACCAATAGAAAAATAGATCAATGAAATGATGAATAAGTTAGGAGATATGTTGAATAAAGAGTTTGATACATATTTCAAAGAGTTTCAATCTAAAATGCATAAATGAAGTAGAATTCTGAGGGAATTAGTGGACAAATTTGAGAATGATATATGTTTTATAGTCAGTATAGATTATTCAATGATAAAAGTAGTTGAGCCTAGGATAAAATGGTTGGCACCGATGGGATATGAAATGAACTATGATTTCTCTCTGAAATCTATTAATACACTACTTGCACTATCGAAAGATCTCACTGCCACTAGGTTCGACGTATATGAAGAGGCCAAATCTATGATTTCAACAAATATAGAGATCTGTAAAATTTCTAGAAAGGTAAAGAAGATGAAGAAAGATCTCACTACCAAATATGAAGATGGGTCAGACAAACTAGATGAACAGGAAACTAAAGGTCAGTTACAGTTGGCTAACAAACCATATGATAGTGAGGAGACCGAATCTGACAATGAAGAAGATCCAACACTGGTTCCTCCACCTGAAATTCCTATAAAGAAGAAGTTACCAATACAATAAGGTATAAAGACATGATCATCAACTGCAATTCCTCCACCTGATAAGGAAGAAGCAGAAAAATTAACAGAAAGAAGGAAAGCTACACTAACAAAGAAATATATCAAAAGAAAGAACAAGGTTGTAGCTGAAGCACCAAAGAAAAAGAGAAAATTCATAAGAAGTAAAGAAGATCTTGAGGAAAATGAGACTGAAGATGATGTCAATCAATTTAGAGTGGTTAGTAACAAAGAAAAGACACTAGATGAAATTACTAAAGACATAATTAAACATGGAGATCTCATTGATCCCTTACTAGACAGATTTGACAAGATGTCAATAGAAGATCAAACCAAGATAGAAGAGGTTGTCATCCAAATGATGATAAAATTTAAGAGAGTTCCAATGGAATTTTCTAGTGCATTACCGAAGTAGTTATATGACAAGATTACTAAAAAATGGGCTATTGTACTAGATACCAAGAAAAGGAAAAGAGAAAGATCATTAGTTCAGGTTGCTTCACACCTAAGCTTTGGAGAAGTTAATCAGCACTTGACCAAATACCAAGAAAAATTTATGATCAAGAATAGAGCCTTGATGATCATGGATGAAAATGTAGCAAATATGGATACCATCACTGATTTTTTATGGACATCAATTTTGAAAGCTGATGAAAAAGTTGACCAAGAAGCATTCCTAAAATTGTCTAAAAAGAGACAAAACTCCAAAGGTAAAGGTATTTACATTGATGATGACAAAGGAAAGAAGTCCAAGGACACCAATATATTAGCTACCAATATCACCAAGGAAAAGGAAGAAATAAGTATTTCATAGGATGCACCAGATAAAGTTGAAGTTCAACTAGCAAAGAAAACTGATGATGATGTACTCATTAAGGACATCACAAATGGTGATCCTGATGACAAAGATGATGAAGATGTAAATATTGCACCCAATAAAGATGAAGCATCAGACACTGAATGTCTATTTACATCACTACTAGGTAAACTCCCTGTATTTGCTAAAGCCATTGAAATACTTTCCCAAGTACAACTCGATGACTCACATCCTGAGAAAAACAAGGACACAATAGGGATACAAGAACTTGAGCAACCTGCAGATACAAATGAGCCTAACAAAATAGAGGCACCATCTACAGAAACCAAGGAAGCATAAGAAACCAAGGCAACTGAGGTGAACCCACCTAACACTACATTAGAGGCTCCCACTCATTCAACTGAGATAATGGCCACCGAAGAGCAGAAGAAGGAAGAAACTATGTCAACCAAGAAGGATACTCTGAAGAGTGTAGATTAAACAGTTGTTATTACTAAGAAGAAGTCACCTCTCACACTGAAGAAGAAGAAGAAGAAAGGAAAAGGGCCAATCACCATAGATGAAGTGATTGTTATACTTGAATGTGACTTGAGGACCCTAAGCCCTGAGGAACTGAGTAGATATGGGGAGTTATGTTCAAGGAAGGTAGCACAAGAGAAGTTGACGCAAGAGCACAAATAAAAAGAAGTTGTTAGGGATTTTTCTTATAGGATCAAACTTGGAAAATTATGGGCTTGATTCTTAGTTTAAAAGGACTTGAAGCTTGCAAGAAAAGCCTAATTGATGAGGATTGGATAAGATCCTCCTTCTGCTTCGAGCTCCATAGGACTCAAGTGGGTATTGCCTATGAATAGGTTACTATATTTCAAGTAAGCTTTTGATTAGTGGATAGGGTTCTTCACTACTATGCTATTTAGGCTTTAGATCACTTCAACAAAAGATCACTCTGTAGATAGCTGAGAATCTCCTGATACAAAGCTTGATAATAGAAACTATAAATTTGATAGCATAGACAATGGAATAAGGATGTGGATCCTTCTTGTTTTTATGAGTACAACTCAAGCAAGGTTAACCTTTGATTCTCTCTCCAAGGAATCAACAATCTGAACTATATCACCAGGATACAATCCTTCCACAATATGCATGAACTAAAGAAAATGAAAATAACTGGTAATGATATTTTATGTTTGTTCAGAGAAAGATGACTATATAACAAACATCCAGCCAGTGCCTATTCCATTGGGGAAAAGAGTCTGAATATAAATCCACAGGAAGATTTCAAGGAAATATAGTAGAATGCCTTACAAACTACATGCAATCTAGATGGGATGCCTTACAAACTATCTTGTCAATCTTATGGTGTTATCACCAAATCTTAACACATATGTCTACTCTATGAAACTATTTATGAAATTTAATCCTCTCCTTGAGAGAAACTCACAAATAATTAAACAAACTACCTTGTAGTTGGTAATTTTTTAGATGCCTTACAAATAAAACATATGAGAGTAGAACACAAAGTAAAGAGACAATAACCATGTAAGATAGAAATTGCACTGTATCTTATTGAAAATGAGCCTGTCTCAATACATACAAAGCTTGAAATTTCTAGAATTTAGACACAGGACTTGGAAATTTGCTCTACAGCAAGATATTCAATATTCACCATTTAGGGGTCTGCTCAAAATAGAGCAACCATAGGAACTGGAACCAAAAAGGAATAGGAACCAAGAACCCTTACAACTAAGAAGAGAAGAGAATAAAAAGAAGAAACCCTAAAATCTATATTTGACCAACTCCTATCCATTCTGCAATCTAATCTCATCTACTCTTCTTGCTTCTCTGAAAATATGATCTTCTCAGGCACTTCCAAAATCTGATAACATCTATCATTTTTTCCATAAAATTTGCTCATCTACTGGAAATCTGATTAATTTTTCCTTTGTTCCTCCCTAAAATTTAATCCTCTATACCCTCCTTTCCTATCACCATTGAAAATCTAAATCATTCCCTCTACCAGATTTGCAAAATCAATCAATTTTGGAAGAAGAAAAATCTCCCCAAAATTTGGTCATGGATTAAAAGCCTTTACTGCTCTCAGCAACTTGATTTGATCTGATTCTAACTACCATCATTACATCTGTCATCTTCTAGCGTTTCTGAAAACATATTATACTACCATATTCTGATAAAAAATGAATCTCCTAGACATTTTCCCATGAGCAGCTCTATCATTAAAAATTTTTAAAATTTCTCCAAAGTCTAAACTTTATAACTTTTTAAATCTTTTATAACTTTAAAATTTGGACATGCCACCAGAACTTTCCACTTGTCATCTTCTCATTCACTACTAAGACTAACCCATCTTTAACCTCAGTCCATCTAGAGATCTGGAGACTACATGAATCTCTAGGTCTTAGAAGCATTTCCTTAACCATGGTTTCATTTAGAGACTTGGAGAAATCTCTTTAGTCTCTAGATCTCTGAATAGCCATCTGGAGATTTGGAGACTAGTCTCCAAATCTCATAATCATTTCCTCTCTTTATTTTTCTTTATGAGATTTGGAGACTGGCCTTAGTCTCTAGATCTTTGAATAGCCATTTGGAGATTTGGAGACTAAGTCTCCAAGTCTCATAATCACTTTTCCTCTTTATGAGATTTGGAGACTTCCTTTAGTTGCAAGGTCTCTGAATAGCCATTTGGAGACTTGGAGACTAAAGTTAGTCTCTAAATCTCTGAATGATTTCTTTCTTTATTTTTCATTGTGAGATTTGGAGACTAAAATTTCTAGAGATTTGGAGACTAGTCTTTAAGTCTCATGATGAACTTTTGTCTTCTAGAGACTTGGAGACTAATTTTATTTGGAGATTTGGAGACTAGTCTCCAAATCTCATAATCATTTCCTCTCTTTATCTTTCTTTATGAGATTTGGAGACTGCCCTTAGTCTCTAGATCTCTGAATAATTATCTAGAGATCTGGAGACTCAGAGAATTGGAGACTAAGTCTCCAAGTCTCTGAATAATTATCTAGAGATCTAGTGACTTGGAGATTTGGAGACTAAGTCTCCAAATCTCAGAATGAGTTTTCTAGAGATCTGGTGACTTGGAGGTTTGGAGACTGAGTCTCCAAATCTCAAAATGATTATCTAGAGATCTGGAGACTTGGAGATTTGGAGACTAAGTCTCCAAATCTTAGAATGAGCTTTCTCCTTTGTGAGACTTAGAGACCTCTTTCTGCAAAATTTATTCTAGGCCCATTGGCATGGAAACTAAGGCGGCTGCACAAGCCTAGGCAAGCATAGCCTCCTCCATTTGATTTACTTCATATGTTTGTGTTCTTGTATATAAACATTATATTTTCACAATCTGGGGTGAATGTGGGATAAATGCTATGAAAAAATTTTGGGTAGTTTTGACAGTGCCGCACTCAGATGCCTGCATCTCATGAACCACAATGAATTTTTAAAATCACTCTAGTGAGAATGTGGAGAACTAGGTTTGCAACAACATATCTAAAAATGTGCTCGATCCAACAATTGAATAAAAAGTTATGCCCCTCGCAATATGACTATGTTTTTCTATCTTCTACAAATCCATGTATGCAAAATCCATTGATTCATCTTTTCTGAGCAATGGTCTAGCATCCTCCCTTCTTTAAAACATTCCTCCATCACATCCTAGCTTCCCTTTACATGCTAAAAAATGTGCCTTCTCACAAATTTTTTTAGGAATACTCATTTTGTCTTAGAGAAAACATTCAATTGGTCACTCTAAATTTGAGCCAAATTTGAGAGTACCAACAAAAGTGTTAATTGATGTGAGGGATATTCTACAATAGGTAGTACCTAAGGTAAATATTAATGAGAATAATCCCATCATAGATCAACTTTCTACACATGCTGAGAAGATCAATGCCCTAGATATTGATACAGATAAATGGATTGAAGAAAGGGCAGAATCTAGGATACATCACAAATTGGTAGAGAAAATAAGCCTAGAAGTTGCATTGAAGAAGGTCAAATTATTTGAGGTAATCACTGAGGTACAACCATCACCCAGTTAACTTGTCACTATTTATTGAAGCTTTGTACTACAGACACCTTCATTGTTGAAGTCAATGAAAAGATCAAAGGATTGGAAGTAGAAATATAGTTGAGTATAAATGTAGCTATAACTGAGCCTCATGCTTTCTTAAAGCACATTCACCAAGTTCAGGAACTCTGACAATTAATAGAAAATTTGAAGAAATGAGAAGAGCACATAACAGATTAGGTTACTGAGTTATAGACAGAACTCGTACCATACCTGAAAATTTTTGAGGCACACATTGTCAAAGTTGAACAACTCATTGCAATACCAGAAATTTTGGTGTTAGATAACATCTTTGACATGCATGCACAAGTCAGTCTTGAGTATATCGCTCTTACCAACTTGAAAGAGGAATGGGACAACCTCTTGGAGTCTATACAAAAAACCCACCAACATATTTTTGACAAGATGTCTGTATACTACTTATTTCTTGTATTTGTACTATCAAAAAGGGGGAATACATTTTATAAATCATTATGCCAAATATTAACATAGATGCTAAGTATACTACATATTATTAGGAGCATGCACTAAGGGGGAGTACTTAGTATTTAGAAACTTTTGATGTGGATATGTATATGGCGGAGATATAAGTTATAGAGAAATTTTTTTCTATATACATTCAAATTTTTTATACTAATGCCAAAGGGGGACATTGTTAATATCTATTGAGCATTCAAGGTTGTCATTAGTATCAAAGGCTATCAAAGATGTCAGTTAGTCACTTACAATGAGCTAATCAATAACATGAATCTAGACAGACCAGTTAGTAAAGCATATATACCGAGCAATAGATAGTTTACCGAGCACCAGTAGACACTGACACCGATAGATAATAAACACCGAGCATCACAGAATACATTGAGTAGCTTACACAATTTTTATCGATGATCATAGGAAATGACATAGTAATAAAAAATGGCACATTCTTCTATGCAAACAGTTATAACAGATCATAAAATGGTTTACCAAGATCAAGGAACATTTATTGTAAAAGATACTCATTAAATGTAATATATATCTTATTGTAATAGTTGATCTAGGATATTTTAAACCGTAGCTCTTAGGTTTATGATTGTGTAATGTAACCTAATTTTGTTAAAGTAGAAAAAATAGAACACTATATATTTTGTGTGTTTACATCATTTTGCGTAAGAATTGATATATGAATCAAAGAGCACTTGAAGCTATTGCCTAACTTCAAGTCAATCAGTTAACACAATAGTATAGAGTACAAAGGTTATTAGATTAGCAGAATTAGAGAAGGCTACCAAGAAGATTCAGAGTAGAGATTCATCACAGTTAAGGTGATATTTTATGAGCATTTATAGATCTATTTCAAACAATTGAGTTGTCAACTAGCAGATAATTACCTATTGCTTTTTGAAAATTGTAATAGAGTTTTGGATAAATCTCTTAACTAAGTAGACTTAACAGTCTTATGTAAATCTCTTAATCGAGTGCACACTTCATTAGTATTGTTAAAATCCTATAACTAGGTAGATCTAGTTGATCTAACATGTCACTCCTAATAGGGTGAGATCACTAGAAGTGATCAAAACTTGTAGCCTTAATAGGCAAACCTTTTCTATCCGCAGTAGTGAAGAATTTGTGGGTGTCATCCCCACTGTAGTTTTTACCTTCTAACAAGGATTTCTACATTACCAAAATACATGTGTTATGTGATTTTCGTATTGATGTCATGTTGTTTACTTAAATAAATGATTGATACATGTAGTTAGATTCAAGCTATTTTGGTCAATTATCACCATTTACAATTTTAGATCTGAAAGGTTTACAAGTAAAATTTTTGAAGGCACTGATTCACCCCTCCCCTCTCAATACCTATCTCTCCTAATTCCAACATTCAATCTTACCACTTCCTTGAAGAATAATTCAGCTACATGTAATGCATCAGAGGTCTTCTTACAAGGTATGAAATGAGCCATCTTAGAAAATCTATCAACCAGTACCAAAATAGAATAATTACCTCTCTGAGTTCTATGAAATCCAAGAACAAATTCCATACTCACATCTTCCCAAGGTCTATCAGATACAGGAAAAGGTGTATACAATCTTGAATTCTAACTAGTTCCTTTTGATGTTTGGCAAATTTTGTAACCTCTAACCATTTTTTGTACATCTCTATAAATCTATGGCCAAAAGTATCTTTCCAAAATCAGTTTCATAGTCTTATCAATCCCAAAATGTCCAGCAAGTCTACCACTATGTTTCTCCTTTATTATGTTCTCTCTCATAGATCCTCTAGGTATGTACAATTGAACTCCTTTAAACAAAATGTCTTCTTGAATGAAATAATCAGTCCACTTATCACTCACTATGTGTTCCTTACAATCTTTCCAACATTCTACAAAATCAATGTCAATATCATACAAATATTTCAAATCATCAAAACCAAGTACCTCAACTCTCAATTCTATCAACAAACTTCTTCTTTGGCTCAAGCCATCAACAACCTTATTTGACTGTCCACTCTTATGATTTAATGAAAAGGAAAAATTATGTAAGAACATAACTCAATTCATATGTCTCTGATTCAATTTATTCTGATTTTGCAAATACTGCAAAGATTTATGGTTAGTATACAACATAAAATCTTTAGGCATCAAATAATGTCTCCATTTCTTTAAAGCTTAAACAATAGCATAGAATTCCTGGTCATAAACTAAATATTTTCTCTTACCATCAGTCAACTTTTCACTAAAAAAAGCTACAGGTCTTCCTTTTTGACTCAAAATAGCTCCAACTGCACTTCCACTAGCATCTCATTCAACTTGAAAAACTATACTAAAATTAGGAAAAGAAAGTGTAGGTAACTCTATAATTCTTTGTTTCAATGTTCCAAAACTATTTTGTGCTCCATGTGTTTATTTGAAATCCCTTTTATCTCCTCTCATAGTTTTAGTCATACCATTACAAATAGAACTAAATTTTTTGATGAACTTCCTATAAAAACTTGCCAATCCATGAAATGATCTTACCTCTCCAATATTCTCTAGTGTAGGCCAATCAAGTATAACTCTCACTTTGTCAGGATCCATGATCAATCCATCAACTAAAATTACAAAACCAAGGTACATAATATCTTCTTTCATAAATGAATATTTCTTCAAATTAATCAGTAAATTTTCTTCCTTAAATCTCTTCAATACTTGTTTGATATGTTCATGAAGTTCTTCCTTACTCTTACTGAATATAAAAATGTCATCAAGATATACAATCACAAACTTACTCAAGAATATTTTTAGAACTTCATTCATCAGCCTTATGAAAGTACTAGCTGCATTAGTCAAACCAAAAGGCATAACCAACCATTCATATAAACCTTCATTAGTCTTAAAAGCAATTTTCCATTCATCCCATTCTCTAATCCTAATCTAATGATAACCAATCTTCAAATCAGTCTTTGTGAAATACTTTTCTCCACTCAAACTATCCATTATGTCATCCATCCTAGGCAAAGGAAATCTATACTTTACTATTATCTTGTTTATTGCTCTAGAATCAGTGCACATTCTCCATTCTCCATTTTTTTTAGGTGCTAAGACAAGAGGTACTACACAAAGACTCAAAATTTCCCTAATCAAACCTTTCTCAAGAAATTTTTTTCCTTGTTTATTCAACTTAGTCTTTTCATTAGGTGTCAACCTATGTGGTGTTTTATCAAGCAAACTAGCTCTAGGTATCAAATCCATACAATGACTTATACTTTTGATAGGTGATAAACCATTAGGTACATTATCAGAAATGATGTCACAAAATTTAGTCAACATAGATTTAACCTCAGGTGCATGTTCTAACTCATCTTGTTTCTCAATTTTCCTTGGAATTAAAGCAAAATAAATATTTGATCTTTCATTTCTCTTGAAATTTTTTTACCATCAACCAAGCATACTCTGATTATAGTATAGTGACCTTCATCAGAATTCTCTACTAAAGGAAATAATACTTGTTTCTTCCCATCCATCCAAATAGTATAATGATTCAATCTATCATCATGAAAAGCTTTCCTATCATATTGCCAAGGTATACCCAAAAGAATATGACAGCAATCCATAGGCATAATATCACACAAGACTTCATCATGATAACTTCTAATTTTGAATTTAACAAGGCATTGTTCACTTACAAGTAGTTTATGCTCCTTTTGGATCCAACCAATATGGTAAGGCTTAGGATGTTTCAATCTCTACAACTGCAATTTATTAACCAAATGTTCAGATGCCAAATTATCAAAACTTCCACTATCAATGATTACCTTGCAACATTTGTTAGTAATCTTACATCTGGTTCTGAACAAAATTTTCCTTAGAATAGGTTCATCATCAACATCTTCATTCCACAAGATCCTTCTTAGCATCAAGTTCTCACCATGTTTAGGTTCATTAGACATTTCCTCAACTTCTTCACAAGAAAAATTATTTCTACCATTACCTCCAGTCCTCTTTCCAGAGTTAGTACATTCAAAAGCTCTATGTCCTTCTTCACCACATTTTTAACAAGTACCTTTAAATCAAGATTTCTCTTCTCTTTTCCCATTATTTTTATTCCTAGAGTAACCATTATAGCTACATCTAGAGTAATTACCTCTTTTAGCAGGTTCATCTTTCCATCCTTTATCTTGTACTGCATTGTCAAATTTTCTACTTTCTCCATAAGATCTACCTTTACTTCTCTAAAATCTACCACCTCTTCCTCTTTGTCTTTGTTCATGTCTCTTTGTCAATCTCTCTTCTGCCTGTAAATAAAATTGGTATGCTTCTTCCACACTCTCTATTTTAACATAGCTGATCTCATCTTGAATCAATGTCCTTAGGCCATTCAGATATCTAGCCACCTTCTCAACTTCATCATCCACATGTCTAGATTTGATATCCAATTTTTAAAATTCCTTAGTATATTCTTTGACACTCATGTCCTTTTGTCTCAAATTTTGCATCTTTCTCATCAAACTAACTGGATAGTCAGCTGGAAGAAAATTATTCTTCATCTTTGAAAGCTTATTCATCCATGTCTTGATCTTTTCTTTTCCTTTCTTATGTATCTTAGTTTGCAAATGATCCCACAAAAGAGATGCATGAAATTTCAACTTTGTGACTGATATCTTAACCTTCTTATTATTAGGAGTACCTTCATACTCAATGTTTTTATGCATCTCAAAGATCCAATCCAAAAGTGTATTGATCTCAAGTCTTTCATCATAGCAAGAAACTTCAACCACAGGTCTGGAGTTAACCTTAGAAAAAACTCTCAAAATTATTTCCTCATCCTATTCAACTTCAAGTTTAGGAATAGGTGCTACCTCTTCTTCATCACTAACATCTTCAAGATGTGCACCTCTTCTCTGGGCTGTCTCCACAACTTCAAGCATAGTTGTAATCTGTCTCAACATATCCATGATAGCAATATCATTTCCTCTACCATGAACCATCTATTAGGAATGAATGCTAAATGTTTGGTAGCCATTCTATTGAAGTTTTTTTTCATTCATGACTATGATTGTCATTGATGTCAACATAGTGATTTATCGAAGACTTGTAGAGAAGCAGACAGAGTTTGGATTATCGCACGTGGGTTATTGTAGTTGGAGATATGAGATGTTGAGGTTATACTCTTTGATATGTTATATGTCTATAGTTAATATCATAGACAATAATTCATTTATTCATGGAAGTTATGATCATTTTGGTGGAAGCAGTATTTAGACAATGTTCCTGAGTAGCAGTTTGTGGAAATCAGATGATATCTCCTAGTCAAGATGGAATCTAGTTTTGCACAGTTAAAGGTAAGTTGAAGACACATTGATAGTACCATGGATGAGAGCATAGACTTTAATGTCACATGAGTGAAGATTTATTGTATTTGAAAGCTGACAGTTTTATGTAATTTTGGTGTAGCATGTGGAAAATTTTATTTTATAATTATTTAAGTGTGGTATAAAAAATAATGTATTTCCTTGTTTTAGTGTGGAAAATGTGTAAGTGTGTAATTATGATATGGTAGTAGTATTTTTGTGTGATGTTATATGCATGAAGTGAAGAAAAGAGCTAAGTATGAAAGTGAATTTATGAAGGAAGACATGCGAAGTACAGAGATCTAAAATTGAGATCTGATGTAACAGTGAGTGTGGTTTGGCATAGTCAAAGAAGAGGTAACATATTATTCTAGTAAGTAATGTAAAGATTGTTTGGACAGTGTGTTCAGTGATCTTACCCTGAAGCTATTTAGGTAGTGGGTCCTTCTATCTTCCATAACTCTTAACAAGGTTAGAATCTTTTAACAAGGATTCAAAATCTCCTAATAGGGATTCATATGTACTAAATGTATTTCATAAGACTCCTAATAGAGTCCATCCTTTCATGAGGAATATTCATATTAGTGCATCTTTTGTGGGCATCATTCCCACCGGGGTTTACACTTTGATCAAGTGGTTCCCTAGTCAACATATCTTGTGTCATTGTGTTATTGTGTATGAATATCTTTCTATGGTTGGTAATTTTATTTCTTATATGGTTTAATGCTATTGAAGATGATAAAAGTTATAATTATTTGATAACTGATTCAGCCCCCCTCTAAATTATCTTGGTGGACTTTACTTTGTAACAATTGGTATCAGAGCAGCAGGTCCTTGAAAAAGAAGTTTAACATCTTAAGGAGATCCATAGTGAATTTCAGGAAAGAAAGCCCTAAGTTTGATGGAGTAAATTTTGATAGTTGGAAAGAAAAGATGAAGACACACCTATTATGTTTAGGACTAGGTTATTGGTTGATTACAAATAATGATAAGACTATCATTGAAGAGGACAATCTTGAAACATGTACTACAGATGAAAGAGATCTATTCATGTGTAACATACTTGCAAGAGAAGAACTTTTGATAGCACTTCCAGAGAATGAGTAGAGTCAAGTAAAATGTTTGAAAAATCTCATGAAATTTGGAAAGCTTTACACTCTAGTTTTGAAGGTGATGAGCATGCAAAAAGAGTTACATTACATAATTGGATATGTACATTTGAAGATATAAGAATGTTGGAAGATGAATCTATTAGAAGTTATATTGGTAGAATGTCATAAATCATTACAGGTATAAAATCTTGTGGAGGAACAAAGAAAAAGAATGAAGTGATATGGAAAATTTTGAGGACATTGACTCCTGTATTTAAGAAGACAACACAGATGATTGAACAAGTCATACCTTATACAAAAAACTTTACAAGAGAGACTCTTCTTGGAAGATTGGAAGTAGCAGAAATGAACCTAAGATTATCAAGAGACTTACCTAGAATGAAGATAGCATTCAGTACTCTTAGTGCTCACCCTACTTTCTCAAGAAGCATCAGTGTGAGAAAAGATTATGCTGGCAGCAGTAGATCTAGAAATTAAGAAGATAAGAAGATTGAAGAAGGTATTTCCTTGCTTGTGAAAAGAGAACTAGACAATAAGAAAATATTTAAATGTTGGACTTGTCAAGAATATGGTCATTTTTCATCTAAATGTCCTAAGAGAGTTAAAAAGTATAGAAGAAATTTCAAACCTATAATATCTAAGGAATGTTATTATGCTAATGATGAAGATCTTGAAGCTAGTATAGAAAGAACTTTAAGTGAAAGAGATACTGAAAATAATGATGACATAGGATTTGTAGCAATTAAAGAAGAGAATCCTAAAACTGATGTTTAGGAAGAAGAAGGCTTAGTTTCTCAAGTTGAAAAAAAAGTTAATTGGATTATAGATAGTGGTTGTTCACATCATATGACTGGAGACATGAAAAAGCTCATAAAGTTGAATGAATATGATGGAGGAGTTGTTAGAGTTGGAAACAATGCACCTTGTTTGATTAAAGGTATAGGATCTATTACTCTTGATGGAAAGACTAATACTGATGATGTTTATTTTCTAGATGGATTGAAACATAATATTTTGAGTGTTGGATAGTTAGTTGATAAGGGATATCAAGTTTGGTTGATTGAGAAAACTTGTGTGATAAAGAATAAAGATGGAAATCTCATTGGAACTGGATCTAGAAGCAGAGGTAATGTATTTCAGTTGAATCCTACTAAGATGACATGTTTGATTACTAAGATTGATAACAATTGGTTATGGCATAGAAGGTTTTGTCATATAAACTTTGATAACATTGTGAAAGTAACTACTACACTTGTAGTAAGAGATTTACCAAAAATTATGAAGCCTACTAACATGATTTGCAAAGAATGTGTAATGGCTAAATAGAAGAGAAGTTATTTTTCCAGTAAGAAGTTTACATCTACAGAGAATCTGGAGATTGTTCATATATATTTGAGTGGTCCCACTAGGACTAGAGGATTCTATGGAGAAAGGTATTTTATGATTCTTGTTGATGATTTTACAAGAATGATGTGAATTGCAATTCTTAAAGACAAATATGAAGCATTTGATAAGTTTAAGATTGTTAAGAATAAAGTTGAGAATGAATCTGGAATGAAGATTAAATGTTTGAGATCTGATAGAGGTGGATAATTTACTTCTAGAGAGTTTAACACCTTTTTTGAAGAAAATGGCATTAAGAGATAGTATTTAGCCCCTAGAACACCTGAACAAAATGGCATTGCAGAAAGAAGGAATAGATCAGTGATTGAAGCAACAAGAGCTATGTTATTTGAAAATGATTTGGTGATGATATTCTGGAGAGAAGTAGTGAACACAATAGTGTATACAATCAACAAAGTACAAATCAGAGCAGACACAGACAAGACACCTTATGAATTATGGTTTGGACATGCACCCTCAATTAAGTATTTTAGAATTTTTGGAAGCAAATGTTATATAAAGAGAGATGATGATAGTGGAAAGTTTGATCCTAGAAGTGATGAAGGTATATTTATTGGATATTCTTTGAAAAGAAAAGCATATAGATATTTCAATAAAAGAACTAAGACTATTGTTGAAAACACAAATGTTAAAGTTGATGAAAAGTTCAAAATTTAGGAAAGAATGCTTGATTATGAATCTGATGAAGAAGTTCATCCTAAACCTAGTATTGGATCTACTAAATTTTTTTATGAAACTAACAATGATTTTTTGAATGAAAACCATACTAAAGTTATTAAAGAACCTACATTTGAAGAGAGATATGAGATAGTGACACCTAGCAAGATTTTGTTAAGGAATCATCCTTTTGAATACATTATTGAGAGCATCATAAGAGGAGTTCTAACTTGAAATAAAGCACAAGAATAGTCATGTTTAATTTCTCAAATTGAACCTAAGACTACTAATGAAGCTTGTGAATATGAAAGTTGGACTAATGCTATGAAAGAAGAACTAGATCAAATTGAAAAGAACAAGACATGAGAATTGGTCCCTAGACCTAAAGACAAGAATCTTATTTGAACTAAATGGGTATTCAGAAACAAGATGAATGAACAAGGAGAAGTAGTAATAAACAAAGCAAGAGTGGTATGTAAGGGTTACTCACAACAAGAAGGAATTGACTATGAAGAAACCTTTGCACCTGTTGCAAGAATTGAAGTAGTAAGAATGGTTTTGGCTTATGTGGCTTACAAGAAATTCAAAGTATATCAGATGGATGTGAAGTCAGTATTTTTGAATGGAGACTTCGAAGAAGAAGTCTACATTGAGTAGCCTGAAGGTCTTCCTTTAACTCAAGAAGGAGACATGGTATGTAAATTGAAGAAAGCTTTATATGGACTTAAACAAGCACCTAAAACTTGGTATGCAAGACTAGATAACTATTTGTTAAAATTGGAATTTATGAAAGGAATAGCTGATAGAAATCTATATACAAAAGAAATTAAAAATGGTTCATTAGTTATAGTTATTTTTGTTGATGACATTATCTTTGGAGGAGAAGATGAAGCTAGTGACAAATTTGCTAATGAAATGAATGTTGGAAACTGCAATTGAAACAATTTTTGTATTGTCATTGATGTCAAACCTTAATTGGTAAGACTATTGCTACTTAGGAAAGTACTATATCTATTTGAGTGTTGCTAAGGGAATAGGCAAGGTTGGTAACAATAGCACCTAGGGAAAGGTTGAGTTATCTTGATACTACAAAGTGTGCTTGACTATATTGTACAATGATGAGACAATGTAATGTTTATCTTAGTAAGAATAAAGACTAAACTGGTAGGCTTCATTGAGAAAAGAAAGGAGAAATCATGTTTTAGCTGAGTAATGTTAGTGTCAACCAAGTCAGTGTATGCTGAGAAAAATTCTAGTGTCGACCAAACAATAGTTAATTGCCGAGGAAGATAGTATAAGCTGAGGAAATATTTCTAGTAATGACCGAGCTTTCTACATGAAGATTGAGCAATTTATCACAGTATTGACCAAGCATCAGCATTTTTATATTTGAAGAGAATTTAGTTTTGGAGCTAACATTGTTAAATTCTTGGATTATGTAAAATGCGTTAACTTTATTTATTGATTATTTGAAAGCATTAAATACACTATAAAATATTTTATTATAAATCTTTAAGAGATTTGAGATGATTTTAGAAATGAAGCCAAAAAACATGAAGTGGGTAGATTCAATGAATCTGACCTAACACTAAGATCTACAAATGAGATTGAGTGACATAAGATGAGTTAACCTAATTAAGGAAAGTATTAAGGGAGCCTAAGCATTGGATATGTATGTGCATGGGTGAAAAAGATAATGCTGGAAGATCAGTAAAGTTTTATTGATTGCATAAGTAGAAAAGGCTGAAGGAGAATTGTGGTAGTTTTTTGAAGAAAAGTTCCTAGCAGATTAGAAATGGAGATGGAAAAGTTTGAAAGTCAGTAAACCAACATTAGTGTATGGAATTCGATCTGATATTTTGTAAAGTGAGTTGTATGTTTTTCAGATAAATATTGTTGCTACTTTCTAGCCATTGTAACAATCAAAATCCTTTTAACAGAGATTTACCTAACAATCATATATTAAATCCTTTGAACAAGGTTGCATTCTAATGGAGTGTATGTAAGTCCTATGACAAGGCTCACTTTTAACAAGGTGATTGAAATCCTTTAACCGGGTCACACCTGACTATGTGTATTGTAACCGTTGATAGGGTTGGCTTTTTACCAAGCTCACTTCAGAAGAGTGAAAATAATAGTAGCATGTTAAAAAGTGGTTTTTCCCACATTGGGTTTCCACTATAAATCTCGGTGTTAATACTTGTGTGAATGTTTTGGTTTGAACATTTCTATGTTTTACAAGTTAAGTTACAGCTAGGTAGTGGACTGCATTGTTATATGTTTCTATTATTGAATTAGTGATGATCGAGTTTGTTTTGGTTATTGGATTTGATTTAAGGAAATGTTTTTAAGTTGTTTTTATACATCAAGACCGAAGAACAATTGATTCACCCCCCCTCTCTGTTGTTCTAAATCATATTAAAAATTGGTATCGGAGCTTTGTTGCTTATTATTAGTGTTTACAAAAATCAATTTTAAAGGGGCTTGAAGAAAATGATCAGGTTGTATAAGGAGGTACCGAAGTTGAATAAGGAAAACTTCCCTGCATGGAAAAGCTTGATGAAGATGCATCTGGCTGATATTGGTGAATCTATAAAGTACTATATTGAGAATGGCTATGTCTCACCTACCACACCTTTGACTACCAAATAAATGAGAGCTAACAAAGAACATAATCAGGCAATGTTGGAAATTACATCTGCCCTAAGCTATCCAAAATTTGAGGACATTAAGGATTGTACAACTATGAAGGAGATGTCGGACACTCTTGTAAGGATCTATGGTGGTGACTTAAATGCACTAAAAGAAAAGGATGAGAGTATTAGAGGTAAGTTTGATGAAATGAGAATGCAAGAAGGTGAAAAATTTGCACAATATTATGGAAGAATAAAAGTTGTGAATGCTATTAGAGGAGAAAGTGGGGTTATTGATGATGAAACTATAATTGGGAAAGTACTAAGGACCCTATGTCCTATATATGCTATTAAGATCTCAGCTATTCAGGAATCTAGATGCAACTCTGCTAATGTGCTTACTTTGGAAAGTTTGGTTGGTAAGTTAACTACTTTTGAACTCTCTAACTATGATAATTTCACTATTGGAAGCATTGGTAATGTTGAATCAGCTTTCAAGTCACAACTAGTTCTAAACAAGCCAAAGAAAGAAAAAGAAAGATGCATTAGAGAAAGTGAAAGTGAAAGTGAAAGTGACAGTGAAAGTGATAGTGACACTTCTAATGAAGAACTGGAAGATCTAGAAGCTCTTATGGCTAGAAGTCTGAGAAGAAGAAAATGAAAGTATAAAGATAAACTCCCTATTATATGTTTTGCATGTAATAAAGTTGGTCATATAGCTACTAGATGTCCTGACAAGAAGGATAAAGATGATGAAAGAAAAAGAAAACACAAAGATAGAAGAGATGATAGAAGCTACCAAAGGAACAAGGACTACAAAGGAAAAGGTAAGAAATCTTGTTACATTGCTGAAAAATAAATTGACATTGATAGTGATAGTGATGATTTTTCAAATTGAGGTAGTCTATGTTGCAATGAAAGATGAATCTAATGAGGATGAGAAAACTACATTGATATCCTATGTGAACAAGAATGATGAATGGATTACTAACAATGGTTGTTCACATCACATGACTGGTGACAAAAATAAGTTTGAGACCTTACATCATTACAGAGGTAAAAGTGTAAAATTTGCTAATGATTCACCATGTCCTATTAGAGGAAAAGGTTTGATTAAACTGATTGATAATATATCTTGTGAAAATGAATATTGGGTTGAAGGTCTTAATTATAATTTGTTAAGTGTTTCTCAACTCAACAAAATTGGTTACTGAGTGGAATTTCATCACAAGCAAGATAAAATATTTGATGCTACTGGAGAGCTAATTGGAAGTGGAGATCAAACTAGAGGTAATTTGTTCTATCTTGACCTATTTGAAGAAACATGTTTAATTGCACAACTTGATGAAATTTGGTTATGGCATAAAAGGCTATGTCATGTTAACTTTGACAATCTGGTAGAGATAAGTAAGAAGAAAAAGGTACGAGGTCTACATAGATTGAAGAAACCTAAGAATGTGATATGCAAGGAATGCCAGTTAGGAAAGATGACAAAGTCAAGTTTTAAGAGAAAATCCTTTACTTCTGAAAACATTTTAGATTTGGTTCATACTGACCTTTTTGGACCTATGGGTGTACAAAGTTACTGTGGTGCTAGATACTTTATCTTATTTGTTGATGATCACACTAGGATGATGCATGTAATTTTTCTAGAAGAAAAATATGAAGCTTTTTAATCCTTTAAGTGGTATTTGGCCAAGGTTGGGAAGGAGACAGGTAGAAACCTAAAATGTCTTAGAATTGACCGAGGTGGAGAATTTACACCAAATGAATTCAATCAGTTTTGCAATGATAGAGGAATTAAAAGATAGATGTCTGCACCTAGAACACCTCCACAGAATGGTATAGCAGAAAGAAGAAATAGATCTATGTTGGATTTGAAAGGACATTATGGATTGAAAATAATGTGGCACATAAATACTGGAAAGAAGTTATAATCATTGTTGTCTACACTCTTAATCAGGTACAGATCAAAAAAGGTACAAATCTGAAACCCTATGAATTATGGCATGGGCATGTACTAAGTGTTAAATACTTTAGAATCTTTGGAAGTAAGTGTTATATATTAAAAGACACTAGGAATGGAAAGTTTGATGCTAAGAGTGATGAAGGCATATTCCTAGGGTATTCCACAAAAAGTAAAGCTTATAAGTGTTTGGAAACTAACACTAACAAAATTGTGGAAAGTGTGAATGTCAAAATTGATGAATATGTAGAAAGAAATGAAGTTGACAGTAAAAGAGAACTAGAAGATTATAGATCTTTTGTGTACATTAAGGAAGAAGAAGAGGCAAGTAACAAACTTGCACCTAATGCCGAGTCTCAGGTAAGTAATACTGAGCGACAGATAGATGCTACCAAGCATCAAGAAAATAGTGTTGATAGAGAACAAGAACATGCCAAGCTACAAGAAAATGTTGTCGAGTATCACGAAGAGGTTGCCGAGCATTCAAAAGCTGAATCTAACAATCTTGTTGGGGAACCTAATGAAATAGAGGAGCAAAGAGCTGAACCTATTTTGGAAAAATATGTAACAAGACATCACAATTTTGAATAGTAATTGGAGACAAAAATACTAGAATTTAGACTAGAAGTAAGACTAAGGATCCAACATGCTTACTGTGTGAATTTGAACCCAAGTCAACTAGTGAGGCATTGGAGAATGAAGACTAGATACACGCAATGAATGAAGAGATTGACCAGATTGAGAAGAATGATACTTGGACTCTAGTGCTGAAACCTGAAAAAAACAAAATTATAGGAACAAAGTGGGTGTTTCAGAATAAGATGAATGAAAATGGTGAAATATGTAGGAAAAAAGCTAGGCTAGTATGAAAAGGCTACACACAAGAATAAGGATTAGATTATGGGGAGACATTTTCCCCTATAGCTAAATTGGAAGGAGTAAGAACTCTTCTTGCATATGCTACTTATAAAGATTTCAAGGTATATCAAATGGATGTCAAGTTTGCATTTTTAAATGGTATACTAGAAGAAGAAGTTTACATAGAATAGCCAGAAATTTTTATTGATCCAAATAGAAGACACATGGTGTGCAAACTAAACAAAGCACTATATGGATTGAAACAAGCTCCCAGAGCATGGTATGAGAGGTTGCACAACTACTTGATATAGATTGGATTTTCAAGAACAAATGACACAAGAAATCTATACATGAAGGATGAAGAAGGTAAAGGTATCCTGTTGGAAAAAGATTTTGTGGATGACATTATTTTTGGTGCACAAGATGCATTGTGTAAAATATTTTCAAATGAAATGCAAACAGAATTTTAAATGAGCATGTTTGGTGAGATCAAATTCTTTGTTAGTTTACAAGTATATCAGAGGAAGAATGGAATTTTCATTACACAGTCTAAGTATGCTCATGATTTACTAAAAAATTTTGGGATGGAAGATGCTAAACTAGTAAGTACACCTATGGTTACTAGACAAAAGTTATCTAAGAATGATGATGCTATAGAAGTGAATCAGACTTTGTACAGAACCATGACTAGAAAATTGTAGTATGTTGTACATAGTAGACTAGATATTGCACTAGTTGTTGGGATTGTGGCAAGATTCTCTGCCAATCCTAAGGAAACACACATGATGGCTATGAAAATAATTATGAGATACTTGAAAGGAACTATTGACTATGGTCTATATTATAAGAAGGATGAAAAATTTGAACTCAGATTTTATACAGATGTTGATTGGGCAGGAAATGTAGATGATAGAAAGAGTACTAGTGGCAAAGCTTTCTTTCTTGGATAGAGATTAGTCTACTCGATGAGAAAGAAACAAAATTGCATTTCCCAGTCTACTACTGAGGCCGAGTATGTTGTTGTTGCAGTAAACTATTCAAATTTGGTATAGATAAAACAATTATTGATAGGCATGAAAGAAGAAATCACTGAACCTGTTGTTATTTTCTGTGACAACACAAGTGCTATCAATATTTCTAAGAATCCAGTGATGCACACTAAGACCAAGAACATAGAAATCAAGTATCACTACTTGAGAAAATTAGTACAAGATAAAGAAGTCTAAATGAAATATGTGAATACAAAAGAACAATTAGCAGACATATTCACTTAAGATTTACCCAGAGAAGCTCATGAGTATTTGAGAAGTCAATTAGGGGTCCTTCCCCTAACTAAGGCTGCCTATTCAAGCTAGGAGCACTACATCAAATATGCTAAAACATAATATTTGACAAATTGATGCAGAAGATTGTCACACTTTAGGGCTGGCCTAGAGTTGTGAAAAGGAGCAACAATAAGGAATCAATCATAAGCAAGATCATAGAGGGAGAAACACTGCGCTGCACAGATATTATCTACATCTGATGGATGTATGTTTTAGTTGTTGCTTTGGCATTTTTGTCAAAGAGGGAGATGAACTGATATGATAACACATGACACTGAAAAGTAAGGGTGATGAACTGAAATGAATGATTAGGATAGAGGGAGATCTGAATTCTTTTGATGGTCATAGAAGTGAGGCTTATAGGATTCTGAATCAGAATGAAGCTAAGGATATTATAAATAATTTTTTGATAAATAGATAAGTTTCTAGATTGGTTGGTAATCCATGTGTTATTCAAGTGATATCATATGGTGTTGCCATCAATGCCAAAGGGGGAGATTGTTGGAAACTACAATTGAAACAATTGTTGTATTATCATTGATGTCAAACCTTCATTGGTAAGACTGTTGCTACTTAGGAAAGTACTATATCTATTTGAATGTTAGTAAGGGGATAGGCAAGGTTGGTAACAATAGCACCTAGGGAAAGGTTGAGTTATTTTGATACTACAAAGTGTACTTGACTATGTTGTACAATGATGAGACAATGTAATGTTTATCTTAGTAAGACTGAAGACTAAATTGGTAGGATTGACTAAGAAAAGAATGGAGAAGTCATGTTTAAGCTAATTAATGTTAGTGTTGACCGAGTTAGTGTATGCTGATAAAAATTCTAGTGTCGACCGAACAACAGTTAATTGTCGAGGAAGACATTATAAGTTGAGGAAATATTTCTAGTAATGACTGAGCTTTCTACATGAACACTGAGCAATTGATCACAGTATTGACTGAGCATTAGCATTTTTATATTTGAAGAGAATTTAGTTCTGAAGCCGACATTGTTAAATTATTGGATTATGTAAAATGTCTTGACTTTATTTATTGATTATTTGAAAGCATTAAATGCACTATAAAACATTTTATTGTAAATCTTTAAGAGATTTGAGATGATTCTAGAAATGAAGCCAAAGAACATGAAGTGGGTAGATTCAATGAATCTGACCTAACCCTAAGATCTACAAATGATATTGAGTGGCATAAGATGAGTTAACCTAATTGAGGAAAGTATTAAGAGAATCTGAACATTGGATATGTATGTGCACGGGTGAAAAAGATAATGCTAGAAGATTAGTAAAGTTTTATTGATTGTATAAGTAGAAAAGGCTGAAGGAGAATTGTGGTGGTTGCTTGAAGAAAATTTTTGAGCAGATAAAAAATGGAGATGGAAAAGTTTCAAAGTCAATAAACTAGCATTAGTGTGTGGAATTAGATCTGATATTTGCAAAGTGAGTTGTATGTTTTTCAAAAAAATATTAATGCTACTTTCTAACCATTGAAATAGTCAAAATCCTTTTAACAGAGGTTGACCTAACAGTCATATGTTAAATCCTTTGAACAAGGTTTCATTCTAATGGAGTGTATGTAAGTCCTATAACAAGGCTCACTTTTAATAGGGTGATTGAAATCCTTTAACCGGGTCACACCTGACAGTGTGTATTGTAACCTTTGATAGGGTTGGCTTTTTACCGAGCTCCCTTCAGAAGAGTGAAAAGAATAGTAGCATGTTACAAAGTGGTTTTTCCCACATTTTGTTTCCACTATAAATCCTGGTGTTAATACTTGTGTGAATGTTTTGGTTTGAAAATTTCTATGTTTTACAAGTTAAGTTACAGCTGGGTAGTGGACTGCATTGTTATATGTTTCTATTATTGAATCAGTGATGACCGAGTTTGTTTTGGTTATTGGATCTAATTTAAGGAAATGTTTTTAAGTTTGTTTTATACATCAAGACCTAAGAACAACTAATTCACCCCCCCCCCCCCCCCCGCTCTTTGTTTTTCTAAATCATATTAACAATGAAGACTGAATTTGAAATGAGTATGATTGGTGAGATGAAATACTTTTTGGGATTACAAATAACACAAAACAATGATGGTATCTTTGTAAGTTAGACAAAGTACTTAAATGACCTATTGAAAATATTTGGAATGGAGAATTGTAAACCAATTGGAACATCTATGGTGACTGGACATAAGCTATCTAGCATAGATGAGACTCTTGTAGTAGAATAGAAGAAATAAAGATCTATGATTAGAGGATTTTAGTCTTTGACTCATACAAGACCTAATATAGCACATTTAATTGGAATTGTAGCAAGATTTCAAGCTAAACCTAGAGAATCACATTATGCAGTAGTAAAGAGGATACTGAGATATTTAAGAGGCATAATGGACTATGGACTATGGTATGAAAAATATGATGATTTTACCCTATGTGCATATACAGATGTTGATTGGGGAGGTAGTGCTGATGATAAGAAAAGCACTAGTGGTGGAGAATTTTTCCTTGGAGGAAGATTAGTTTCTTGGCTAAGAAAAAAGTAGAATTGTATCTTATAAAGCACAATAGAAGAAGAATATGTAGCAGCAACAAATAGTTGTAACCAGATAATTTGGATGAAGCAAATGCTAAAGGATATTGAAATAAAATTTGTTGAGCCTATTGTCATACATTGTGACAACACCAATAAAATTAGTATGTCTAACAATCCTGTATTATATTCTAAGACAAAGCATATAGAGATTAAGTATCATGTTGTAAGAGAGAAAGCTACTGAGAAAGAAGTCAGACTTGAGTACATAAGTATAAAGGAATAGATAGCAGATATATTCACAAAGCCTTTGCCTAAGGATACATTTGAGTATCTGAGAGGTATGCTTGGGGTTATGCCCCAGCCTACCTTTGAGAAGTGATGTAGTTGGTTGCATCTATCCAGTGGTATATGAGCCTTATCTTTCTTCTGGATTGGATATTGGCACTTCCTCTATGGGGGAGTATGTGTATCTGAGCTGAGTCATGAGGACTCTAGTAAATGTATTTTTTGAAAAATGTCTTTTGACATTGAGTTGTTGTTGCCATAGTGATGAAATTTCTATCATTAATGTTAGTGGGGGAGAAGTGTACATGAAAAACAATCTGAGACATCTGTTGAAGAGAACTGATTAGGATAATGAAGAAAGATTTGATTGATGAAGAGGATTTGAAGAAGCAGTGTTGCAGTATTGGATTTTTCAAACATTGGATGTTTTTCATCTATGTTGCCATCAATACCAATGGGGGAGATTGTTGGGAATGAATGCTAAATTTTTTCCAACCATTCTATAGCATTTGATATTGCATTCATGACTATGATTTTCATTGATGTCAATACAATGATTTCCTGAAGACTTGTAGAGAAGCAAACAGAGTTTGGATTAGTGCACGTGGGTTATTGCAGTTGGAGCTATGAAATGTTAAGGTTATACTCTTTGATATGTTATATGTCTATGGTTAGGAGCATAGATAGTAATTCATTTATTAATGAAATTTATGATCATTTTGGTGGAAATAGTATTCAGGCAGTGTTCCTGAGTAGCAGTTTGTGGAAATCGGATGATATCTCATAATCAGGATGGAATCTAGTTTTTTCAAATTAAAGGGAAGTTGAAGACACATTGATAGTGATTTGAATGATAGTGTAGACTTTGAGGTTGCACGAGTGAAGATTTATTATATTTGGAAGCTGACAGTTTTGTGTAATTTTGGTGTAGCGTGTGGAAACTTTTATTTTGTAATTGTATGCCAACTCATTTGTAATTACTTGAGTGTGGTATAAATCAAGGAATGTATTTCCTTGTTTTAGTGTGGAAAATGTCTATGTGTGTAATTATGATATGGTAGCAACGGTTGTGTGCGATGCTGTATGCATGAAGTGAAGAAAAGAGCTATGTATGAAAGAGAATTTATGAAGGAAGACATGCAAAGTACAAAGATCTAAAATTGAGATCTAATGTAACAATGAGTGCAGTTTGGCATAGTCAGAGAAGAGGTAACATATTATTCTATTGATTAATGAAAATATTATTTGGATAGTTTGTTTAGTGATCTTACCCTAAAGTTGTTTGGGTAGTGGGTCCTTCTGTCTTCCATAACTCTTAACAGGGTCATAATTTTTTAACAGGGATTCAAAATCTCCTAATAGGGATTCATATGTACTAAATGTATTTCATAAGACTCTTAACAGAGTCCATCCTTTCACAAGGAATATTCATATTAGTGTATCTTTTATGGGCATCATTCCCACCCGGGTTTACTCTTTGATCAAGAGGTTCCCTAGTCAACATATCTTGTGTCATTGTGTTATTATGTATGAATATCTTTCTATGGTTGGTAATTATATTTCTTATATGGTTTAATGCTTTTGAAGATGATAAAAGTTATAATTATCTGATAACTGATTCACCCCTGCCCCCTCTCAGTTATCTTGGTGGATTTTACTTTCTAACACCATCTTGATAATCAAGTTCCAGAAATATCGTAACCTTCTGCAAGTTATAGGTTGGATCTCAGATCTTCCACCCTTCAAAAAAATCAAATATGGTTCTCCATGATCCAATCCACAAGAAAGAACTCACTTTGATACCACTTGACATAAGGGCAGCATAGATACAAGCATAATCAAGTAGAATTAACTCCACTTGAATCAACAAACAAGCCCGACTCAAAGTTACACATAGAAGCAATATATAATTCACATGAAAAAATGAAACACAATTTATATGAGGAAAGGAAACTCACAAAAATGCTGATTCAATTTTTGAAAATCATTCAACATGCCCAACTATGAGGCCTTCTGAGTTTCAAACTTATACAAAGAAATTATGAAACCAAAATCTCCACTTGAATCCTATCTTTGTCTCTAATTATGTTCTTACTACCTTCTTTCTTACCTTCTACATCAACCAAGACTCTTTATATAGCCAGCTAAGCCACATGTTGGCCAGTCTGGCATTTAATTACATTATAGGTCCAACCTAGAAGAGTAAACCAAAACTAATGAAAGAATGAAAAAAAATCAATTCAAAGTAATATTTAGGTACACACATGATCTAATAACATGTAACTAACTTAGCAAGATCCCATCTTATCACATGGAACCACGCAAGATGAAAAACTCCACATTTTGCATGAAACTGGTTGAAAATTGATAGCTGAGGAAAATGATCATAACTCCCAACTCATAATGAATTAGGACTTTTGGTCTTAGGATAAGATAGTAATTTATGTCATGTTAAAGGCCCTAAGAGAGAAAATGATGATTCCTTATGAATCAATGGCTACATGATGTGTAATCAGCTCATGGAAAGTAGGAAAATACGGCTCAGGTAGCAAGGAAAACAACTCTAACTTTGAAACGGTCCATCCAATCCTTATATGCTCATAGGAGAAGGTTCCAAAATAGGTCCTAAAAATTTTAAAAGCTTCAGATAACATGAAACCAAAAAATACAATAATTATAAAGAAAACAACACAAAAAAAGAAATATTTTTGGTTGATGCAAGATTTCTCAAAGACCCAAGATGCTCTTGCATCACTTTCCATGCACATCACCTTCAAAAGTATATTTTAAAGCTAACCAAATTTCATGAGATGTCCTTAGAGTGTTTACCTGAATGTATTCATTCTCTAGAAGAGATGAACAAAATTCTTCTTTGGAAATTATGTTACACATGAATAAATCTCTCTCCTTATTCGTGCAATCTTAAATTTTGTCTTCTTCAATGATAGTCTTATCATTCTTTGTAATTAACAAATATCCTTTTCCTAAACATAGAAGATGTGTCTTAATATTTTATTTATTATTGTCATAGTTTACTCCATCAAAATTAGGGCTTTCTTTCCTTAAATGAGTCACCATAGATCTCATTAAGTTGTTAAACTTTTCTTTCAAGAACTTGTCACTCTAATACTAATTGTTAGAAAGTAAAGTCCACCAAGATAACTAGGAGGAGGGGTGAATTAGTTAACCAATAAATTTTTTTTTATCACCATTATCAGATTTAAACCATGTAATCAATATAAGAAATAACCATATAAAGAAAAACATACACAATAACACAAGATATGTTGACTATGGAACCTCTTCATTAGAGAGTAAACCCTAGTGTGAATGATTCCCACAAAAGATGTACTAATATGAAAACTCCATCCAAGAGGATGGACTTTGTTAGGAGTTGTATCATCTTAAAATCTAAGCACTTCCATGTTAAGAATGTTTATCCCTCCTTAGGGGTTGTTTTGGGCCATCATCATGTTGTCCTCTATTTTTTTCTTCCTTCCCATCTTCTGTGTCTATTTAGGGCTCTATTTGGGCCTCCCTGGGCACTGTTTTCCCACCTAGCACATTTTCTAGGGGTCTTAAACCCCTAGTTCAAGGTCAACCTCAACCTCAACGTAGGTCAAAGTTGACCTTGACCTTAACCTAGGTCAAACTTGACCTTCACCTAGGTCCTTCTTTTCATCATAAAGTTTTTCAGATGCAGGGGGAGACTCAAAAGTTTATTTTGCCACTTCTGAGATGGCTCTTTCGGATTTTGAAATCGTAAAATATTAAAATATATTTAATCTAGGTCTATTTATAGGGTTAAGGTTTAAATGGGAATTTAATTCTCCTATGTCAGCCTCTCTAGAAGTTTGTGCCCTAGACTAGTATAAAAGGAAGCCTTCCTATCTCATTTCATACAAATCTCTTTTTCATATCTACATCAAGTGTGAAATCATTAAGAAAGGTCAAGAATTCAAGAAATCATCCATTCAAGAATTCAAGTTCTCTATTGAAGATCAAGGATTCAAGATTTCAAGTCTTTTGAAGGGATTTAGTTCAAGCACTCAAGATTCATCATTCAAACCCTAGATCTATCCATCATGGCAGTGTGATCTTCCTTCAAGATCCTTTGTTCATCTTGAAGATCTATTCATTCTTCCATCAAGGGGGATTCCAAGAATATAATCATGGAGGTTTTGATTTACATTTATGCTTTTTGATCTTGATGAAGGGTGTTCCCCTTAATACCACAAACACATAATAGAAATAAAGAAACAACAACAATATGCAAGAATAGAAAATAGGCTTCTTATTATCTCCACAAATGTGGAATTACAAACTTTCAGAATTACAATATGTAAAGCCACCTGGGCATTCCCTTACAATATTCTATAGGACAAGCCTCAAATCAATACCTAGATCTACTACTTAGAACTGCTCCGACTGCCCTAAACTGTCTAAGACAACACTACAGGCATTCCTTATATAGGCAATTTCCACACTTGATGAAGGTTCTTGAAATTTAGCCCTAAGGGTTGACCAAACTTAGAATTATTTTATTTTTCATTTTATTACATCATAGTCGGCTCAAAATAACTTTTGAAACCCGAACAAAAATTTTGAAGGAAATTTATTTTCTGCCATTTTAGGTGGCCCAACTTCTGGAGACCATAAGTCATCACTCGTTGACCCAATTGACTATTATAACCCCATTTTGAAAAGGGTGCAAGGAGCTCTACAATACCTATATCAAGCAAGCTTCATTCAGTCAAAGTTTCAACCTCATTTGGGGCCTCTAAATCCTTCAAAATTGAGTTCAAAGTTTCTGTACCCTACCACCAATACCAAAAATCTTCAATATCTACAAAGCTAGACTTGATCTATCAATGAAACTTTACTAGCAAGCTGATATGACCAAAATGAACCTCTAGAGAAGAAATTAGAACATTCCAAGATTGGATGACCAACTTACTAAAAATAGCAAGTTTCCATAAATAGCAGTTTTGCATAAGGTAGGCCTTATTGAATACAAAAATAGAAATATTTTTGGGTGATGCAAGATTGCTCTTACACCCAGGATGCTCCTACATCAGACACTTGGGGTAATTTGAGAAGTGACCCTGTCATGATGAATCTTCAATAGGTTATCCTTTCCATTTGACTAGATATTCTTCATATACCCTGCTCCTTATGCTTTTTCCAACATGAATATCCAGTATGTCTTCAATCTCCTTATTATCTGAACTGGTTGCTAGAATACTCCACTATGCTATTGTAACCTCATCTTCAACACCTCCTTCATGATACTTTGTCAGATCTAAAGCATTAAATACTAGTGAAATATTTATCTTAGTAGGCAACTTGACCTCATCTGCATTTCCTAATCATGCTTCTTTAGTATCTTACATGGCCCAAACTTTTTCATTTTCATCTTCTTATACGTACCAACCAGAAATCACTCCTTGCGCAAATGACCCATAACTTCATCTCCAACCTGAAATTCCTTATGCCTCCTTTTCTCATCTGCCTTAGCCTTATATTGTGCATTCATCTTGGTAATATGCTTCCTCACCTCCTCATGGATGTTCTTCAAATGTTCAACAAAATCCTTAGCTTCAACACTACTTATTTCTCCTTTATCTATCTTACTCAACTCAGATGCATTTCTAGGACTACTTACATATAAAATTTGTGGATGACGTGATGAAATAAACTTCAAATCTATCTTCAAATCTTCACCTCCTACTAGTGTCATTCTTTGTGTTGCCTTATTCAGCAAACTGGCTCCTAGAATCAAGTCCATCTGATGACTGTTCTTTCTTACTAGTGGTAATCCATTAGGCACATTATTGGATACAATATCTTGAAACTCATTCAATAATTCTACAACTTCTATAGGTACATCTTCTACTTCCTCTTTCCTAGCCTTTGGAAAAAAGGTAAAAAACATATGTCCATGCCATATACCATCTGAGAAATTTCATTTATCAAGAAAAGTTATTCTTGCATTACCACATACCTTTTCTTCTATTTCCTTCAATGGCTTTAGAGTATGTTCCACTCTATCCTTTGTGAGGGAATAGGTATTCACATGACCATCATGTACAACACACCTATCCAACTGCCAAGGTCTACCCAACAACATATTCCATGCATCCATAGATGTGATATCAGATAGTACCTCATCATGGTACCCACCGATCTTGAAATTTACAAGGCACTGTTCACTAACCATGACCTTGTGGTCATCCTGCACCTAGGAAACCTGATACAGATGTTCATGTTTCTACCTCTTGAGCTTCAACTTTGTCACCATCTCTTCTAACAAAAAATTATTAGTACTATCACTATCAATAATCACATCACAACACTTACCCTCACACTTGCACCTCATGGGAAACATGCTCCTCCTTTGCTCAGGTTCATTCTCACCACTCAGCAGGACTCTTCTATTGAACAATGTTTCTCCTCTTTCAGCATCTTTAGAATTTGATGATCTGGCATCCTCATATAAATGTGCAACTCTATCCTAGCCTTCATTCCTCCTATATGTCCTTGGCAGTAAGGACATTCAAATGCCCTATGACCTTCTTCTCCATAGTGAAAACATGTTCCAGGGAAGCCTCCTCTTCCAAATCCTTGTCCTCTTCCTCTCTGATCTCTATTATTGTGATCATGGAAATGATTGAAATTATCTCCTCTCTAATTTTGATTGTTACTAGCCTCATCTTGCTTTTCCAGATCTTCATTTTGATCTCCATATGACCAACCACTAGATCTTCCATCATGACCTCTTCCACTTTTTCTTCTCTCAAACTTCTTGTTCAACTTTTCCTCTACTTTTAGGGAAAACTGGTATGCCTCTTCAATACTGCTCATTCGAACCAAATTCAATTCTTCCTAAATGCTCGACCTTAACCCATTATGGAAATGGGAAACTTTCTCCTTGTCAACTTCTACATGGCCTATTCTGATGAGGATTCAATAGACCTCCTCTATATACTCCTGAAGAGATCATCCTACTTGCTTCAAACATTGCATTTTCTTCAGTAGGTCAAGCTCATAATCAACAGGGATGAACTATCACTTCAATTTATCCACCATCCAATCCCATCTTGCGATTTTATCTTTCCCTCATCTATTTCACTCCAATTGAATCTCTTTCCACCAGATCTTCGCATTACCTTTCAATCTAGCCTTCACAAATTTGACTCTATCAGGATCCTCAATATCTTCATACTTAAAATATTCTTCACATTCATTGATCTAGTCAATCAATTCCTCTAGGTTAAGATTTCTAGAAAATGTCAGAACCTCAATCTTAGGTCTTTTCTCGATCTTGGAAATGGCCTGAAAAAGTCTTTCTTCCTTAGGGTTCACAAGTATGACTTTTCCTTCTTGATCTTCTTCTTCAGCTTCATCCTCACTTTCATCTCTGACATTAAGATTAATTCCTCTGTGAATCTCCTCTTGCAAGGCTCACACTTGTCTCTACAGTGCCCTAACCTTGGGTGTTACAACACCAGCTGTTCTACCACATTCCCTTCATGAAGGCATTTTCATGATTCTCACTGAAACCCTAACCATGGTCCTAGTGCAAACTACCTCATAGTCAAAGATCTATTTATATAGAAACCCTAACCCACAGTCCTAGTGCAAAGTGCCTCACAATCAGCAATTTGTTTACACAGAAACCCTAACCCATGGTCCTGGTGCAAACTACCTCACACTTGGTGATCTATTTACACACTCAGGAACTCCTTCTCTAATACCACTTGATGAAGGGTGATCTCCTTAATACCATAAACATATAATAGAAACAAAGAAACAACAACAATATGCAAGAACAAAAAATGGGCTTCTTATTATCTCCACAAATGTGGAATTACAAACTTTCAGAATTACAATATGCAAAGCCACATGGGCATTCCCTTACAATATTATGTATGACAAGTCTCGAATCAATACCCAGATCTACTACACAAAACTACTCCGACTACCCTAAACTGTCTAAGACAACACTACGGGCCTTCCTTATATAGGCAATTTCCACACATGATGAAGGTTCCAGAAATTTAGCCCTAAGGCCTGACCAAACTTAGAATTATTTTATTTTTCATTTTATTACATCATAGTCAGCTCAAAATAACTTTTGAAACCGGAACAAAAATTTTGAAGGAAATTTATTTTCTACCATTTTAGATGGCCCAACTTCTGGAGACCATAAGTCAACACCCATAGACCCAAATGACTATTATAACCCCATTTTGAAAAGGGCATGAGGAGCTCTACAAAAATTGAATCAAGCAAGATTCATTTAGTTGAAGTTTCAACCTCATCTAGGGCCTCTAAAGCCTTCAAAATTGATTTCAAAGTTTCTATACCCTACTACCAATACCGAAAATCTTCAATATCTACAAAGCTAGACTTGATCTGTCAATGGAACTTTACTGGTAGACTGATATGGCCAAAATAAACCTCTAGGGAAGAAATTAGAATATTCTGAGATTAGATGACCAACTTAATAAAAATAACAAGTTTCCATAAATAGCATCTCTACACAAAATAGCCCTTATTGAATACAAAAATAGAAATATTTTTGAGTGATGCAAGATTGCTCTTAGACCTAGGATGCTCCTGTATCAGACACCCAGGGTAATTTGAGAAGTGAACCTATCACGAATTAGGTGTGAAGAGGGAAACCAAGATGGTTAACCTCCTCCTTTGTTAGCCATGATGAATCTGTTAGCTATTTTTCTTGTATCCCTTAACTCTAAAAGAGAAATATGAAAACCAGACATAGGGATCTTTGTCTAGCAACATAAATCTACTTGCTCATGCAAACTAAGGGGAAAGGAAAGACTAATTAATGAGGATTTGATTCTCCTTCTGCTTTGAGTTCCACACACTCAGGCGGGTACACCTAGAACATGATAAGATCTGCATACATAAACACTTACTTACTAGAACCTTTTATGCAGACATGAAAATTAGTGGATAGTTCTCAAACTTATAAAACATGGGAGTTCAACTCAACCAATCTTATACAGGATCCCACCTATATGATTTTCTAAGAATTAGGAAAATGGCCAACATGACAGCAAGGATAAACTCCTTTTTCTCTTCAAGCTTTGAGCTCAGGCAAGCTAACCCAGTGATTCACTCTTTAAGGAATCAGCAAATGAATCATATTTCTTGAATACAATCAAACATGAACATTCATAACAACAAGAAGGTAAAGTTGAATAGATTTTCAAGGTTTGGATGCAAGTCTAGTGTAAAACTAGTACCTTATCCTAGGGTGCAGAGTCAAATTAAGAAAACATCCACAAAACTTCATCAATTCAAAAATGCCCAAAATCAATACCCTGCCTTATAGACTACCATTTTCTCTACAAACACATGATCATCAAATGTATACATTATTTAAATTCTCGGAGATTATGCAACTAGATTTACACCTTCCTTAAAGGAAACTTATGGACAAACTCACATTCTACCTTGTAAATGACAAATTGGACATTGCCTTACAAATCCAATTCATAAGAACTTCCAAAACATACAGAGACATCAAAATACTTGCAATGAGATTCCAACTATATTTCATTGATAAAACTTGTTTTAGTACACTCAAATTGACACTACATCTAGACTAAAACATCAATTTTAGAACCAAGCTTGCATTAATGGAACTTGCATTGGATTTCTCTCTGAGAGAACCAAAATTTAGAACCCTCTACAAAGAATTCAATCTAGAATAAGGAGAGGAGAAAACTCAAGATCATCACAAAGTGACACTTGTCTCCCTCTCATCTACTTATTGGATGAGTCATCCACCTTTAAACTAAAAATGGGACCTGCTCTCAACTCTGGAAAGCACCTGTCATCTCTTTCAAATGAAATGTGAGTCATCGGATGAAAAGAATTAGATTTCACAAAAATATATTCCTATCCCCCCTAAAACTTAAACTGAAAATAATGCTAACAAATGGCCACCTATACAAAATCTGATTCTAGAATCAGAATCCTTACATCGAGACCTTTCCAGCAATATATAATAGTCCATAGTTGGGTGAAAATTAAAGCCCCCAGCCATTAAAATGGTCTTCCAGGTCTATCATTTCAATATTTGAATTTTCAATATAGTTCAAACTATATGAAAATATGTTTATAACTTTGATTTTCAATTTGGATGCACAGAAGGAATTTTGAATAAAATATTATTTTTGGCCTCCTGTAGTGGGACCCACCTGACACATGGCAAGCTCGAATTGGCCGGCTTGCCACCTCATCTGCCATCTCATCATTGCTCTGTACTTTGTGCCACATGGCATCATCTAATTTTCTCATATCTCCACCTAGGTAACTAAACATCAACATACCACCATCTCACCAAAAGTACCACATGGCAGCCAGGCGCATGATCGCAAGGGCCAAATTTGACCCTTGCGATCATGTGACCATCGTCAAATGGTCCCACAAATCCTAAGGTCTGCACTTCCTGCATAGTCACGCAACTTATCAAAAATGTCTTACCTTTTCATGGGGCCCACCTGCCATGCAACCACCAACTAGACTCCAAGTGGGCACATCAAAACATGTGCACACATGAGAGCAGCCCGCCAAGAGCCTCTTGGCTCTTTCTTTATTTTTGAGACATTTTTTAGGGTATGTTTTGAGAGTAGGTCCCATTTTTAGTCTATAAGGCAGCCCGCCAAGAGCCTATTGGCAGCTTTCCTTGTTGTTTCATATGCATGCTTTGAGTTTCATTCCTGATCATGGTGGGGTTCCCTGTCTATGTGTATACTCTTTGAACTAAAATTTGGCAATCCCTATCCTATTCATGAGCTTCCATGATGGCATTTTACATGCAGAAACTCCCTTTATGATGTGTGAGTTCCTTGGCTTTCCATTGTTATGGTGTAGGCACCCACCTTTTGTATTCACGCTAGGCTGTAATAGCAATTCATTCCTCACACTGACATTCCCCTTTGGACTCCTCACATTGTGCACTAGCTCATAATCTATAGTGTGTCAGCCTTCAACATATTACACAAGCTTCCCCCTTTATATTGTGCATGAGACTGGCTCTGCAGTGTTTATGTGAGCCTCCATTCACTAGCAGACAACTCCCAATTTGTTTTAAACATTGGCTATGATCTAGACATGCGCTAGCATCCTTGAAAGCACAGGTTCCTATCTTTATTAACATGAGCCCCCTCTCTATTTATGCATTGGGCATCCCTATGTTTAGTGTGAACTAATCATTACAAACAGGTCCTAGATTCACCATTTGCGTGAGCCAGTGTTAGCAAGTAGCAACTCCCCAAACACACTTCATGAGGCCCTCTACTATTTGTGTGGGCAGCTTTCCACCATTTGGTTAGCTTACTGTTACACTGGCATGATGGCTTCCAATTCATTGTATTGCATGGAGTTTCCAACACATTGCGCAAGGTTCCCCCTTTGTTAGTGCTAGCCACCAAGTTTGATGCAACTCCCATTGTTACTATGTGGGCAGTCCAAAAAATGATCACAGGCAGCCCCTCTTCAATCATTACACACTATCCCCAATTTCATTATTTGCAGGTGCAATAGCTTGGTCACCTCAACCTTTTTTTGCATTGGAAACTCCCTTGTTTGCAATGTGTGGGTTGCTTGATCTTAATGAACTAGTGGTCTCCCTTTCATATTTTGTAAATGCCTTCACCGACTAGCTGCATGGGCTTCTTCTTCCATAGCCAATAACATACATTCTAAAAGTTGGATATTTGTTCTATCTGTAAATATATTTCCTGCCAGCTTTAGACAAATTGGAGGCTATACCAACATCACTCATATGCATTCAAGTGCCTCATGACATGCCCAAGTGACATCACCTTAACCTCTTCCACATCATTTTGTTCATGTTTACAGCCAAGACATTCACACTAGTATCTCAAGGTTGAACAAAATGGTGGTCTCAAAAGTGTAGACTCCCCAAAACTTGATAAAATAATCATTTGGATACCACAAGCATTGAAATAGAATTCCCAATGTAACCTTTGTGTAAACAATGATTGATACTTTACCAACTCTTTGATCAACAATAATCAACTTCATAATGATAATGTTGTTGAAATGAGGGAAGAAAAGAATATTGAGTCCCATGGAGGCCTCCCATGTACTTACGCAAACCCTTGGACAAGGCCATCTCTAGCTATTATATTGTGCTAGCAGTCTTATAGACATGGCTTCCTATTGAGTTAACTGAATGACAGAGTCTCTGAAGTAGAATATGATAAGTAGCTGAAATAACAAGGCATTTGTATATTGCATTGATATTGTATGGCATGCATCTGTTAGTATCTAGTGAACCCCATAAAGGTGAGCATTCCTCGTGAATAATCTTCCGTGCATCGCAAAACTACTTTACTTCACTTTTCTCAATGATTGCTTCTATAATGATTTCACCTTCAATAGATTCATGCCCACCAATTTGTAATGGAACCCAAGATGCAGAATTCACAAGGCTCCACAAAACCCTTACTGACTGTATGCCATCATAACCTTGAGCTATTGTCTCCATTAAATTAGGGCATATCATAATTGGTTTCTTTTCTTCTTCACAATTAACAAAAAACACTACATCACCAAAAGATCAAAAAAACTTGTTTTGGAAAAGCACCAAACTTATGCAAACAAGCCCAGAAACTGGCTTCAAAAACTAACACAGTGACCTGATCGGACCTTGCCCTCTGATAGGCATATTCTCTGATCTATAAACTATCATTCCCCAAAATGGCATCTCATGACTATACCCAAGTCGCAAGATATTAGTCCTCGAAGTTGGTCCCTTAATTCTATTCTCTCTAAACCACTGTTAAAAGTAATAAACTGCATTTGAAATTAGCCTTGAAAAGTGCACAAATGATTTGGTAGGATGCTTGAATCAGAATGAGATACAGTACAACTTGTCAGCAATATAGGAAAACAAGAATTTTATTAATAGGATCATCCTGTGAAAATTTATTAGTAGGCAAAGGAGGTCTCTGACAAACTTGCAAAAAACATAACTGGGCAATTTGCACTTTTTGCAAACAGAAAGGGTTTGGAAAAGCTAACAAATGGATTGGTCAAGAGCCACAATCTTACATCATGGAAGTATTTTATGTCTACTATACAATGAGATAAACATACTGATGACTTGATCAATGGGGCATGAGTTATTCACTATCAAAGTAGGGCTCTGGAAAACTGGTGAATAACCAAACAGTGCAAAACATGAAAGCTGCAAATGGAATCAGCTTCAATTTCTCATCAGATGGATTCATCACAAGCTACGAACTAACAGGGGTAGATTAAAACTTGTCTATAATGTAGGGCAGTGACTCATTTCTGATGACCAATCACAGAATGTAACTTATAAGATCATGAACAGGGCCTCTGACAAAACTATGAAAATGTGAATGTAGATCCTAGAAAACACCTCTGGAAGGGGATGAATAAACAGGGTCAAAACTTATCACAAGGACCCAAAACTAGAAACATAAGCAATATGGAACATGTGGAACAAGAGCCCATACTTATATTTTCATGACACTCTTCAGGGTGTGAAATATAAGACAACAAAGTACCCCTTCCTGGTGACTTTAACACACATTTCTAATTTTTGAGACCACCTAAAAATGACATGATAAAAACCCATCTCAATACCTAAACTGAAGGCTCAAATTGACTCAAAGGGACATAAACAAGAAGTCAAATCATTCTCCACTCATTACAGGACTTGGAGACACCCTTTTGACATGTGCATTTTGGACCAAAAGGAGCACTTTAGCAAGCATTTTACATGGTACCTCAAAACTGCATTTTGAGTACCAACAGAATCTTCAACAGGTCATCCTTTCGATTTGACTAGATATCCTTCATATGCCCTACTCCTTGTGCTTCTTCCAACAAGACTATCTAGTATGTCTTCAATCTCCTTGTTCTCTGAACTGGGTGCTGGAATACTCCATTGTGCTGCTATAACCTCATCTTCAACACCTCCTTCATGATACTCTATTAGATCTGAAACATTAAATACTAGTGAAATATTTAGCTAAGTAGGCAACTTGACCTCATATGCATTTCCTAATCATGGTTCTTTAGTATCTTACATGGCCCAAACTTCTTCATTTTCAGCTTGTTATATGTACCAACCAGAAATCATTCCTTCCGCAAATGACCCATGACTTCATCTCCAACCTAAAATTCCTTAAGCCTCCTTTTCTCATATGCCTTAGCCTTATACTATGCATTCCTCTTGGTAATATGCTTCCTCACCTTCTCATGGATGTTCTTCAAATCTTCTACAAAATCCTTAGCTTCAACACTACTTATTTCTCCTTTATCTATCTTCCTCAACTTAGATGCATTTATGGGACTATTAACACATACAATTTGTGGATGACATGATGAGCTAAACTTCAAATCTATCTTCAACTCTTCACCGTCTGTTGGTGTCATTCTGTGTGCAACCTTATTCAAAAAATTGGCTCCTAGAATCAAGTCCATCTGATGACTGATCTTTCTTACTGGTGGTAATCCATCAGCCACATTATCGGATATAATATCCTGAAACTCATTCAATAATTTTGTAACTTCTATAGGTACATCTTCTACTTCCTCTTTCCCAGCCTTTGGAATTAAGGTAAAACACATATGCCCATGCTGCATACCATTTGAAAAATTTTGTCTATCAAAAAAATTTATTCTTGCATTACCACATACCTTTTCTTATATTTCCTTCAAAGGCTTTAGCTTATGTTGCACTCCATCCTATGTTAGGGAATAGGTATTCACATGACCATCATGTACAACACACCTATCAGAATGCCAAGGTCTACCCAACAACATATGGCATGCATCCATAGTTATGATATCACATAGTACCTCATCATGGTACCGACCAATCTTGAACTTTACTAGGCACTGTTCACTAACCATGACCTTGTGGTCATCCTGCACCCAGGCAACCCGATATCGATGTGGATGTTTCTACCTCTTGAGCTTTAACTTTGTTACCATCTCTTCTGACACCAAATTATTAGTACTACCGCTATTAATAATGACATCACAACACTTACCCTCACACTTGCACCTATTGTGAAACAAGCTCCTCCTTTGCTCAGGTTCATTCTCACCACTCAATAGGACTCTTCTGTTGATCAATGTTTCTCCTCTTTCAACATCTTCAAAATTTGATGATCTGGCATCCTCATCTACATGTGCAACTCTAGCCTAGCCTTCATTCCTCCTATCCATCCTTCCTTGGCATTGAGGACATTCAAATGCCCTATGACCTTCTTCTCCACAGTGAAAACATGTTCCACATAAGCCTCCTCTTCTAGATCCTTGTCCTCTTCCTCTCTGATCTCTATTATTCTGATCATGGAAACAATGGAAATTATCTCCTCTCTGATTTTGATTGTTACTAGCCTCATACTACTTTTTTAGATATTCATTTTGATCTCCATATGACTACCCACCAAATCTTCCATCATGACCTCTTTCACTTTGTCTACTCTCAAACTTCTTGTTCAACTTTTCCTCTACTTTTAGGGAAAACTGGTATGCCTCTTTAATACTAATCATTCAAACCAGATTCAATTCTACCTGAATGCTTGGCCTTAAGCCATTAAGGTAACAGGAAAATTTCTCCTAGTCAGCTTCTGCATGGCCTATTCTGATGAGGATTTGATATAACTCCTTTGTAAACTCTTGAACAAATCCTCCTGCTTGCTTCAAACTTTGCATTTTCTTCAGTAGGTCAAGCTCATAATCAACAAAGATGAATTGTCACTTCAATTTATCCACCATCTAATCCAATCTTGTGATTTTATCTTTCCCTTGTCTATTTCACTCCAATTGAATCTCTTGCTACCAAATCTTTGCATGACCTTTCAGTCTAGCCTTCATGAATTTGACCCTATCAGGATCCTCAATATCTTCATACTCAAAATATTATTCACATTCATTGATCCAGTTGATCAATTTGTCTAGGTTAAAATTTCTAGAAAATGTCAAAACCTCAATCTTAGGTATTTTTCCAATCTTGGAAATGGCCCGAAAAAGTCTTTCTTCCTTTGGGTTCACAACTTTGACTTCTCATTCTTGATCTTGTTCTTTGGCTTCATCCTCACTTTTGTCTCTAACATTAAGATTCATTCCTCTACGAATCTCCTCTTGCGAGGCTTGCACTTGTCTTTGCAGTGCCCTAACCTTCAGTGTTACAACACCAGCTCTTCTACCACATTCCCTTCATGGAGGCATTTTCATGCTTCTCACTGAAACCCTAACCATGGTCCTGGTGCAAACTACCTCACAGTCGGCGATCTGTTTACATAGAAACCCTAACCCATAGTCCTGGTGCAAAGTGCCTCACAATCGGTGATCTTTTTACATAGAAACCCTAACCCATGGTCCTAGTGCAAACTACCTCACAATCGATGATCTGTTTACACACTTAGGAACTCTTTCTTTGATACCACTTGATGAAGGGTGCTCCCCTTAATACCACAAACATATAATAGAAACAAAGAAACAACAACAATATGCAAGAACAAAAAAAGGGCTTCTTATTATCTCCAAAAATGTGGAATTACAAACTTTCAAAATTACAATATGAAAAGCCACATGGGCATTCCCTTACAATATTCTTTAGGACAAGCCTTGAATCAATACCTAGATCTACTACCCAAAACTACTTCGACTACCCTGAACTGCCTAAGGTAACACTATGGGCCATCCTTATATAGGAAATTTCCACACTTGATGAAGGTTCTCGAAATATATCCCTAAGGGCCGACCAAACTTAGAATTATTTTATTTTTCATTTTATTACATCATAGTCGGCTAAAAATAACTTTTGAAACCTGAACATAAATTTTGAAGAAAATTTATTTTCTGCCATTTCAGGTGGCCCAACTTTCGGAGACTATAAGTCATCACCCGTTGACGCGATTAACTATTATAACCCCATTTCACAAAGTGCACAAAGAGCTCTACAACACTTGAATTAATCAAGCTTCATTTAACTGAAGTTTTGACCTCAGCCAGGGCCTCTAAAGCCTTCAAAACTAAGTTCAAAATTTTTGTATCTTGCTACTAATACTGAAAGTCTTCAATATCTACAAAGCTAGACTTGTTCTGTTAATGAAACTTTACTGGCAGGCTGATATAAACAAAATGAGCCTCCATGGAAGAAATCAAAACATTTCGAGATCAGATGACCAAATTACTTAAAATAGCAAGTTATCATAAATAGCAACTCTGCACAAGATAGCCCTGATTGAATACAAAAACATAAATAGTTTTGGGTGATGCAAGATTTCTCTTACACCCAGGATTCTCCTACATCCGATGTTGAGTCCAAGATTTCATATCAACATACTTGTTTACATTTTAAATACAATAGCATATTTATTAAATATGATAGCTTTGTTGTTAGATCTACTTCTACTTCTTGCTAGCATTCATTATTTCAATTATATATTAAAGGTTGATTTCAAACCATGGTTTGACCAAAGAAAACCCCTCATCTAAACAAAAACATTATTTTTCTTGCAGATACAGGTGGGGAACAATGAATATCAGTGCAGATCTAAGTACCCTTTTAGGTGAACGTCTAGGATCTGTCAACATAATTTACATCTGAACAGTGTAGGTCAAGGTCAAATTTTTGGGGTAAGATTGTGCCCTAGGGTAAGATCTTACCCCTGTCTTGGGTCAAGGTCGACCTTTCTCAGAAAGATAAATGGTTTTTGGGTTTTCTCTATTTCTGCATTTTCAAGCCAAATTTGGTTGCAGAATATCTCAAAACTGTACACAAACACCATGAAATAGCATTTTCTAGATCTATTATATTTTGAGGTTAGTATTTGTCTTGATTTCAATCAATATTTCAATACATACTTTCTATAATAGAACATAAGGTTTTCTCCTTTCTTCATGTTCTCCATAAATTGATTCATTTGTGCATTAACCATTTTTTTTTCATTGATCAATTTGGATGTTTCCTTTGAGAATTTAGATTAAGAAGTAGATCTTACATTCCCCCATACACAACATCTTCTCCTTTGTTACAACATCATCACCCCTTTATAATCTTCCATTTTTATATCTTACATTTTGGTGAACCCGACAAGCTTACCCCCTATCTTTTGTGGAATTAGATGCCCTATTGTGTCTATTGTATCTTGTGTGTTCACCTTCTTATCTTAAATTTTGGTGAACTTGTGATAAGAAACTCTTTTTCTTTGGTGTTATATTCTTTGTTTTCTTCCCTTAAGATTAGATTTCTTTTAGTCTCTTGCATTTTAACATTAAAGAAAACAAAAAAATCTACATATTTCATAAATATTTCTTGCATTTTATTTACTATGAATATTTTTAAGATGCTTTGCTATGTTGTTATTTTCTTTATTATCCTTCTATTAGTATCTCTTTATCATACTTATAATTTTTATGAGAGTATCATCCACTTCAATGTTAGGAATGGGAACACTGAGATGGGGGGGGGGGGTGAATCAATGTTCACTGTATTTTAACTTTTTACTTTAATCTTTAAATTGAACTTGAATGCTTAAGAACTGAAATAAACATACACATAAACATGAAACATGAAATCAACACATGACACCAATATGGCTATAGGGAAACCAAAATAGGTTAAAACCCTATTGGGAATTGACACCCACTAATATTCTGCACTAGTGTTTTGTGATCCTTGTTAGAAGATCCTTAACCCTATTAGGAGTTTCTTTACAATGCTTTAAGTACATTAGACCTTGTTAATGGTCAAACCCTATTAGGAGTCTTTTACAATAATCTCTATTAGGGGAGTGGACGCACTGTCCTAGAGCTCACTGCTCAAATGGTCAAGGCTACAACTTTCGAATCTCAGATACACAATATATCTACTAGATGAACTATCACTGTGACACTGCTTATCCGATCAGTTCCTTTGATGCGATGATGCTTTAACCTCTTGAAAAGATATAATACATCTTATACTATCTTCACACACTTCTTCTCTTCTTATCACAACTCTTTCTCAACTTCCATGCTAATTACAATGGGTGCATCTTATATTTATAAGCACATACACAATAAACACCTAGGTTGGCCATATAACCTATTACAAACAACACTTCCAAATGAATTGGCTTAAGTGTGCTTACAAAAAAATATATTTACATGTTGAAAACCTAAATACAATGGGTACATAGCCTTTACAACATTAGAATATAATCACAAACCAAAATGATAACTATCGGTTTCTTGCTCTATTCTTCACTAGCACACACTGGATGTGCAACTTCAACTAATTGTAACTTTCTCATCCTTGCATATCTAATTATGTGCTCATATACTAAGCATGAATATATTCTAACCAATTTAACTTCCAAGGTGCATACCATAATTATTCCGTACGTACATGCACTGATGCTCTGAGTTGCAAGAACTCTATACACTATCAAGTCTTCAACACTTAAGTGATTTGTGATCTTCTCATTAAGTGTTCTAACTCCAAACTACTATATGACTTTTTTCCCATAATGAAAACACTATATCAAGTCATATATATCAGTATAGTCAACTTTCCAAAAATCTCCCCCTTTTTCATTGGTGGCAACAAAGGAATACGGCCAAGTTACTAACTGTCCCTTAACACAAAAACTTTTTCTCTTCTATACATTTCTTGTACATAATCTTATATCTCCCTATACATATTATAATTCATATTCTATACATATTATAATCCATATTATATACAAAAATCCTCCTTTGACATTAATGACAAAGGTATTCCAAAAATAATTATCTACACATACTCACTAAGGGAAAACATCCAGATATGCTATCTTTAGGTTCTGGATCTCCTTCTTCCAAAATGTGATTAGTGAAACTACTATCTAGAGATGGGTGCATAATGCATACTGAAGCTTCTCCATCTTCTCCAAGTCACTACTAGGACCATGATCATAAGTTACCATTATGATGTCTATGTCCTTGATTTTGTGATTTAGTATGTCTAGTGAGGGTGCAAGAGCATTCCTTAGCTATGTTTGCCTTTCCCTGATCTTTGACATCTCTTTTTTTGCCTTCTCAATTTTATCAATCTATCCTTGGTAGTCATTATTGCACTTGTTCACATCTGTAGATGTGTCTTTCACTGAACTCTTCACCTACTCAATCATATCTTTTGCCTCTTTTATTTTCTTTAGATGGGCATTAGAAAGATTATCCTAATCCATGTAGTCTGCAATGATTTTCCTTCCTTGATAAAAAAATTCTCTTAAAGATGCTTGTCCTGCTTTGATTGAATTCAAATCTAATGCAAAGTTGCTCACTAGTTCACTCAACCTTTTTTTTAGGTACTTCTCTTCTACAACTAGGGATGCAGAGTCTTCAAGGCTTGAGAAATTGCTTTTGAAATGTGAAATGACTGTACTCACATCGTCAATAGAGTGTATCTTTGACACTTTCTTGTCTTCTAGCAATAGATTGTTTAAAATGTTTACTAATTCTACCAAGAGGGGATTCCTCATTACTTTCTTTTCTTTTTCTTTCTCCATAGCTAAGATGCTGAACTTAATCCAGTCTTCTTCTCTCCATGAGTCCAAATTGGATGTGTCAGGTGTCAAACTTGACAATAATGCTATAGAGGGAGTGATGGGAGTGCTACCCATCACTTCTTATTTCACCTTGACTAGTTTTACTAATGGCTCATTATTCTTTTCTTCTTTTTCTGATTCTTTCTTTTCTTCTTCTTTTTCTTTTTCATCTGTTATGTCTTCAATCATTACTTCTTCTTGATGACTAGGAGGAGTGTTACCACATAAGTTTTCTACCTCTTGAGTGCTCACAAAATCTTCCTCAAACTTGTCCAATTCTGTGTCAATGGCCTCCAATGCTATCTTCACATTATCAATGATAATGGTGTTGACCTTAGGTGATTTAGACATGGGCACAGACTTATCTTCCTCTAACTATTTTTCCACTATAGGCACTAAATCCTAAGGACCTGTTACTGGTATATTGGTGGTCTCTACAGCTTTGTCTTGCTCACTAGGTGTATGAGTGATGGGTGTAGATGGAGGTTTCATGTGTTGATCTAAGAATACCTTTTCAAAGGCCTTCTATGTTTCCTTTGTATTCAGCTCATACCCTTTGTTCATAATATGTAGAGTTCTCATCTTTGTCCTTAAGTGTGGCTTCACCAAATTTAATATCAGTGTCTTTTCTTCAATAGAACATACTAGAAGATTTCAATCTAGTGTTTGTTATCTGATTCTGAAGTCTTCTTCAGTGGCTTGTCTCTTCAAAGTATCCAAAATCTCCCACACCTTATCTGGGATAGTTGTCTTTAATTCAAGAACTATCTTCTTGATTTTTATCATGTGTTTGATCAACATCTCATGAATTTATGACTTATCAATTTCATGATACTTGTCATAAAAATTTTCTATCTAATCTACCCTTCCTTCTTATACTACTCTAGTTCTTAATACTTTAAGCCTCGATCTAAATCCTACCTCAGGAGGTGTTTGAGTGTTTTTCTTGCTCCTTGTTGCTCATGAGGATGGATGAATAGTGCTATCTTATTTCTATTAGAAATGAATGTTAAGTTTTTGGGAGCCATTTTGTAGTAGTTGTTGTTGCATTCATGACTATGATTGTCATTGATGTCAACACAGTGATTTATCGAAGATTTGTAGAGAAGCAAAAAAAGTTTGGATTAGCACATGTGGGTTATTGCAGTTGGAGATATACGATGTTGAGGTTATACTCTTAGATATATCATATGTCTATGGTTAAGAGCACATTTAGTAATTCATTTATTCATGGAAGTTATGATCATTTTGGTGGAAGGAGTATTCAGGAAGTGTTCTTGAGCAGCGGTTTGTGGAAATCAGATGATATCTCCTAATCGGGATAGAATCTAGTTTTGCATAGTTAAAGGGAAGTTGAAGACATATTGATAGTGATATGGATGATAGCATAGACTTTGAGGTAACACAAGTGAATATTTATTGTATTTGGAAGCTGACAGTTTTGTGTAATTTTGATATAGCATGTGGAAACTTTTATTTTGTAATTGTATGTCGACTCATTTGTAATTATTTGAGTGTGGTATAAAGGAAGGAATGTATTTCCTTATTGTATGTAGTAGTAGTGATGATGTGTGATGCTGAATGCATAAAGTGAAGAAAAGAGAAAAGTATGAAAGTGAATTTGTAAAGGAACACATGCAAAGTACAAAGATCTGAAATTGAGATATGATGTAATAGTGAGTGCGATTTGGCACAGTCAGAGAAGAGGTTGTTGGAAATTTGGCTGTGTTCATTACATAGATGTTGTCATTATGGAAACATATGATCCACATGAAGATCACACAAGTCAGAGAGCAAGTATGACAGAACACATTGAAAATTTGTCTAAGTATGAGAGAGTATTTTTACCAATGTACCTGAACATAGTTTTTGTTTGTGACATTGACTGGAGTGAGTTCAGTGCTTGTGCACTTGAACATAGACTCTATGGTGACTAATGATGACCCATATTAGAGTGAAAGTTAGTATGGCATGTACGAAAGAAGTTATGATAGTTTTATCGAAGACTGTGTGAAGCCGAGAGGACAAAATATGAAGACAACTAGTAAAGAGTTAAGGGATTATTTTGTTTATCAAAATAATGAATTAACAATATAAAGGGATGACATCCTAGATTTTTACCCTTAGATAAAGTTATTTTTTAATATGTCAGTAGACCAAGTAAATTTATTAGCCTTAATAACTTGTATAAATGTAATTGTAAAATGTAAGAAAGAGAGTTGTGAAAAATGTAATATGCGAGATCTATGATGCATATGTAATAGCGATAGTGAAAGATCAACAAAGAGATATTGATGAAAGTAGTATAAGGTTATGTATCTTGACCTCTTTTATAATCAGTGTATATTGTACATTACTTTTTGGGGTAGTGGGCTCAGTTGGTAATCACATTTTGTACTACCAACTCCTAATAGGGTTGAGGCTTCTAACAAGGCCTATAGTCCCTTAATCAGGACTGATACACTATATTCTTGTAATAGAATCCTAATAGGGTCAACATCCTTAACAAGATACTATTTATTAATGGATCTTTATGGGTACCATCCCCACTGAGGTTTTCCCTTGGCCAGGGTTTCCTCGAGAACAAATAATGCGTTATGAGTTCTTTATTGTTATGCATGTTGTTTACCTTCTTATGTTATGTATGTATAAAGACAATTTATTATATCCATAATTGGGAAAAAGATAAATTTTTTAGAATACTGATTCACCCTTTCCCCTCTTAGTATTCCCTATTTTTAACAATTGGTATCAGAGCTTAGTTACTCAGAAAAGAATCATTCAAGGAAAGCCTAGAAGCTTGAGTAAGATCTCTATGGATATGGATCAACTATAGAAGAATGTTGAAGAATATCTTGAACAAATGTATATAGTTACTGATGAAAGAGACACTTTGAAAGGAAAATATGATGATGCAAATAACCTCATTGAGAAATTGAAAAATAAATTGGAAGATATGAGATCTAAAAAAGAATCTGAAGTTCTTATTGAAGATTGTGATGACAATTTAGAAAAAGAAAATGAGATCCTTAAGCATGAATTGAAGATAAAAAATTTGAAGCTTAGTTTGAAAGATCAAAGTGGAAATAATGAAGTGAATCTGATATCTGAGAATGAAAGTCTTAAAACTAAAAATGAAGGACTAAAATCTAAACTTTCTAAAGTAACATCTAAACTTGATAAGACTGGTCTTGGATTCAACACTCTTAAAGAAAATGATGAAAGCAAGGAACTAGATCTGAAGGTATCTAAAAGCTTAGATGAGAAGAAGTCTGATGAGATCAACAAATCTAAAGTTGCACCTAAAGAAGAAGAATCACCGAAGTAAGAGGAATCATCCAAAGGTATGCAAAGAGAATTCAAAGGTAGATGTTTTGCTTGTAATAATATTGGTCATATGAAGAGAGATTGCATAGGTAAGCAATTTAAACCTCTTAATGGTTATTGTTATAGCTATCATGGATTTTGACATAGAGCTATTGAATGTAGGAAACCTAAATTTTTTGAGAATAATAATAATAGTAGAATGTGTAGGAATACTAACAATGCAGATAAGAAACCTACTGAAGATATGAACAGAAGAAATGGAGTAATATGTTATAGATGCAACAAGGTTGGACACATTGCTAAAAATTGCAAATCATAGATTAATCCACCTAGACCAAGATATGGAAGAAATGGAATTGTTTGTCAGATATGTAACAAGATTGGACATATAGCAAGGTTTTTCATAATGAATAATGGAGTTTTTCATGCTAAACCTAACCCTAGAAATCATGAAAGAAGAAATGAAGATGCAAGTAATAGATAGAAAGGTTGTTGTAGCAATACTGATGAAGTGAAGTTTGTTAAAAGCACAGATCAAGGAGACATATTCAACATTGAAGCTAATAAAAAAGGTGAAGTATCAAGGGGTAAGAATGAATCCTTACCTGACCTATCTCAAAGCACTTAATTTATGAAAATTATAGTAGATTAGGAAGTTAGATTAGTGTAGAAGTAGATTTATGATGAATTGAGTCTTGCATAGTTAATGGAAGGTAGTTTATGATATTCTAATGCTATGGTTAAGAGTGCAAAGAAAAATATTATGTTTTGCGAGATTGCAAGAAGTTTTAAGTTTTGCACGATAGCAGAAACAACTTTTTGGAAAGAAGTGACAAAAGAATTGAATGCGATGTCATACCTAAGTGAGATTAAAGTAATAAAAGGTTATGATCAGTGTTATTTGATCATCAAAGTGAATAAAATTGTTAAGGAGATCAAAGAGTAGTGATTGGAAGCTTTTTGCAAAGATTTGGTGAAGGATTTGAGTGTCAAATCTATGCAAGCCCTAAAATCATGAAATCAAGGTATTTTACTTGACAGATCTATGAATTGGTAAAAGGAATTTGAAGTAATCATGGATGTATCTTTAATTCATAGTGTCAAAGATAAAAATAGACCTAGAATGAAGAGGGAACTAGTAGAACCCTTGGAAGAAGACCCTAAGTTAGCTTTATCATCCATACCAGATGAAGTTCTGCATTTAGAGAATGTAAGAATTTATCTTGGATGCAACTTAGAAACCATCAGTGATAGTGATTTTACAAATGAGTATGAGAAGATCTACAACCATGACATGTCATTGAAAGAAGGATATGATCATTTGAAAGACAATGGGATTGTTAAGTATGCATTGCAGTATGAGTTTGATAATGAAGAATGCACTAAGATAATCCTTAGCAGAATTAATAATGGGGAGTTTTGGCTAGAAGATAGAGTGATAGACATTATAGCTGATTTGATTCATGAAGTCACTGGATAGTCTAAATCTGGAGCTATTCCTTAAAATGAGAAGAACATGAGAAAAATAGTCATTGATAACACTAATTCATCCTATAATGGTAGAGGAATTGTAATTAGTAAGATCCAACAACATGATGTTAGATACTTATGCAAAATCCTAACAACTAAGTTTTGTGCAAATTCAAGAGAGGATGACATGGTAGCTAGAATGGTACACATAGCTTATTTGATGTGTGTTGACAAAGTGCCAGTTGATATGTGTGAAATTCTGAGAATTCAATTATTTGAGAACTTGGAGAAGATTAAGAAGACAAAGTCTGGACAATTTAGATTTTCATCTTTGATCACTTACATGTTTTTTCATCTTTTGAGGAGATTTCCTTACACCATAGGAAATTATTGGAATGATGGAAAAAATACAATGGAAAGGATTAATGTAGTATACAAAAAGCATGTTATTGATAGTGTTAATGAGAGTGCAATACTTGTTATTAAGACATTTCAGAATATTGTGTCTAGCAGATCAAGGATTCCATAGTCTCTTGTGGAGAAATACAAGAACGAAGTATGTTTTATGGTTGACACTGACTTTACATACATTGAAGCAATTGAACCTAGAATTGAGTTCATAGACCCTCTTGGCTATAAAATATCTAAAATTGAGATAGAAGAATATGTGAATAGGCTACTTAAGTGCAAGCTTGACACTCACAATAATAGATTTGGAACTTTTGAAGAAAATTTCAACTCAGCAAAGGCTATACTTGAGGAGAAACAATCTAAGAAAAGAGTTGAGAGCACTATTAAGAAAATATTGAAGGATAGAGGAATGACATAGAGATAATTCTTAGTGGCAAAGCAGACAACAAAAATAATCATAGATATTGGATAGAAAGAGATTTTTTCTATACCTCCCTTATCATCTAGTGTAGTACCAGTCAAGGTGAAAGTAGAGGAACCTGAGAAGGAACAAGTAGCAAGAAAACCTACTAGATCTACATCCTCCACACTGAGAAAGAGAGTGAAAGAATTTTCTACTAAACCTAATAAGAGGTAGAAAACTTTGGTGCCACCAGTACCTAGGAAAATTGCATAAATTAAAGAAGATGACACTTTTGTGAAGAAGAAAGCATGGAAACCTAGAGTTGAGAGAGTGAATGAAGAAATTATAAAAGATGGAGACTTCACTAAAATGAATAAATACTATGACCTTTATGACTATTCTAATAAATTGAATCTTGAAAATGTAGTGGTCAAGAATTTGATTCTGTAAGGAAACTCAGGTGCGAAAATAGCTTCCTACACTAATCTCTATAGGAGAGTATTGTGCAAATTCTTATAAATCCTTACAATTTTAGATTCGTTAATTACTTTAACAAAGATATTGCAACCACATACCATGCATATAGAAAAATAGAGAATGACACAATGATATACCCTAGGGAAACCTTTCGGTAAAAACCCCAGTACTCCAAAACCTGCACAATGTATTGATCAAAACTATTACAGCTTACAATACACTTGCAATGCAAGTTCTTTCAGAAGATTTCCAAAAACTTGAAGATAAAATCATAGTAGCATAAAAACATTCCAACCATACACTCACATCACATCTCTTCACAACCCTAAAAAAGCTTATATCATGCGCTTCACTTTTTAGGGCTACTCCCAAAGATAACCGTATTAGGGATTTACCATTCTCTGAGAAAATAGGAACCCCACGATTGGAGAAGAGTGTACAGTACTCAAATTTATCAGTTGCCACATGTCTTCACCTATCATTGAATCTTCCTGACATAGGTCTTACATGTCATAGGAATCCATCATAACCGTTTTAGCCATGATCTCCTTACACACAATTCAAGATGCCAACACATCAACATTATTTGCAAAAAATACATTTTACAAAACAAATAATAAGAATAGGAATTATCCAAGGTTGAGACACCTTATTCCTAATATATTTTGGCTAATAAGAAGTTTGACACTATTCAGGGAAAGATACCTGATGAATTATTGAAGAAACTTCTTAACATGAAGATGAGTGCACAAGAAGAAGACAAATCTATTAGAGAGAATCTTGTGAAGAAAATATGTGATGTAAGAGATGATGAACATATTAAACAAATTTTGAAGCCCCTTAGCACCTATTTAAGGACAAAAATGAGAACCATTCAAATCATGGCAGGACAATATGAACAAGTGAATGTAGAAACTAAACAAGCAATAATTAAAGTTATGGTAGAAATTGTTGGAGAGACATCAGTTGTAGCAGAGAAAGAAGAAGAAGGATAACAAGAGGACATTACCTCTCCACTGGCTATAAACATTGAAGAAGAATCTATGAATGTTGAAGGTACAAGTATCACCTTGGATACTGATGATAATGTATTCAAGAATCTAGAGAACATTGTTGACAATTCAGCTCTTGATGAACTAGATAGAACCGCAGAAGTAGAGCAGACCTGATTTATTATTGAAGAGGCCAAAGTATCAAAAGTACAAGCACCTATACCCTCTATAGAAGAAATCAGTCTTACTCCTAAAATTGGAAAGAAGAATAAAACTAGATCTTTGTTTGAGGATTTGGGAAAAGAAGTAGATGATGATGATAAGATGGAATTGACCACATCTTTGAAAAAAATCATTGGGAAGAATAAGAAAGTAAAAAGCCTAGAAGGATGTTCGAAGGACCTCACTAAAAAGTTACAAAGTATTATGACCTCACAGATTATAGAAGCAGACCCTATGGAGAAAGAAAAGAAAGTGATGAGCACTTTTAATGATGAGTTCACTAACCTAGCTGATATTGCAAAAGTGAAAGCACAAGTAGACTATAAGGCTAGAATGCTATTGAACATCAGTCAGTACATCAACAATGATATCAATACTCTTGATATCTATATTAAAGATTTGAGGAAACATTTGGAAATAGGAAAATCTTTCTACATATAGTGTAAAAAATTAGAGACTTTGACAGTTGAGGAAGATCAAAAGATAAAATTGAAGGAAGTAGAGATTCTAAATGAAACAAACCTTCTATCTAACCCTAATGTGAAGGTCTGTAATGTTGAGAAGAAAGTTAGGCAACTGTATGATGAAATCAGAATTGTACAAGATGAGAAAGATAGGAAATTAAGAAGATATACTCTTTTGAGAGAGCATGCTTCTATGAAGTTAAGTGTTATTGAAGAGAAGTTGGAAGATTGTCTTATAGCTAAGACATCTTTTTAGAAATTTAACTTTGAAAACCTCCAAGCATGTCAAATAGCATCTTATGGACTAAGCGCACTACTTAATGTGGAAAATTCCATTAAGAAAACATGGGAAAAGGAGATAGAAGCCACGAAGACAAATTTTTCAGATTGTGTTGCAAGCCTACTGGCTTTGCAATAAATAAATTGAGGTATAACTTTTTGTGATACAATTTTGTAGCCCTCCCTGCCGTTATTTTGTTATTGTTGTCAAAGGGGGAGAGATATTTAGCATAAAATTGATAGTATATGATAAGGATTGATACTCTTAGGGGGAGTATTGTATTAGAGATAAGATGTTTAAGGAGTTATAAGGATAGTATATATATGTTATACTATGGCCACAATTTTGACAATTTTTTAGAACACTTAGCCAATTTTCTCATATGTTGCCACCAATGAAAAAGGAGGAGATTGTTCACAATTTGGCTGAGTTGATTGCATAGATGTTGTCATTATGGAAACATATGATCCACATAAAGATCACACAAGTTAGAGAGCAAGTATGATAGAGCGCATTGCAAATTTGTCTAAGTATGAGACAATATTTTTAACAGTGTACCCGAACATAGTTTTTGTTTGCGACATTGACTGGAGTGAGTTTAGTGCTTGCACACTTGAACATAGACTCTATGGTGACTAATGATGACCCATATCAGAGTGAAAGTCAGTACGACATTTACAAAAGAAGTTATGATAGTTTTATCAAAGATAGTGTGAAGCCGACATGACAAAATATGAAGATAGAACTAGTAAAGAGTTAAGGGATTATTTTGTTTATCAAAATAATGACTTAAAAATATAAAGGGATGACATCCTAGATGTTTACCCTTAGATAAAGTTATTTTTTAATATGGCAGCCAGCCAAGTAAAGTTATTAGCCCTAATAACTTGTATAAATGTAATTGTAAAATGTAAGAAAGAGAGTTGTGAAAAATGTAATATGCGAGATCTATGATGTATATGTAATAGCGATAGTGAAAGATCAGTGAAGAGATATTGATGTAATCAGTATAAGGTTATGTACCTTGACCTCTTTTGTAATCAATGTATATTGTACATTACTTGTTTGGGTAGTGGGCTCAGCTGGTAATCACATTTTGTACTACCAACTCCTAATAGGGTTGAGGCTTCTAACAAGGCCTATAGTCCCTTAATTAGGACTGATACACTATATGCTTGTAATAGAATCCTAATAGGATCAACATCCTTAATAAGATACTTTTGATTAGTGGATCTTTGTGGGTACCATCCCGACTAGGGTTTTCCCTTGGCCAAGGTTTCCTTGAGAACAAATAATGTGTTATGTTTTCTTTATTTTTATGCATGTTGTTTACCTTCTTATGTTATGCATGTATAAAGACAATCTGTTATATCCATAATTGGGAAAAAGATAAAGTTTGTAGAATACTGATTCACCCCCCCCTCTTAGTATTCCCTATTTAGAATAGAGGTAACATATTATTCTATTGAGTAATGCAAAGATTATTTGGATAGTGTGTTCATTAATCTTACCATGAAGCTATTTGGGTAGTGGGTCCTTCTATCTTCCATAACTCTTAACAGGGTTAGAATCTTTTAATAGGGATTCATATGTACTAAATGTATTTCATAAGACTCCTAACAGAGTCCATCCTCTCACAAGGAATATTCATATTAGTGCATCTTTTGTGGGCATCATTCCCACTAGGGTTTACTCTTTGATCAAGAGGTTCCCTAGTCAACATATCTTGTGTCATTGTGTTATTGTGTATGAATATCTTTCTATGGTTGGTAATTGTATTTCTTATATGGTTTAATGTTTTTGAATATGATAAAAGTTATAATTGTCTGATAACTGATTCAAACCCCCCCCTTCTTGGGTATCTTGGTGCACATTACTTTCTAACACTTTCTTCATCTTTACTATTTTCTTATACTCTAGAGGAGTGGTAGGGTCAATAGTATCTTTGGGTGTAGAAGAAGTATCATCTTCTTTACCCTTCTGACTATCATCTTTTTCAATTTTTATCTTTTTTAACTTAGGATCTTCTGGTTCTTCTTTAGCTACTACACTTTTCAGTTCCAAAGAAATCTTCTCTTCCCTTGCCTTGTCTAGGTCTTCTTGTGTTACTCCATGAATTATGAGTATCTCATATGTAATCTTAGAGGCTTTCCTCTTAGTTGCTCTGATTTTAATTTTAGCATCTACTTCTCTAGTTTTCTCCTCATATGTTCCCCATCTAGGTTCATTAGGATCTTTGGGGACTGATAGTAGTACTTGCGCATATGCTTCAAGGACTTGTTCCTCTACCTCATAACCAAGTGGATGAATCCACTTAGTTCTTGGTTCAAAAACTTCCATAAAAGTTGTGTCTATCTCTACCATAAAAAAAATTGTATCCTTGTACTTTTCAACAATGTTTTCTTGGATCCTGTACCTCATTTGCATCTTAGACTTGAAGGTCTTTGATTCCAATGTTACATAATCTCTTAATGTACTCTCAATGGATTCCTTGTTAGATATCTATGGCATGGTTGGAATGTACTTGTCCAAATACAAATCTAATACTCTCCCAACTATATGAAGGTAATCGTAAATGATTAGAGACCTAAACCTAAATATTTTGGTCTTATCATGCTTGATGGCCTTGATGTTATGAATTAACTATGCATGCAAGATCTCACAAAGATTGAAATCCCCATCTTCCTTCACAATTCTTATGGCTGCTAGAATTGTGCCCGTAGACACACTATTCACTTTGCTGGTATGAAGAATCCCATATCCAAGTATCATAGACATCAATTTGATGTCTTCTTGCTCAATAGGATCAATTGTCATCCTGCATCTATCACTCCTAGACTTACATGTTTTCTCAAAAAAAATTCTAACATCCTTTCCCATAGGAAGCATGGCACCTATCCTAGAAAGGCCTATCATCTCATGAATTAGGTCACTAGTGATTCTTACTAGTACATCACCTATCTAGAATAAATCATCATGAATTATGATCAACAATATCTTAATCCATTCGGTCTCATAAAATTCATATGCCATAACATAATCAGCTATAGGGTGATTATTACATATAACATATTCATCCATGAATGTTTTATTTGGTTTCAACATGCTATCCATGTGCACCCTTAGCCTATCTAATCCCACTAGTTCTTTCTTGCATTAGATGTATGCCCTAATGTCCTCGACATGCATGATGCCCATAGGCATGTGGGAGAATGCTCCATCTAAATCATCTAGGGTTGACTTAAACAAATGTTTATTAAATATATATATCTTCTTCTCTACAACATCAAAAACTATGGGAGTGGCCATGAATTACTTCATGAATCTCTTTCCAACTGATCTCTGAGATAATCTGAAGACTTCTAAATTGACACGATGAACTAGGGTTTCTAAAACTAACCAAATGCATTTCTAATCACTAATAGATCAATCTCCAAGTTTTCAAAATTAATTCTAAGGCTCTTTCTACTCTTCAATCACTTTGAATTTGAATGCAATGAGTAATTAAACAACTTTATGTGTACTTAAAGTGAAAATTCTACCACTAATGCTTGCCGCATAAACCAAGTTGTCACTTCAAAATTTCCAACTTGAGTTCTGCTAACAATCAGTATGTGCACTATTGCATGAAGGTTCCTTTATACTCCAAAAGCATAAGTCCAAAGGTGCATACTCTGAAAATGAGTATACCAGCTATGCATGGGTCTAGAGTTGAATTAGCTCTCCCTATGACCCTGAGGTCCATTCATCTAGATGTAGAGAGTGCATCCACTGTGGATGCTTCCAATACATTCTCATATACTTTTTCCTTCTTTCCTTCTGATGAAATCAAGCTCACATCCTCTAAGGCTTTCCCAAACTTGACTTCTCCTTCGAGATCCAATACTAGTTCTTTGGCCCTTTTTAGGGCTTTCCCAACCTTGCATCCTTGATCTATAGAACTTTGAGATATGTCCAACCTTGTTACAAGAGTGACAAATGACTGGAGGCCTTATATTCATCAGCACATTGACATGAATCAACATTTTACATTGTCTTGTTGAGTGACCATTATAGTTACATATCTGACATGTAACATTCTGAGAACTTCTTACATTTTTCTGATTCTAATTCCTTTGATCATGTTGAATCCTATTCTTCTTACTAATCTTGCAATTCATAGCTTTATGACCAAATTTATTGCATGAATAACAATAACCATTAAAAGGTCTTACCTCTGTACAGTTCCTTGCAATGTGTCCATGCTTGTTACATGCAAAACAAGTGCATTCTACTTGCTTGTGCTCATTCTTAGGTGTTCCATCATTATCTTTGGTCTGATCTTCATTCTTCTCACTATTATTAGAGTCCTTTTGTGTATCCTTTCTTTCTTGCATGTTGTCAATCTAACTTTTTGCTTTATTATATCCAATACAGCTAGTGTCTCCTTTGGATCTTCTTGCATACAACTAAGATGCTATCAAATCAGAACTGGTGTGCAATTTTTCAATGTGATTCTTCAGTTCTTTCAATTTAGAGTCCAAGATTTCTTTTCTATTCCTTAGTTCCAAGATTTCCAAGTTAGCTTCCCTTAATTCTTCATTGAGTTGAAGATTCTCCTTGACTTGTTCATTATAGACATCTTAATTATTAAACAGTTTATCATCAAATTCTTCAAGCTGATCTAATATAGATGCATTTTCTTCTTTCTATTTCTTGACTATTATTCCCATTTCACTAGTGGAACATTCTTTTAGATTCCTTCTTAGCTTCTTGATAACTAATTGAGCATCACTGACTTTTTCTTTTAGTTCTTCAATTTCTCTTTCAGATTTGTCTAGGTCTTCAAGAGCGGCTTCAAGATTTTTCTTCAAATGTTTCAGTTATGCTTTGTCCATGATCTCCTCAAGTGTTTAAAATTTTTTGTTGAGGATCAGAGCTCTGATACCAATTGTTAGGAATGGGAACATTGAGAGGGGGGGGTGAATAAGTGTTCACTATATTTTGAATTTTTACTTTAATCTTTAAACTGAACTTGAATGCTTAAGAACTAAAATAAACATACCCATAAACATGAACAATGAAATCAACACATGACACCAATATGGTTATGGGGAAACTAAAATAGGTAAACACCCTAGTGGGAATTGACACCTACTAATATTCTACACTAGTGTTTTGTGATCCTTGTTAGAAGATCCTTAACCCTGTTAGGAGTTGCTTTACAATGCTTTAAGTATAGTAGACCTTGTTAAGGGTTGGACCCTATTAGGAATATTTTAAAATAATCCCTGTCAGGGGAGTGGATTCACTATCCTAGAGCTCACAACTCAAAATGTAAAGGCTACAACCTTCTGATCTCAGATACATACTATATCTGCTAGATGAATTGTCATTGTGACACTGCTTGTCTGATTAGTTCCTTTGATGTGCTGATGCTTTGACCTCTTGCAAATCTCTAATACATCTTATACTATCTTTACACACTTCTTTTCTTCTTATCACAACTCTTTCTCAACTTCCATGCTAATTACAATGGAAACATCTTATATTTATACACGCATACATAATAAACAACTAGGTCGGCCCTATAACCTATTACAAACAATTCTTCCAAAAGAATTGGCTTAAGCATGCTTACAAGAAAAAATATAAACATGTTGAAAACCTAAATACAATGGGTGCATAGCCTTTAAAACATTAGAATATAATCACAAACCAAAATGATAACTGTCGGTTGCTTGCTCTGTTCTTCACTAGCACACACTAGTTGTGCAACTTCAACTGACTGTAACTTTCTCATCCTTGCATATCTGATTATGCACTCATAGACTAGCATGAATATAGTCTAATCAACTTAACTTCCAGGGCAGATACCATAATTCTTCCATATGCATGTGCGCTGATGCTCTGAGCTACAGGAACTCTCTACACTTTCCAGTCTTCAACACTTAACCATTTTGTGATCTTCTCATTAAGTGCATTGACTCCAAACTACTCTATGACTTTGTTTCCATAATGAAAACACTATATCAAGTCATATATATCAGTATAGCCAACTTGGAAACATTCAATATGTTGGTTACTCTTCATTTTTCACTTGCCTATGCTATTGTGAGATTGACCAATACTAGTCTTCCTACTTTCAAAAATTTCATTAAATATTTATGTGGCAGACTTATTTCTCTTTTGGATTATGTGAAGAATTTGGAAGATGATACACCATCTCCTAATCTTCCTAATCCTATAGTTCCTAATCTAGTTCCTAATCTTCCTAATCCTAATCCTATACTTCCTAATCTAGTTCCTAATCCTAATCTAGTTACTAACATTCCTAATATGCCTAATTCTCCATCTTCTATCCCTAGTTCTTCTCATACTTATAATGAGGTTGAAACTATGGTTCATGATGTAGATTTGCAATAATTTTTGGATTTACCTTCCCCTTCTTATCCAAACCAAAATGATATTAAAGAGAAGAGAAAAGAAACTTCTTCTAAACTTATTACTCCACCTTATAGAACCTTTACTCATGAACATAATAAACAATCACTAAAAAAGGATATAATATGATAACTAAAAAAGGATATAGAGGTTTAGGGCTAGGTGTTAATGAGCATGGTATTAAGTATCCAGTTCATATATCCCCTAAACAAGATATGCATGGTGTTGGTTGTTTGTAATCTCAATTTAAGGTGGTTGATTTTGATCCCCATCCTCCTCTTCATGTTCTTCTACCAACACCTACCTTAGATTATCCTAATACTCATCAAGATATTGCTAAGAAGGTGTATTTTTAGTTAATAAATTCCAAGAAACAAATCTTTAAACCTATGCCAATAGATTCTCTATTCAAATACAAATGTCCTTTTCACTATAGTAATACACCTTTACTTGTTGATTGTGTGCATTTCAAGTTATATGTTAGAGAAAGAGATTCTTTAGGAATTATATCTCATTCTCATGAAATTTTACAATTCCTTCATAATTTTAATATAAGGGATACCCCTCATTCTAATATATTGTAGATCTCTTCCCCTCTTATCTCTAGACTAGGGGGCAAGAGGTGTATTTTCATCCAGTCTCCTAGGATCCATTAGGACTTTAGCATATATTTTGTCTTGAGCTTAATTGGTATTATTTCTATGCTCCTTCTCTATGATATTGTATTATGTTTATAATCATCCATAGATTCTATTTTATATTCAAGATATCTTTTCTAAAGACATTTTTTTTGCAAAGGTATCCCTTGCTTTCATCCCTGGGGAGAAAGGTTCTTCCTTCTTTCTCTTTGTCTAGGTATATGCTTTCCTTAGTTTAGTGGCATTTGTTTATTCTACAACATTATTTCATTATACTATCTGATGTTTTGACTATGGATATCCTTTTATGTGCGAGGTTGTTGTCCTAGGTCATCACCTCTTATTTATTTTGCAAATTATGTTATTTATAAACTCTTACCCTTGCTTTGGTGTTAGATTTGTTTCCCTCATTCTAGAGATTCCTCTTCCTCTTGATTGTAGGGGGCTAGATGATTGAATCTTTGTTTTCTTTTGAAAGATGATATTTTATCTAAAAGTGCTCCTCTATGGTGGGGGTCTTGTTGATAAGATCTCTTTCTTTGAGGATACTTTTCCCATGAGTGACATATCCTTTTCATAATTATCTATGCTCTTGGATGTATAGGTCAATATACCTCATTAAGAATATAGTGTACATTGTTGTTAAATAGCATATCTCCTTACATTGTGAAGTCGGTATCCTCCTTCTCTTCCTTATAATGTCTAGTAGACAGCCATAATAAGAAGGGGGGCATATATAGGGTCTCCATTTTATTATGGTGTTTCAATTATATATTAAATCCTCTGAAGGTAATGAACACAAGCTATTAAATCTTGAAGAGACATACATTTTTTAATTTTCAATTATATGCTAAATCTTCCAAAGGTAACACACACAAGTTGCTAAATCTTGAAGAGACATGCATTTTTTAATTTTCAATTATATGCTAAATATTACGAAGGTAATGCACATAAGTTGCTAAATCCTAAGGAGACACATATTTTATATTCATAGTGACACATTTTTTCTATTTGTTGAGCTCTCCCTCCTTGGTGATTCACGATAAGGTGGGCATCTTACTGGGTGAGGTAATCACTTTCCCTTTCTCTCTTTTTTCTTTCATGAAAGTAGGATTAGATCATGAATCTATGTTATTTATAGTGTTTCTATTGTCTTTTGACTTATGTAATCATTTATGATTTTATGATAAATTTCAAAATATGATATTAGTTTAGGAATCATTTCTTAGCGAGGCTTCCTTCGCTAGTTGATTTTGGTTTATTTTAGTACTAACCCCTCTTTTTGTCTTTTAGCTTTATTGTTTTTTCTTCTTCCTTATGCATGTATGTTGAGTTAGAATCCTTGGTCTGGGGGCTAATTTCCTCAACTAAGTGATATTATACCTCATTTTGAATCCACTGGAGTCTTTCTTCTAACTTTACCATGAGTATGTTTGATTTCCATACTCCCGCTAAAGTGGGGGCTTAATGTATCATCTTAAAATGGAAGCACTTCCATGTTAAGAATTTTTAGCCCTCCTTAGGGGGTGTTTTGGGACATTATCATGTTTTCCTATGTTTTCTTCCCCCTTCCCATCTTTTGTGCCTATTTAGGGCTCTATTTGGGCCTCTTCGGGAACTATTTTCCTCACCTAGCACATTTTCTAGGGGTCCTAAACCCATGTGTCAATGTCAACCTTGACCTTGACGTAGGTCAAACTCAACCTTGACCTTGACCTAGGTAAAATTGACCTCAACCTTGACCCAGGTCCTCCTTTTCATTAGAAAGCTTTCCAGATGTGGGGGAAACTCAAAAGTTTATTTTCTAGCTTTCGGGCTGGCTGTTTTAGATTTTAGAATGGTAAACTCTTAAAATATATTTAATTCTCCTATTTTGTCCTCTCTAGAATTTTGTGCCCTAGACTAGTATAAAAGGTATCCTTCCTCTCCCATTTCATACACATCTCTTTTTCATATCTACATCAACTGTGAAATCATCAAGCAAGGTCAAGCATTCAAGTTCTCCATTGAAGATCAAGGATTCAAGCTTTCAAGTCTTTTGAAGGGATTTGGTTCAAAAATTCAAGATTCATCATTCAAACCCTAGATCTATTTATCATGGTGGTGTGATCTTCCTTCAAGGTCCTTTGTTCATATTCAAGATCTATTCATTCTTCCTTCAAGGTTTATTCCAAGAATGCAATCATGGATGTTTTAATTTACATTTATGGTTTTTGATGTTGAGTCCAAACTTTCATATCAACATATTTGTTTACATTTAAAATAAAATAGCATATCTATTGAATATCATAGCTTTGTAGTTAGATCTACTTCTACTACTTGCTAGCATTATTTTTTTCAATTCTATTTTAAAGATTGATTCCAAACTAGGGTTTGACCAAGGAAAACCCCTCATCTAAAAAAAAGAGCTATTTTTATTGTAAATACAGGTGTGGAATAATGAATATTAGTGCAGATCCAAGTACCCTTTTTGATGAACTTTCAGGATTGGCGAATAGAGTTTCCTTCCGAATAGTGTAGGTCAAGGTTGACTTTTTGGGGTAAGATTGTGCCCAGACATAAGATCTTACCCCTATCTTGGGTCAAGATCAACCTTACCCAAAAAGACAAAAGGTTTCTAGATTTTCTCTATTTCTACATTTCCAAGAGAAATCCAGTTGCAAAATTTCTCAAAATTGTACACAGATTCTAGAAAAAAACATTTTCGAGATCTGTCATATTTTGTGGTTAGTATTTTTCTTCAATTAAATCAAGATTTCAATACATAATTTCTATAAAGGAAGATAAGGTTTTCTCCTTTCGTCATGGTCTCCATAGATTGATTCATTTGTACATTAACCATTTTCTTTTGGTTGACCAATTTGGATCTTTCCTTTGGGAATTTCAATTAAGAAGTAGATCTTACATTCCCCCACACAAAACATCTTCTCCTTTGTTACATATTCATCACCCCTTTATAATCTTCTATTTTTATATATTATAGGAGCCTTATGAAATACATTCAATACATATGAGTCCCTTCTAGGAGATTTTGAATCCCTGTTAAAAGATTTTAACTCGGTTAAGAGTTATGAAAGAAAGAAGGATCGACTTTGTAAACATCTTCAAGGGAAAGATCAATGAACACACTATCCAAATGATCTTTGTATTATCCAAACAAAATAATACCAATAATTATTGATCTCAGCAACTTATCTTCACTCCTTTGTTTGTGCCCAATCGCACCAACTGCTTCACCAGATCTCAATACCAGATCTTTGCAATTCACATATCCTCTTATAATCTCATATATCACTTTTGCTCATATTCTCTCATTCATTCATCTTACAATCAAGGAAACTAATACTTCCTTTATAAAATACTCAAATAATTACAAATGAGTCATCCAACAAGGCTTAACCAATTACAAAATATAAACCTTCACACTTTACATAATATTCCATAATCACATAAAACTGTCAGCTTCAAAATAAAATAAATCTTCACTCATGTGACCTCCAATCATGTTGTCTCATCTAGGTCACCATGAAAATGCCTTCATCAAATGTATAACTTTGCATCCCCATATTCTATCCTGGTTAGGAGATATAATCCAGTAATCACAAACTGCTTCTTAGGAACACTGTCTGTATACTACTTCCACTAAATTATACATAATTGTCATGAATAATTGAATTTCTATATGTGGTCTTGACCATAGTCTCAAGACACAATATAGAACAAGTCCTCAACTTCACATAGCGTTATCTGCAATACTCCATGTGCACTAATTTAAACATTATATGCTTCTCTACTAATCTTTGGTGGATCAATGTGTTGACATCATTGACAATCATAGTCATGAATACAATATACAACTACTATAGAATGACTTTGAATACTCCCCATAGGACATATTCAACATTCATTCCTAAGAGGGCCAACACACCCAAAAATGATCAATCCAATAAAAGATTAATTCGATCGTAATTGTAAATGTAATGGTTCCTAGCATGAACCAAGTTACCAACTAGGATTAAAGATGCCAAAAATATAAATAATTAAATAAAAGGATCAAATAAATCAACGTATTAACCCTAAGTGAAAAATAGGGTTTAGAAATTATTACTTATTAAAATATTATAATAATCAAATACTTTAAATTAAAATATTATAATTTTACTTAAGATATAAAGATCCAAAGTTCATTAATCAATTTATTTTAATCAATAACAAGGATTAATAAACTATACAACATTATTAATATTGAGTTAGACATTAATGTTGGGGAGAAATAATTTACCTAAGTCTCACCTTGTATACTTAAATTAATCTCCCCTAAATATCCATTTAATTAGGAAAATAATAAAATCACTTTAAATAATAAATATTAAATTTTAAATCTCGAAATATCAAATCTCAAGAAAATATTAAACTAAAGAAATATGATTATAAAAATATTCCTATGTGAAACATAGATTTACAAAGTTTTTATCCATTTTAAATTTATAATGTTAATAATAATTAATTTAAAATACTATATTTTAATCCCAAACATAATGCTATCAAAGTTAATTAATTAATTTAAATTAAGCATTTAAAAGATTAAAATAACCATAATAAAGCTTTAATGTTAAATTTATCATTTAGGCTAAAGGAAAGTTATTTATCTAAGTCTCGTCCTAAGACATTAAATAATTTCCCCTAGAATAACCCACTAATACCTTAAAATATTATTAGTAAATTAAATATTAAATTTAATCACAACATTCTAATAAAAATAAAAAATAATATTCAAATGGAAATAGGCATTAATTTTTAAATTTAAAAAGTAACAAATTCCAAGAATAGAATTAAAAATAATAAGGGTCCATTTATTAATATCTCGACATTATCAAATTTAAATTAATTAAAATGACATCCAAAAGCAAAGTATTAGAATCTCACTAAATAATAAAAAAATCTCTTTCAGAATCCCAATGAAAATAAAAATAAGAAATAAATCAGAATTATAATTAAAGTAACTGTCAAAAGTTAACATACATTAAATTAAAATAAGATAGAGATTTAAATCCAAGTAGAATCCTACTAAATAATAAAAATGAATCTTTTTTTAAAATCTCAAGAGAAAATAAAATCAAATTTAAAAAGAGGACTATGTAAAGTCGATAGTCATTAATTACTATTGACTAGTAATTAAAATGCTAATCCATAATTAAATGAAAAATTATAATAAAAAATAAAAAATGGCTCCAAAAGCCAACCCTAACCCTAATTTTGAAATTAGGATTAGGCCCTAAAATAAAACATTGTCAAAACTATAATTCTTCATTTTGTGTGTCCAGGTTTAGTTGGGAGAAGAAATGGAGAAAAAATCAAGTTCAAATATATACATGAGTATACATGTGTGTATATATTTACCTAGGGTTTGTATATACACACATATATACTTATGTATATATATACTCAAGGTCTAAATGAGATAGACCAATAAAATCAAAATATTCATAAATTAAAATCAATAAGAGGGTTTATCCAACCTTTCTTCCATTGTCATTGTATAGCCTATTTTGAGAGAATTTTGTTCCAAGTCAAATTGGCGCTTGCTAGAGAAAATTAGAGGTTGGAATCACAATGAGGAGGATCAAAAAAACCTAAATCAATTTTTGTTTCCATTTAAGTCAAGCGTTTGAAGCCAAATCTAGAGCCATTTCAATTTTGGAAGTGTGACAGTGACAATTCAGATAAAATAATTTCAGAGGCAATTTTCAAACAATGATATCTCACTCATCTGGTTTCCTTTTTTCAAGAAATTTTTTTGTTTGGGGTAGAATTTCATAATCTACACAACAGTGTGGGTGGTTTTTGATCTATGCTTGTAATATTTTCTGAAAATCACAAATCCCAATTTTTACAACTTTAGAGGCTTTGTTCAAGCTCAAATGGACACATTTTTAAGTGCTATTTTTTTTTAACATCAACAGACAAAATATTTTCCAATAGGGTATATACATCAATGTATATATACAAGTATATATAAATAAGTGTATATAAAAGGCTTTATTTTAAACTAGCATGATATCAAAATGAAATCTTTTCTCCTATAGGTAATTAGGAAAGCGAATCTACATTAACTTTTCTTTTCCAAATAAATACTTGAAATAAACTATCTACAAAGGAGGGAGTTTTACATTCATAAGAAAATATAACTTTTTCATGCATATAGAAAAATAAACCAACAAACTTACTTTTGCATTCAAGGATAAGGAATACACATTTTTACAATTTCTTTCCTTAGAAACAACATATAAATTTTTGGAGATCATTTCACATTTATGTACAAAATTTTACAAGTGTTTAACATGCTATTAGGCATTTACATGGTATTTTTACTCTAGTTTTTACACATGGATTTATAGCCCTTTTTACACATAAATATATACAAGTATAAATGACAAAATCTTTCTTTTGTTCAAAAAAACCAACAACTTCATCAAATGAAAATATGAAAAAGAAAACCACTTTCACCATGGAGGCTCACCTTTGAACCTAGGCCATTACATGGCCACCCCTGATCTTGGGGAAACAAATATGCATAAGGGTTACATACATGCTTCAACATACATACACACAAAAACCAACAAGTACATGTAAGCAAAAAATTCCCATCCCAAGGACATTCACACAATGGGTCACCTTGGTCACATAAAAGGGGTGAAGGTGGAAAATACCTAAGTAGGTGAAGCCATTCAAATGTAAAATCATGCCTTCGACAAGGCCCAAAATACATAGCAATTACCTTCGCAAGGCCATAACAAAAAGTACCAACCCTTCCATTTCCTTTCACAAAATACAACCCTCATGACCCCCAAATAAGTATACAACAAGAAAGTCAACATTGAGCCCATACATCCATACCTCATCCCCTTCCATCCTTGAGTAAGGACTCTACACTAGATGGGAATTTTCACCTTAATCCCTTCACCCAATATGGTTCTCTTCTCTCCCAAGGATGAGTTTGGCCTTGCACACCCCAATAAAATAAAAACACTAAAAAAAAACCAGCAAATAAACACATAACAAAAATCCATGAAAGAAAGCATCAAGCCTTACAAAACCATTACAATAACATAACAAATAAATCTAAATTTCACATACAAGAAAAAGAAAGAGTCTTCCATGACAAGGAAACCAACCTTACTCTAATATATGGCAAAAGAGGGTTGAGAAGATCTCCCTTTCCTAAAATCCTTCCTTCCTTGCTAAGTCCACCAAAATCTATGTAGTCCACTAGAAGTCTCCAAAATTGGAGAGTGGGAAATCAACCTACAAAATTCCTCTCCATCCCACCAAAAATTAAAACCCTACCTAACCTCAAAGATGATTGGACACACTATCCAAGGGTTCTCTCTTCAACAAGAGGGAAATTCAAAATTGAATTTAGAGGAAGACATGGCATACTTCTTGAATTCATCACCTTTCTAAAAGGCATCTTTAGAATAGGAAAAATTGGTTTAAAAACATCCTCTTGGTAAAAATTTGACCCCCAACCCAAAGTGCACCTACAGGGTTATCTTAGTTTAACCCTAACTAACCCTTTGGGCTACTTGAAGCCTCTCAAAAGTCCACTAAGAGTTGACTCGCAAAAAAATGAAATAAGATTCCCTCCCATGGCTCAATAACCAAGATACCTAACCTTAAAATTCTACAAGGTGACTCAAGGATGAAGGAAACTAATTAAAAATCTACTTGTCCATGCCAACTCACAACACATGTGTCAATTAACACCACATAAAGTTACAACACATCACTACACACATGGCATGCCAAGTAGACATTAATTTAAAATAAAAATAAGAGCAATTAAATAATAAAATCAAACATTAATTTACAACATTATACATAACAATAAGGTTATTTATCCCTTTGGAGATAACCTTGGCTTTACAATATTTTCACATGCATCCTTCTTTAATTTACCCTTGTTTAATCCATGGTCATTTCTTCCACACTAGACAAAATATCAGTAGCTCAAGAAAGATCAAATGTCAGATTCATATAAAATACACCATAATTAATCACACTCAAACACATCATATAATCCAACTGCATCCACACAATTTCACAACAATCTCACATAATCTCAATAATATATTACTTAATTTCCAAAATAAGTTAATTCAAAACACATAAATATATCAATTTCAACCTAACTTCCTAACCTTGATCATCTCACATGAATTTTTTTTCATAAACATGATATTAAGTTATAATATTAAAAATTAAATAATTCATCAAATACCATAACATCAAGACCTAAAAATGAATTCATAGAATATGTCCTAAATCATTTACAAGAAACATTTCAACTTATTCGCTTTTCTCGCATTACTATAACATCAATGCATACTAAGAAAATTCTCCTACTCAACATCATGATTTAATAATCACTTTTCTATTAATACATGACTCAACATAAAATAAATTCAAATGGTCTTTTTTGTAAGCATGCATATCTAAATAGAAACATTTTAATATTCATAAGGGTACATTCTACCAACTCAATTCTAGACTTCACACACCTTTCCTACTGCATTACTTCTAGAAATTACTTACACCCATAAAACAATATTAACTACATGAGAATATATATTTTGAACCTTTTTATTATTTAAATTACCTTGTTCTCATTTAATTTACACAAAACATGCACTCAATTTCACTATCATAAAGATCAGTTGAATTCAATTAATCATATTTCAAACATAGAGCATCCTATAATTATTGACATGAGTACATAAGCAACATGAAAAGAGTACATAAAAAATTAGAGGTCAAGCCTCCATCCATTAGAATATAAATCCATAATGCATCAACATAGCTTTTCTAAATACAAAGTATAATATAGAAAAAAAAGATATATAATGATAGGATCGGGGTAGGGTCTCTTAATAGACCTATCATGACTCCCAATGATAACTTCCTAATATAAGAGAAAGTTAAACTATGTGCATCTTCTGATGTCTTCATAAAACATAATGTGAAAACAATCACTACATTCTCAAGATTGACTCATCCCTATCTATAAGGTTCACTGTAATACAATCCAAGACCACACCCAACATCTCAAGCTAATGCAGGACATTGAAAATATGTTCGAAAATAAGATCCCCTTGCCAGTTCATCCTCAAATGGAACCAACATGATCATACTCAATAAGTGTAAAGTTTGAAACCACACACTTAGGATGTTCATGCAAGGAGACAAATGAGGGAGGCACTATATTACCCCACCCCCAAGGATTAGGCTTACTCTTGGAAGCTAATAAGACATGTTGAAGAAGATGCTACATGTGCACAAACCAACTTCCCTAGGAATAAATAATACTTACCAGACCCCCAAAACATAACAATTGGGTCAAACAATCTAACAACTGCAGAAGGGGATATAACCCACCAAAAGAGGTGCCACAAAACTCATAAAACCCTATGATCATGGGTTCAAATTATATGGAACATGTCAAAATAATGCCTTCACCATAAATGGTGTAACTCCACCTCAATAATCCAACCAAAAGGGTCCAAAAGGTAAGAGTGTCCTCCAAGCTATCCTTAAGGTCAGAGAACCAAGAGTTTTCAAGACATAACTCTGGAACAATAACCAAAATCATCTTACCAAAGTTACACCCTTTTGAGGAATACAACATCCCACTCTAGTGTACCAATAGATACAACTCATAGGGTTTTCTCACCCAAGAAAGAAAATTCCCAAGATAGGGACCCAATAGTGCACTCCTTCCATGACTAAGGATAATTAGAGTACCTTAAAAGAATGCAAAGAGTAGGTTGATATGTTTCCACAATGATGAGCTTCCAATCACCCTTGAAGAATATGGTCTCATACTCCACAATACCTTAGATCTACCAAAGGGAGGAAAAGAGTTCAAATATAGGAATGACCTCAAACACTCATCTTCAAGTGCCCTAACTGAAGATGGAATATGGGTCTAAGGTTCCATTACTTTCAAGTCAAGCCTAGGAATATCTCAAAAATAGTCATCCTCTAGAGGTTCCTATAATAATTAGCATGGATTCTTCCCCATGGAAAAAAACTTAATTGAATGATATCATGACTAAAGAAAACCCAAGAGGTGTTATTACAACCAGATCAGGGCCATCTGAACCAATGAAATTTATCAAATTATAACGTGGTATAAGTCACACCTAACAATCCATCAAGCCATGCTAAGAGAGGAACTCTCAAAGTTTCCACAACACATTCAATGGGTCTAGGAAGTGTTGGAAAGTTGGCTATACTAAATTATATGACTAGATATAGTGTTTTGATTATGGTAACAAAGTCATATAGCAGTTTGGAGTTAGCATACTTAGTGGGAAGATCATAATTCAATTAAGTATTGAAGACTAGATAGTGTACAAAGTTCCTATAGCTCAAGGAATCAAGGCACATGTGTAGAGATGAATTATGGTATGCACCCTAGAAGTTAAGTTAGTTAGACTATAATCTTGCTTATTCTATAAACACACAAGAAGATATGTAAGGATGTGAAAGATACAGTTAGTTGAAGTTGCACATCCAGTGTGTGCCAGAAGAGAACAGAGCATGGAGCCAACAGTTAGTATTTTGGTTTTTGATTATAATATAATGTTTTAAAGGCCATTGGCCCATTGTATTTAGGTTTCTAACATGTATATTTTTTTGTATGTAAGCACACTTAAGCCAATTCATTTGGAAGTGTTGTTTGTAATAGGTGTAAGGGCCAACCTAGTTGTTTATTTTGTATGAGCATATAAATGTAAGATGTGCCCATTGTATTTAGCATGGAAGTTGAAATAACATTGTGAGTAGCAGATCAGAAGTGCGCAAAGAAACTATGAGATGTATTAAGGCTTTGTAAGAGGTCAAAGCATCAGTGCATAAAAGGAACTGATCTGACAAGCAGTGTCATAGTGATAGTTCACCCGACAGATATAGTCTGTATCTAATAACAGAAGATTGTAGCCTTCATCATTTGAGCAGTGATCTCTAGGATAGTAAGTCCACTCCCCTAATAGGGATCATTGTAAAAGACTCCTAATAGGGTCTGACCCTTAACAAGGTATACTATACTAAAAGCATTGTAAAGCTACTCCTAATAGGGTAAAGGATCTTCTAGCAAGGATAACAAAATACTAGTGCATAATATTAGTGGGTGTCAATTCCCACTAGGGTTTTTACCTATTTGGGTTTCCCCATTATCATATTCATGTCATGTATTGATTTAGTTAAAATATGGTGAACACTAATTCACCCCCCCCTCTCTTAGTGTTCTCATTCGTAACAATTGGTATCAGAGCTTTGGTCCTCAGCATAGAAGTTTAACCACTTGAGGAGATCATGGAAAAAGAAGAAATGAAACATTTGAAGAAGAATCTTGAAGAAACTCTTAAAGACCTATATAGTTCAGAAAGATAAATTAAAGAACTAAAAGAAAAAGTTAGTGATGCTCAATTAGTTATCAAATGACTAAGAAAGGATTTGAAAGGACGCTCTCATAGTGATCTTGAAGAAAAAGTCAAGAAGTTGAATGAAGAAAATGCATCCTTATTAAGTCAGCTTGAAGAATTTGATGAAAAACTAATGAAAAATGAAGATGTCTATAATGAACAAGTCAAGGAGAACCTTCAACTCAATGAAGAACTAAGGGAAGCTAACTTGGAAATCTTGGAGCTAAGGAATATCAAGGAAAGCTTGGAATCTGAATTGAAAGAAGCAAAAATTTATATTGAAAAATTACACACCAGTTCTTATCTAATAGAATCTAAGTTATATGCAAGAAGAGATAAAGGAGACACTAGTTGTAATGGATACAATGAAGCACAAAACCAGATTTACAATATGTGAGCAAGCAAAGACACATAGAAGGACTCTACCAATGCTGAGAAGACTGAAGATCAAACCAAAGACAATGGTAAACCTACTAAGAATGAGTGCAAACCTAGAGAATGCACTTGTTTTGGATGTACAAAGCCTGGACATATTGCAAGGAACTATATAGAGGTAAGACCCTTTAAAGGTTACTATTATTCATGCAATAGATTTGGTCATAGAGCATTAAACTACAAGACTAGAAAGAAGAACAAGTTTCAACATGATCAAAAAAATTAGAATCAGACCAATGTTAGAAGTTCTCGGAATGTTACATGTCAGATATGTAACTATAATGGCCACTTAGAAAAACAATGTAAAATGGTGACTCATGTCAATGCACTGAGGAATATGAGAACCCCTATCATTTTTCACTCTTGTAACAAGGTGGGACATATCTCAAATTTTTGTAGGTCAAGGATGCAAGGTCAGGAAAGCCCTAAAAAGGCTGAAGAATCAATATTGGATCCTAAAGGAGAAGTCAAGTTTGTGAAGGCCTCAGAGGATGAGAGCTGTATTTGGTTAGAAGGAAGGAAGGACAAGGTTGATGAGAATGTATTGGATGCATCCCCAGTGGATGCACCCTCTACATCTACATGAATGGCCCTCAGGGTCATAGCGGGAGCTAATTTAGCTCTAGACCCCTACATGTCTAGCATACTTAGTTTCAGAGTATGCACCTTTGGACTTAAGCTTTTAGAGTGTATAAGAACCTTTGTGCAAGAGCACACATGCTAATTGTTAGTAGAAATCGAGTTTAGAATTTTATAATGACAACCTTGTTTATGCGACTTGCATTAATGGTAGAATTATCACTTTAAGTACACAAAATGTTGATTCACTATTCATTGCATTCAAATTTAAAGTGATTAGAGAGTAGAAGAGCCTTGGAAATTGTTGTGAAGATTTGGAGATTGAACTATCAATTCTTGTAGTGCATTTGATTGGTTGCAGAAACCCTAGCTCATTCCACCATTTTGGAAGCCTTCAGAATATCTCAGAGATCATTAGGAAAGTGATTAGCAAGTAAGTCATGACCACTCCCATTGTTTATGATGTTGCTAAGAAGACAATATATGCTTTGAAGAGGCACCCATTTAAATCAACCCTAGATGATTTAGAGGGAGCATTCTCTCACACGCCGATGGGCATTATGCATGTGGAAGACATAAGGGCTTACATCTACTATAAGAAGGAACCTATTGGACTAGATAGGTTAAGGGTGTACATGGACACAATGTTGAAACCAGATAAAACCTTCATGGATGAATACACCAAATGGAATGATCATCCCATTGTCGAGTATGCCACGACATTTGAATTCTATGAAACTGAATGGATAAAGACTTTTTTGAGCAGAATCCATGATGATCTATTTTGGATTGGAGATGTACTAGTAAGAATCATAGGAGACTTGATACATGAGATGACAGGCCTTTCTAGTATAGGCACCATCCTTCCAATAAGCAAGGATTTTAGGAAAATGGTTGAACAAACAAGTAAATCCAAAAGTGATAGGCATGACATGACTATTGAGCTGATAAAGCAAGTAGACATCAAATTGATGTCAATGATACTAGGTTATAGATTTCATCACACCAGTAGGGTGAATAGTGTGTTTGTGGGCACTATTCTGGTGGCCATCAGACTTGTGCAATAAGATGGAGAGTTTAGATTGTGTGGGATCTTCCATGCATAGTTGATAGATAACATCAAGGCTATCAAACATGACAAGACAAAGATATTTAGGTTTGGGTCCCTAATCATCTATATGTACCATCATATAGCTGGAAGAGTTTCAGATTTGTATTTGGACAAGTCCATTCCAACAATGCCTCAGATATACAACAAAGCATCCATAGAAAGCACACTAAGAGATTACATCAAATTGGAATTGAAGACCTTTAGAGCTAAAATTCAAATAAGATACATGATTCCTAAGAATATTATGGAGAAGTATAAGGATTCAATATGATTTATGGTGGATACATACACTACATGTATGGAAGTTGTTGAACCAAGAACTAAGTGGATTCATCCACTTGGCTATGAGGTAGAGGAACAAGTCCTTGAAGCAAATGTCCAGGTACTTCTATCAGCCCCCAAAGACCCTAATGAACCTAGGTGGGGAACTTATGGGGAGAAAACAAAAGAAGTTGATGCTAAGTTAAATAGTGTTGCAAAAAAAAGAAAGGTTACAAAGGTCACATCTAAGATCTTGAGAATTCATGGTGTATTCTCAAGAAGACCTTGATAAAGCAAGGGATGAAAATATTTCCTTAGAATTGAAGAGTGTAGCAGTAGAGGAAGAACAAGAAGATCCTAATTTGAAAAAGCTGAAAACTGAAAAAGGTGATAGTCATAAGGGTAAAGAGGACAATAATCCTTTTGTGCCCAAAGATACTATTGACCTTACCACTCCTCTGGAGTATAAACCAATAGTCAAGAGGAAGAAAGAAGCTATCTCTAGTCATCCATCCTCATGAGCTACAAGGAACATGAGAAAGATTCATGCACCTCCTAAGGCAAGATTCAGGCCTAGCCTAAAAGTTTTGAATGCAATAATTGTTGATGAGGGTAGAATTGATCAAGTGGAGAAATATTATGATACATACAGTGAGATTGAAAAATCAGAAATTCATGGTATGATTGTCAAACATATGATCAAGTTCAAGAAGATATTTCTTGAATTAAAGACTACTATTCTAGATAGAGTTTGGGAAATTTTAGAGATCCAAAAGAGACAAGAAAATGAAGAAGATATAAGGATCAGAGAAAAGATATTGGAAGATAGTCAACCAATATGTTCTAATGATCAAAAGACATTCATATTGAACTTAGTGAAGCCGTACCTAAAAACAAAGATGAGAACTCTTCACATTATGAACAAAGACTATGAGCTGATAACAAAGGAAACTAAGAAGGCCTTTGGAAAGGTGTTATTAGAACAACACATAAAACCAACTACTATGCTCATCACTCATGCACCCAATAATGAAGATAAAGTGGCAGAGCCCACTGATGTACCAATGATAGGTCCTCAAGACTCAGTGCCCATAGAAAAAAATCAAATAGAAGTAGACAAGTCTATGCCCATGTTAGAATCACTTAGAGATAGCACTATTATCATAGATAATGTGGAGACAGCCATGGTGGCTACTGATAAGGATTTGGACAAGTTTGAGGAAGCATTTGTTAGCACTGAAGAAGCTGAAACCCTATGTAGCAATACACCTCCCACTCAACAAGAAGAAGAACTCATAGAAGATGTATCTGATGGGAAAGAAGAAGAAAATAAAGAAGAAGAGAAGAAAGAAGGAGAAGAGGAAATAAAAGAGGAATCTAGTGTTGAACTGGTCTCAGTGAAACAAGAAGCAATGCACAACACTCCCATCACTCTTTTCTCTACATTGTTGTCAAGTTTGACACCAGACACAAGTAGTTTGGATTCTTGGAGAGAAGAAGACCTGATTAAGCTTAGCGCCCTGGCTATGGAGATGGAAAAGGAGAAGCAAGTCATGAGAAATCCTTTCCTTGTGGAATCAATGAATATTTTGAATAGTTTTCTACCAGAAGACAAGAAAGTACTAAAGGTACATTTGGTTGATGATGTGAGTACAATAATCTCATAGTTCAAAAGTACTTTTTCAAGCCTTGAAGAGTCTGGATCCCTAGTTGTAGAAGGAAACCATCTAAAAAAGAGATTGAATGAGATGATTAATAACTTTGCACTTGACTTAAGCTCACTTAAGTCTGGTCAAGCATCCTTGAAAGAGCTTGCAGATGAAGGAAGAAAGATCATTGTAGCATGCATGGATCAAGAAAAACTCACTGATGCGCATTTCAAGAAGATGAAAGAGGTAGAAGCAATGATTGAACAGGCAAAGAATTCAGTGATAGACACATCCACTAATGTGAATATTTGCAAAAATGTCTACAAAAGTCAGATAGACAAGATTGAGAAGGAAGAGAAAGAGATGGCAAGGATAAGGTCCAGACAGACTCAATTGAGAAATGGTCTTGCACCCTCTCTAGACATCCTCAATCAGAATATAAAGGATATTGATGCCACCATGGTAGCCTATGATCATGGTCCCAATAGTGACTTGGAGAAGATGTAGAAGCTACAATATGCATTATGTGCCCATCTCCAGATAGTTAATTCACTAATAACTTTTTCGAAGAAGGAGATCCAGAAACTTAAGACAACATATCCGGATGTCTTCCCTCAGTAAGTGTATATACATAAATTTTTTGGTACACCTTTGTCATTAATGTCAAAGGGGGAGTTGTAGAATATGGATTTGGAGTATATAAGATGTATAGGGAGATATAAGAGTATGTATAAAAATGTATAGAAGACAAATATTTTTGTGTTAAGGGATAGTTAGAAACTTGGACATTCCTTTGTTTCCATCAATGAAAAAGGAGAAGATTGTTGGAAAGTTGGCTATACTAAAGTATATGACTATATATAGTGTTTTCATTATGGAAAAAAAGTCATATAGTAGTTTGGAGTCAGCACACTTAGTGGAAGGATCAGAATTCAATTAAGTATTGAAGATTGGACAATGTACAGAGTTCCTGTAGCTCAGAGCATCAGCACACATGTGCATAGATGAATTATGGTATGCACCCTAGAAGTTATGTTAGTTAGACTATAATATTTCTTAGTCTATGAATGCATAAGAAGATATGAAAGGATGTGAAAGATATAGTCAGTTGAAGTTGCATAGCTAGTGTGTGCTAGCAGAGAACAAAGCATGGAGCCGATAGTTAGTATTTTGGTTTGCAATTATAATATAATGTTGTAAAGGCCATGCACCCATTATATTTAGGTTTCCAAAATGTATATTTTTTTTTATGTAAGAAATCTTAATCCAATTCATTTAGAAGTGTTTTTTTTTTTAGGTCTAAGGGTCAACGTAGTTGTTTATATTGTATGAGCGTATAAATGTAAGATGTGCCCTTTTTATTTAGCATAGAAGTTGAAATACATTACTGAGTAGTAGAGAAGAACTATGTGAAGACACTATGAGATGAATTAAGGCTTTATAAGAGGTTAAAGCATTAGCACATAAAAGGAACTAATCTAAAAAGTAGTGTCATAGTGACAGTTCACCCAGTAGATATACTACGTATCTGATAAAAGAAGGTTGTAGCCTTCATCATTTAAGCAGTGAGCTTTAGGATAGTGAGTCCACTCCCCTAATAGGGATCATTGTAACAGAATCCTAATAGGGTTTGACATAGGGTAGTTTTTATGGAGGATCCAATAATGGATGGTCCAAACTTACAACTGCCAATTATAATGACAACAATAGCAGTGGAATACAATAAGATATAGATTCAAAATAGAGTTTCATTCAACATGCCTAGATGTAAGGCCTTCCGAGTTTCAGCCTATTACAATGAAATTACAAAGTATCTTAGTAGTGTCCTAGGTATTCCAAATTTGAAACACATCAATAACTGATGGAAACACTAAGGAAGATCTGAACTTGAGTCTTAAAGCCTCCAAGCAATCTCCTTGTCTCCAAGTATGCAAACCACTAGCTCTGCTGTTACAATATCAGACAAAACATCTTATCTAAAAGATCTTGTAGGATCCAATTATGATTTTAATCTCATGCCACTACCAATCTACCATCCAAGTGACTACTAAACATCTACCCAAGCTCTCAATATATAGCCAGCTAAGCCACAAGTCGGCCAATTAGGCTTTAATTCCAATATAGGTCCAGTCTAGAAGAGAAACCAAGACAAATGCAAGAATGATCAAAAATTAATTAACATTTTTATTTTGGTCCACACATGACCTGAAAACATTTCTTTAAGGATGCAAGGCCCCATTTGATCACACAGAACCACGCAAGAAGAAACACTCCATGTTTCATGTGAAAATTGCCAGAAAATAGGTCATGAGGCAAAATGACCATAACTTTTGACTCATAATGAATTAGGAATTTCACCTTAGGGAAATGATATGAATTTAGCTCCTCTTAAATTAATTAAGAGATCAAAGGATGATTCATTAAGGATCAACATCTCCATGATGTGAAACTAGCACCAAAATTGTAAGAATGGCTCCGACAGGAACACTGGCAGAAAATAGGTCCCCAAACAAAATAGTCATAACTTTTTACTCATAAAGAATTAGGAGTTTTTCCCTTGGGAAATGATATTAATTTAGGTCCTCTTTAAGGTGCCAAGGTTGAAAAGGCTGAATCATTAAGAATCATCAGCACCACATCCCGGAATCAGCTCCAAAAATGTAAGAAAATACTATTCCGAGGGAAAGGAAAACAACTGTAACTTTAAAACAGTCCATCCAATCTTTATGTGCTCATCGGAGAAGGTTCCAAAATAGGTTATTAACATCATGTAAACTTATCACAACATGAAACTAGAAAATAAAAATATTATAATGCAAACAATAGAACATAGGTACAGAAATTAGGAAATGTTTTTGGTTGATGCAAGATTGCTCAAAGCCTAAGATGCTCCTGCATCAGACATCCTAGGTTACAAAAGATGTTCTTAATGGCTAGAAGTACATCTTCTACGATTAAAAACATAAATTCCAAAATTTTTCTTCAAATATATGTCCTCCAAATCTTCACTTTGCAAACTCTTCCACTTCTACTTCCTTTGCCTCTTCAAGTCTTTCCTAGACAACAGATAGGCTTGTTCTCCATACTGATCTCCAATCCTTTTGAGATCTGACAACCCAAATTGGCTACCAAAACTTAGGTTCCTCCTACCAAGTGTTGTATCTAGAAAAGGCATTAGGGAAAACTTTCTATCATCCTTCTCAATAGTAAACACATTCTTGCCATAGTCATGCATAGCCTTACAATCATACTACCAAGGTCTACTGAGAAATATATGATAACTACTCATGTTCACAATATCACACAACACTTGATCCTTATACTGGCCAGTCTAAAAATCAACAAGATATTTCTCCCTTACTTTTAGAGCATGAACATCTTGCAACCAGCCAATCCTATAAGGATAAGGATGCTACATACTCTTCAAACCAAGTTTCTAAACCATGTCCTCAACCAGAAGGTTATCAGTACTACGACTATCCACAATAACATCAAAAAGTTTACCTCTTGACTTGCATCAAGTCTTGAACAAGTTACTCCATTGACAAGGTTCCACCTTAGTAGCAAGTAATGTTCTCCAAACCAGCAAGTTCTCAAATCCTGTCTCAGGCTCATTCAATATGCTTTCATTCACCATAGCATTTCTATGATCACCAAACTTCTTTTGTGTACACTCAAAATCTCTATGTCCTTCTCCACCACAATTATAACAAGTACCCTTAAAGATAACCCTACCTATCTTTTTTTTCAAATCTATAGTTTTATGTTCATCTTCAACAATAGATTTATCCTTCACCAAGTGATCAATCTTCTCCTTTCCTTGAGAATTACCATGTTGTCTCCTTTTCAACATATCTTCTACCTTCAGAGAATACTAATAAGCATCCTCAAATGAATCAATCTTCATCATACCAATCTCATCCTGAATATTGAATCTCGTACCATTGACATACCAAGCTACCTTTTCCTTACCAAATTATCTGTACCTAGACCTAATAGTAAGTTTGTAGAACTCCTTGGTATAGTCTTCAATAGTCAAATCTTTTTGCTTTAGATTCTATAGCTTCTTTAGAAAAGTCAAGGTCATATTCAATAGGTATAAACTTAGGCTTCAACATAGTCACCATCAACATCCACCAATTGATCTTCATTTCACCTTCATCTTCTCTATCTCTTTTTAATTCTTTCCACCAAAGAGCAGCATGGCTTTTCAACTTAGTTTGTGCCAGCCTCACTCTAAGAGGATCTCTAATTTCTTTAAGCTCAAAGAAGTCTTCTAACTCACCAATCCAGTCAATCAGAGTCTTAGGTTTCAAAGTACCAAAGAAGTTAGAAACTTCCATTCCATAGTTATTACTTAACTAAGCTCCAGATCTATGTAACTGACTAGCTCTGTCTTCACCAGATCTATCCCTCTGATTGGCTCTATCATCTCCACTAGATCTAGTAGATTCAATGTCTTCAGCAGCTTCCTCATAACCATCATCAGTACCAAGATTCCTTGGCATACTAGATGTTAGGGATTTTTCCTGTAGGACATAAAATGATGCTTGAACTTGTTTTCCTTGAGATTGATTCCCACAAGAGAAAGACCTAATTGCTGAGGATTGGATAAGATCCTCCTTTTTTTTTTAGCTCCACTAACTCAGGTAGGTATTACCTTTTAATGATGACTATCTTTGCAGTATTCTTATGAGTGGACACTGACCAGCTTCTAGTCTTCTTAATGCATAAACCTATAGAACACTTTGCATATGATTGTAATCACTTTAATGCAAACTTTAACTAGACAAAATGTGACTGTAAGTGAAGCAATAATCAGTGCTTTAAGGATTCTCATCCTTCTTCCTTTTAAGGAGGGACAACCTAATATGATTCTCTCTTTCCAAAATTAGGAAATATGAACCAAATGCCTTGGGCACAGTCCAATCTATCAAGTGTAATAAACATGAAAATAAAAGGTATTGATAAATAATATGAATGTTTCAACTTCTTCTCTGAGATCAATGAAAGATACAACTATGAGAAGAAAATACCAAACCAGTGCCTATTCCTAAGGGCAATAGAGTCACAATGCAAATAAAAAATTAAACCCTAAAAGAAACACAATAGTATGCCTTACACACTACTACAACTCCAAATAGGTTTCCTTACAAACTATTATATTAACCAAATATTGTTATCATCAAAGATCCATACAAATATATTTACTCTCCAAGATGAAATATAAGCACATTTAATTCTTTCCTTGAAAGAAGCTCATAAAATAGTCAAGCAGGTTGCCTTACAACTAGTATATTTCAAATGCCTAACATGAAAAACATACAAGAGTAAAATACATAAGCAAAGAGACAACAACAATATATGGCAGAATTTGTAGTGTATTTGTATTAAAATAAACTTTCCACTCACATTCACAACTCCATTACTCAGAACACTAGACACAAAGCCTAGTGATCTTCTCCTAAGAAATCTGGTTCTATTTTATATATCCTTTCAATCTCTACTCCATTTTTATTTTTTACCAACCCTTTACAAAATCAGCTTTTAACTCTATATTGCATTCTCACAACCACCTTGGAATTCCCTCATTAATGGGAATGCAACAAGCTTTAGGTGGTTGGAAAAACTAACTCCTATTAAAACATAAAAATACAACAAAATATACAACCAACCTGGAGGAGGTGAAAGGACAAGACTTTCTCAAATTAAGGTACATCTTTGGCTGCTCAAAAAATGACACCCTCAACTACAAATATTTATGATAGCTCCTTGATTTCAATGAGACATGGTGACCACCATTTTAGGCTAACCTACACCATTCTTGAATGATAGCTTATCAATCTTGTATTCCTTGGATCAGGTGTTAGGTGTGTCAGATGTCCTTTTAAATCTTCATCCAAAATATCCAAATCAACTATGGTAGATCTAGCCTTTTTGGGCTTTGTCTTTTCATCCCATGTAGTTACCTATTCCTCTGATGGCCAATTAAAACCTTGGACAAGATGTAGTTGGGCCTTTTGTCTCTCCCATCTAAAATCTTTAATTGCCTTAACATCTGACACAAACTGATGCAAGAGCATCCTAGGTGTAAGAGCAATCTTGCATCACCCAAAAATATTTTTGTTTTTATATTCAATAAGGGCTATTTTGTGCAGAGCTGCTATTTATGGAAAGTTACTATTTTTGGTACTTTTCGTATGTGCTCAGAATGATCTGATTTCTTTATTGGAGGTTCATGTTGGTCATATAAGTCTGCCAATAAAGTTTCATTGCCAGATCAAATGTATATTGGAAAATATTGAAGATTTTCGGTATTGGCAGCAGGGTACAGAAACTTTGAACTCAGTTTTGAAGGCTTTAGAGGCCCCGGATGAGGTCGAAAATTTGGGTGATGAGCGCTTGCACTGGTCAAGCCTGTAGAGCACTTCGTGGCATTTCTGAAATGGGGTTATAATAGCCGATCGGGTCAACTGGTGATGACTTATGGTCTTCGGAAGTTGGGCCACCCGAAATGGCAGAAAATAATTTTCTTCAAAATTTCTATTCGGGTTTCAAAGGTTATCTTGAGCTGACTATGATGTAATAAAATGTAAAATAAAATAATTCTAAGTTTGGTCGGCCTTATTGGCTAAAATTCTGGAACCTTCCCAGGTGGTGGAAAGTTGCCTATATAAGGAAGGCTGTATTATTGTCTTAGGCAGTTCAGAATAGTTCTGGGTAGTAGATCTGGGTATTGATTCGAGGCTTTGTCCTAAAGAATATTGTAAGGGAATGCCCATGTGGCTTTGCATATTGTAATTCTGAAAGTTTGTAATTCCACATTTGTGGAGATAATAAGAAGCCAATTTTCTGTTCTTGCATATTATTGTTGTTGTTTCTCTATTTATGTTATGTGTTTGTGGCATTAAGGGGAGCACCCTTCATCAAGTGGTATTAGAGCAGGTTTTCTTGAGTGTGTAAATAGATCACCAACGGTGAGGTAGTTTGCACCAGGACCGTGGCTAGGGTTTTAGCGCGCATCACGAAAATGCCTCCACGAAGGGAACGTGGCGGAAGAGCTGGTGTTGTAACACCTGAGGTTAGAGAGCTACAGAGACAAGTGTGGGCATTGCAAGAAGAGATTCGTAGAGGAATGAATCTTAATGTCAGAGATGAAAGCGAGGATGAAGCCGAAGAAGAATATCAAGAAGGAGAAGTTGAAATTGTGAACCAGGAGGAAGAAAGACTTTTTCAGGGGATTTTCAAGATTGGGAAAAGACCTAAGATTGAGGTTCCTACATTTTTTGGAAATCTTAACGTAGAGGAATTGATCGACTGGATCAATGAATGTGAGGAGTATTTTGAGTATGAAGATGTTGAGGATCCTGATAGGGTCAAATTTGTGAAGGCCAGACTGAAAGGTCATGCGAAGATCTGGTGGCAAGAAATTCAATTGGAGCGAAATAAAAGAGGGAAAGATAAAATCACAAGATGGGATCGGATGGTGGAAAAATTGAAGCGATAGTTCATTCCTGTTGATTATGAGCTTGACCTACTGAAGAAAATGTAAAGTTTGGAGCAAGCAGGAAAATCTTTTCAGGAGTATACAGAGGAGTTCTATCGACTCCTCATCAGAACAGGCCATGCCGAAGCTGATAAGGAGAAAGTTGCCCGATACCTTAATGGGTTAAGGCCAAGCATTCAGGAGGAGTTGAATCTGGTTCGAATGAACAGTATTGAGGAGGCATACCAATTTGACCTAAAAGTAGAGGAAAAGCTGAACAAGAAGTTCGAGAGCAGACAAAACGGAAGAGGTCGCGGTGGACGATCTGGTGGACGGTCATATGGTGGCCGAAATGAAGATCTGAAAAAGAAGGATGAGACTAGTAGCAGTCAGAATCAGTGAGAAAATAATTTCAATCATTTCCAGGATCAGAATAATAGAGATCAGAGAGGAAGAGGAAGAGGACAAGGATCTGGAAGAGGTGGCTTCCGTGGAACATGTTTTCACTGTGGAGAAGAAGGTCATAGGGCATTTGAATGTCCTCAGCGCCAAGGTAGAATAGATAGGAGAAATGAAAGCTAGGCCAGAGTTGCACATGTCGATGAAGATGCTAGATCATCAAATTCTGAAGATGCTGAAAGAGGAGAAACGTTGATTAACAGAAGAGTCCTGTTGAGTGGTGAGAATGAACCTGAGCAAAGAAGGAGCTTGTTTTGCACCAGGTGCAAGTGCAAAGGTAAATGTTGTGATGTGATTATTGATAGTGGAAGCACTGACAATTTGGTGTCAGAAGAGATGGTGACAAAGTTGAAGCTCAAGAGATAGAAACACCCACATCCATATCGGATTGCCTGGGTAAAGGATGACCACAAGGTCATGGTCAATGAACAATGCCTGGTGAAGTTCAAAATTGGCGGATACCAAGATGAGGTATTGTGTGATATCATATCTATGGATGCATGTCATATGTTGTTGGGCAGACCATGGCAGTTTGACAGATGTGCTGTACATGATAGTCGTGCAAATACCTATTCCCTGACAAAGGATGGAGTGCGGCATAAGCTAAAACCATTGAAGGAGACTGAAGAAAAGGTATGTGGTAATGCAAGGATAACTTTTGTTGATGGAAGAAATTTCCTAGATGGTATGAGGCATGAGCATGTATGTTTTGCTTTAATTCCAAAAGCCGGTAAAGAGGAAGTAGAAGATGTTCCTGTAGAAGTTGCAGATTTGTTGAATGAGTTTCAGAATATTGTATCCGATAATGTGCCTGATGGATTACCACCAGTCAGGAAGATCAGTCATCAGATGGACTTGATCCCAGGAGCGAGTTTACCGAATAAGGCAGCACACAGAATGACACCTATAGAAAGTGAGGAGTTGAACAGACAAGTACATGAACTGTTATAGAAAGGACTGATCCGTGAGAGTCTGAGTCCCTGTGCTGTACCAGCGGTATTAGCACCAAAGAAGAATGGAGAATGGAGGATGTGTACAGATTCCAGAGCAATAAACAAGATCACAATCAAGTACAGGTTTCCATTGCCACGAATGGATGATATTATGGACTGTTTGAGTGGAGTTGTGTATTTCTCAAAGATAGATCTGAAAAGTGGATATCATCAGATTCAGATCAGAGAAGGGGATGAATGGAAGACTGCCTTCAAGACAAAGGAAGGACTATATGAGTGGTTAGTGATGCCTTTTGGGCTAACCAATGCACCGAGCACTTTCATGCGGCTCATGAACGAGGTTCTGAAAGAATTTCTGGGTAAGTTTGTCATTGTTTACCTAGATGATATTTTGATCTTTAGTAAGACATTGGAGGAGCATATGATGCATATTCGTATGGTATTTGAGAAGCTGAGAGAAGAGAAATTGTTGATTAATTTGAAGAAGTGCAGTTTTGTGAAGAAAGAGTTGGTGTATTTGTGATTTGTAGTTTCAGTAGAAGGTCTAAAAATAGACCCAGAGAAGGTACAGGCTATCCTTGAATGGCCTACTCCGAGGAGTGCTACTGAGGTAAGATCTTTTCATGGTCTAGCTAGCTTTTACAGAAATTTTCTCAGAAATTTTAGCAGTATTTGTGGACCCTTGACTGAAACAATGAGAGGGGATAGAAAAAAGTTTAAGTGGACTAATGGGGCAGAAAAGAGTTTTCAATTATTGAAACAAAAAGTTACAGAACAACCTGTTTTAGCACTTCAGAATTTCAATAAGGTGTTTCAAGTAGATTGTGATGCTAGTGGTACTGCAATAGGAGCTGTTATGAGCCAAGAAGGTAAACCTGTTGCGTATTTTAGTGAGAACTTAAATGATGCCAAGAGGAAGTATTCTATTTATGATCAGGAATTTTATGCTATAGTTCAGGCATTAAAGAAGTGGAGACATTATCTGCTTCCTAAGGAGTTTGTTTTGTATACTGATCATCAAGCTTTGCAATATTTGAATAGTCAAGGAAAACTGAATCAAAGGCATTTGAAATGGGTTGAGTTTTTTGCAGAGTTATACATTTGTTTTGAAACACAGGAGTGGAAAGTCTAATAGGGTTGCAGATGCTCTTAGCAGAAGGTAACTATTGCTAACAGAAATGCAGATTGAAGTGGTTGGGTTCAAGGAACTCAAGAATTTGTATCCAGAGGATCCTGATTTTGGTGAAGCTTGGAAAGCTTGTACAGAACCTATTACTCTAGACAGGATGAAATGGCTAGATTTTATCATTCAAGATGATATGCTATTCAGAGGGAGTCAGTTGTGCATTCCACAAAGTTCTATGAGGGAGAATCTCATCAAGGATAAGCATAGTGGAGGATTGGCTGGACATTTTGGTCATGATAAAACCCTTGGTTTGGTTAGTGAATTATTATTGGCCACAATTGCAGCAAGATGTGAAGAAGTTTGTACAGAGTTGTAGAGTATGTTAGATGGCGAAAGGAGTGAAGCAAAATATAGGGTTGTATCAGCCATTACCCGTACCAGAGAAGCCTTGGGAGGATATCAGCATGGACTTTGTTCTTGGTTTACCGAGGACTCAGCAGGGACATGATTCAATTTTTGTGGTGGTTGACAGATTTTCAAAGATGGCACATTTCATTCCCTGCAAGAAGACTAATGATGTTGTTCATGTAGAAGAATTGTTTTTAAGAGAAGTAGTGAGACTTGATGGTTTGCCAAAGACCATAGTTTCAGATCGGGATACTAAGTTTGTTGGATATTTCTGGCATACATTATGGAAAAAGTTGAAGACAGATTTGAAGTTTAGCTCATCACATCACCCACAGACTGATGGACAGACAGAGGTGGTGAATAGGAGTTTGGGAAATTTGCTGAGATGTTTGGTTGGAGATAAGCCAACAGGATGGGATTTGATTTTACCACATGTGGAATTTGCATACAATAATTTTGTCAATAGGAGCACTGGTAAATCACCATTCCAGATTGTATATGGAAGTAGTCCAAGAAATGCATCTGAGTTGAGAAAGATAGATAAAGGAGAAATAAGTAGTGCTGAGGCTGAGGATTTTGTAGAACATTTGAAGAACATCCATGGGGAGGTGAGGAAGCATATTACCAAGATGAATGCATAGTATAAGGCTAAGGTAGATGAGAAAAGGAGGTATAAGGAATTTTAGGTTGGTGATGAAGTCATGGTTCGTTTGCGGAAGGAGCGATTTCTAGTTGGTACATATAACAAGCTAAAAATGAAGAAGTTTGGACCATGTAGGATACTGAAGAAACATGATTCAGGAAATGCATATGAGGCAGAATTGCCTACTGAGCTAAATATTTCACCAATTTTTAACATTTCAGATCTGACAGAGTATCATGAAGGAGGTGTTGAAGATGAGATCACAGTAGCACAGTGGAGTATTCCAGCAACTAGTTCAGACACTAAGGAGCTCGAAGATATACTGGACAGTTGTGTTGGTAGAAGCACAAGGAACAGGACATATGAAGAATATCTGGTCAAGTGGAAAGGATGACCTGTTGAAGATTCATCATGGCTAACAAAGGAGGAGGTTAACCGTCTTGGTTTTCCTCTACACACCTGAGTCATGACAGGGTCACTTCTCAAATTACCCTGGGTGTCTGATGCAGGAGCATCCTGGGTGTAAGAGCAATCTTGCATCACCCAAAAATATTTCTGTTTTTATATTCAATAATGGCTATTTTGTGCAGAGCTACTATTTATGGAAAGTTACTATTTTTGGTATTTTTTGTATGTGCTCAGAATGATCTGATTTCTTTCTTGGAGGTTCATGTTGGTCATATAAGTCTGCCAGTAAAGTTTCATTGCCAGATCAAGTGTATATTGGAAGATATTGAAGATTTTTGATATTGGCAGCAGGGTACAGAAACTTCGAACTCAGTTTTGAAGGCTTTAGAGGCCTCAGATGAGGTCAAAAATTTGGGTGACAGGTGCTTGCGCCGGTCAAGCTTGTAGAGCACTTCGTGGCGTTTCTGAAATGGGGTTATAATAGCCGATCGGGTCAACTGGTGATGGCTTATGGTCTTCGAAAGTTGGGCCACCCGAAATGGTAGAAAATAATTTTCTTCAAAATTTCTGTTCGGGTTTCAAAGGTTATCTTGAACCGACTATGATGTAATAAAATGTAAAATAAAATAATTCTAAGTTTGGTCAGCCTTATTGGCTAAAATTCTGGAACCTTCCCAGGCAGTGGAAAGTTGCCTATATAAGGAAGGCTGTATTATTGTCTTAGGCAGTTCAGAATAGTTGTGGGTAGTAGATCTGGGTATTGATTCGAGGCTTTGTCCTAAAGAATATTGTAAGGGAATGCCCATGTGGCTTTGCATATTGTAATTCTGAAAGTTTGTAATTCCACATTTGTGGAGATAATAAGAAGCCAATTTTCTGTTCTTGCATATTATTGTTGTTGTTTCTCTATTTATGTTATGTGTTTGTGGCATTAAGGGGAGCACCCTTCATCAAGTGGTATTAGAGCAAGTTTTCTTGAGTGTGTAAATAGATCACCAACGGTGAGGTAGTTTGCACCAGGACCGTGGCTAGGGTTTTAGCGCGCATCATGAAAATGCCTCCACGAAGGGAACGTGGCGGAAGAGCTGGTGTTGTAACACCTGAGGTTAGAGAGCTACAGAGACAAGTGTGGGCATTGCAAGAAGAGATTCGCAGAGGAATGAATCTTAATGTCAGAGATGAAAGCGAGGATGAAGCCGAAGAAGAATATCAAGAAGGAGAAGTTGAAATTGTGAACCAGGAGGAAGAAAGACTTTTTCAGGCGATTTTCAAGATTGGGAAAAGACCTAAGATTGAGGTTCCTACATTTTTTGGAAATCTTAACGTAGAGGAATTGATCGACTGGATCAATGAATGTGAGGAGTATTTTGAGTATGAAGATGTTGAGGATCCTAATAGGGTCAAATTTGTGAAGGCCAGACTGAAAGGTCATGCGAAGATCTGGTGGCAAGAAATTCAATTGGAGTGAAATAGAAGAGGGAAAGATAAAATCACAAGATGGGATCGGATGGTGGAAAAATTGAAGCGACAGTTCATTCCTGTTGATTATGAGCTTGACCTACTGAAGAAAATGCAAAGTTTGGAGCAAGCAGGAAAATTTGTTCAGGAGTATACAGAGGAGTTCTATCGACTCCTCATCAGAACAGGCCATGCCGAAGCTGATAAGGAGAAAGTTGCCCGATACCTTAATGGGTTAAGGCCAAGCATTCAAGAGGAGTTGAATCTGGTTCGAATGAACAGTATTGAGGAGGCATACCAATTTGACCTAAAAGTAGAGGAAAAGCTGAACAAGAAGTTCGAGAGCAGACAAAACGGAAGAGGTCACGGTGGACGATCTGGTGGACGGTCATATGGTGGCCGAAATGAAGATCTGAAAAAGAAGGATGAGACTAGTAGCAGTCAGAATCAGTGAGAAAATAATTTCAATCGTTTCCAGGATCAGAATAATAGAGATCAGAGAGGAAGAGGAAGAGGACAAGGATCTGGAAGAGGTGGCTTCCGTGGAACATGTTTTCACTGTGGAGAAGAAGGTCATAGGGCATTTGAATGTCCTCAGCGCCAAGGTAGAATAGATAGGAGAAATGAAAGCTAGGCCAGAGTTGCACATGTCGATGAAGATGCCAGATCATCAAATTCTGAAGATGCTGAAAGAGGAGAAACGTTGATTAACAGAAGAGTCCTGTTGAGTGGTGAGAATGAACCTGAGCAAAGAAGGAGCTTGTTTTGCACCAGGTGCAAGTGCAAAGGTAAATGTTGTGATGTGATTATTGATAGTGGAAGCACTGACAATTTGGTGTCAGAAGAGATGGTGACAAAGTTGAAGCTCAAGAGATAGAAACACCCACATCCATATCGGATTGCCTGGGTAAAGGATGACCACAAGGTCATGGTCAATGAACAATGCCTGGTGAAGTTCAAAATTGGCGGATACCAAGATGAGGTATTGTGTGATATCATATCTATGGATGCATGTCATATGTTGTTGGGCAGACCATGGCAATTTGACAGATGTGCTGTACATGATGGTCGTGCAAATACCTATTCCCTGACAAAGGATGGAGTGCGGCATAAGCTAAAACCATTGAAGGAGACTGAAGAAAAGGTATGTGGTAATGCAAGGATAACTTTTGTTGATGGAAGAAATTTCCTAGATGGTATGAGGCATGAGCATGTATGTTTTGCTTTAATTCCAAAAGCCGGTAAAGAGGAAGTAGAAGATGTTCTTGTAGAAGTTGCAGATTTGTTGAATGAGTTTCAGGATATTGTATCCGATAACGTTCCTGATGGATTACCACCAGTCAGGAAGATCAGTCATCAGATGGACTTGATCCTAGGAGCGAGTTTACCGAATAAGGCAGCACACAGAATGACACCTACAGAAAGTGAGGAGTTGAACAGACAAGTACATGAACTGTTATAGAAAGGATTGATCCGTGAGAGTCTGAGTCCCTGTGCTGTACCAGCGGTATTAGCACCAAAGAAGAATGGAGAATGGAGGATGTGTACAGATTCCAGAGCAATAAACAAGATCACAATCAAGTACAGGTTTCCATTGCCACGAATGGATGATATTATGGACTGTTTGAGTGGAGCTGTGTATTTCTCAAAGATAGATCTGAAAAGTGGATATCATCAGATTCAGATCAGAGAAGGGGATGAATGGAAGATTGCCTTCAAGACAAAGGAAGGACTATATGAGTGGTTAGTCATGCCTTTTGGGCTAACCAATGCACCGAGCACTTTCATGCGGCTCATGAACGAGGTTCTGAAAGAATTTCTGGGTAAGTTTGTCATTGTTTACCTAGATGATATTTTGATCTTTAGTAAGACATTGGAGGAGCATATGATGCATATTCGTATGGTATTTGAGAAGCTGAGAGAAGAGAAATTGTTGATTAATTTGAAGAAGTGCAGTTTTGTGAAGAAAGAGTTGGTGTATTTGTGATTTGTAGTTTCAGTAGAAGGTCTAAAAATAGACCCAGAGAAGGTACAGGCTATCCTTGAATGGCCTACTCCGAGGAGTGCTACTGAGGTAAGATCTTTTCATGGTCTAGCTAGCTTTTACAGAAATTTTATTAGAAATTTTAGCAGTATTTGTGGACCCTTGACTGAAACAATGAGAGGGGATAGAAAAGAGTTTAAGTGGACTAATGGGGCAGAAAAGAGTTTTCAATTATTGAAACAAAAAGTTACAGAACAACCTGTTTTAGCACTTCTAGATTTCAATAAGGTGTTTCAAGTAGATTGTGATGCTAGTGGTACTGCAATAGGAGCTGTTATGAGCCAAGAAGGTAAACCTGTTGCGTATTTTAGTGAGAACTTAAATGATGCCAAGAGGAAGTATTCTATTTATGATCAGGAATTTTATGCTATAGTTCAGGCATTAAAGAAGTGGAGACATTATCTGCTTCCTAAGGAGTTTGTTTTGTATACTGATCATCAAGCTTTGCAATATTTGAATAGTCAAGGAAACCTGAATCAAAGGCATTTGAAATGGGTTGAGTTTTTTGCAGAGTTATACATTTGTTTTGAAACACAGGAGTGGAAAGTCTAATAGGGTTGCAGATGCTCTTAGCAGAAGGCAACTATTGCTAACAGAAATGCAGATTGAAGTGGCTGGGTTCAAGGAACTCAAGAATTTGTATCCAGAGGATCCTGATTTTGGTGAAGCTTGGAAAGCTTGTACAGAACCTATTACTCTAGACAGGATGAAATGGCTAGATTTTATCATCCAAGATGATATGCTATTCAGAGGGAGTCAGTTGTGCATTCCACAAAGTTCTATGAGGGAGAATCTCATCAAGGATAAGCATAGTGGAGGATTGGCTGGACATTTTGGTCATGATAAAACCCTTGGTTTGGTTAGTGAGAATTATTATTGGCCACAATTGCAGCAAGATGTGAAGAAGTTTGTACAGAGTTGTAGAGTATGTTAGATGGCGAAAGGAGTGAAGCAAAATATAGGGTTGTATCAGCCATTACCTGTACCAGAGAAGCCTTGGGAGGATATCAGCATGGACTTTGTTCTTGGTTTACCGAGGACTCAGCAGGGACATGATTCAATTTTTGTGGTGGTTGACAGATTTTCAAAGATGGCACATTTCATTCCCTGCAAGAAGACTAATGATGTTGTTCATGTAGAAGAATTGTTTTTAAGAGAAGTAGTGAGACTTCATGGTTTGCCAAAGACCATAGTTTCAGATCGGGATACTAAGTTTGTTGGATATTTCTGGCGTACATTGTGGAAAAAGTTGAAGACAGATTTGAAGTTTAGCTCATCACATCACCCACAGATTGATGGACAGACAGAGGTGGTGAATAGGAGTTTGGGAAATTTGCTGAGATGTTTGGTTGGAGATAAGCCAACAGGATGGGATTTGATTTTACCACAGGTGGAATTTGCATACAATAATTCTGTCAATAGGAGCACTAGTAAATCACCATTCCAGATTGTATATGGAAGTAGTCCAAGAAATGCATCTGAGTTGAGAAAGATAGATAAAGGAGAAATAAGTAGTGCTGAGGCTGAGGATTTTGTAGAACATTTGAAGAAAATCCATGGGGAGGTGAGGAAGCATATTACCAAGATGAATGCATAGTATAAGGCTAAGGTAGATGAGAAAAGGAGGTATAAGGAATTTCAGGTTGGTGATGAAGTCATGGTTCATTTGCGGAAGGAGCGATTTCTAGTTGGTACATATAACAAGCTGAAAATGAAGAAGTTTGGACCATGTAGGATACTGAAGAAACATGATTCAGGAAATGCATATGAGGAAGAATTGCCTACTGAGCTAAATATTTCACCAATTTTTAACATTTCAGATCTGACAGAGTATCATGAAGGAGGTGTTGAAGATGAGATCACAGCAGCACAGTGGAGTATTCCAGCAACTAGTTCAGACACTAAGGAGCTCGAAGATATACTGGACAGTTGTGTTGGTAGAAGCACAAGGAACAAGACATATGAAGAATATCTGGTCAAGTGGAAAGGATGACCTGTTGAAGATTCATCATGGCTAACAAAGGAGGAGGTTAACCATCTTGGTTTTCCTCTACACACCTGAGTCATGACAGGGTCACTTCTCAAATTACCCTGGGTGTCTGATGCAGGAGCATCCTGGGTGTAAGAGCAATCTTGCATCACCCAAAAATATTTCTGTTTTTATATTCAATAATGGCTATTTTGTGCAGAGCTACTATTTATGGAAAGTTACTATTTTTGGTACTTTTTGTATGTGCTCAGAATGATCTGATTTCTTTCTTGGAGGTTCATGTTGGTCATATAAGTCTACCAGTAAAGTTTCATTGCTAGATCAAGTGTATATTGGAAGATATTGAAGATTTTTGATATTGGCAGCAGGGTACAGAAACTTCGAACTCAGTTTTGAAGGCTTTAGAGGCCCCGGATGAGGTCAAAAATTTGGGTGACAAGTGCTTGCACCGGTCAAGCCTGTAGAGCACTTCATGGCGTTTCTGAAATGGGGTTATAATAGCCGATCGGGTCAACTGGTGATGACTTATGGTCTTCAGAAGTTGGGCCACCCGAAATGGTAGAAAATAATTTTCTTCAAAATTTCTGTTCGGGTTTCAAAGGTTATCTTGAACCGACTATGATGTAATAAAATGTAAAATAAAATAATTCTAAGTTTGGTCAGCCTTATTGGCTAAAATTCTGGAACCTTCCCAGGCAGTGGAAAGTTGCCTATATAAGGAAGGCTGTATTATTGTCTTAGGCAGTTCAGAATAGTTCTGGGTAGTAGATCTGGGTATTGATTCGAGGCTTTGTCCTAAAGAATATTGTAAGGGAATGCCCATGTGGCTTTGCATATTGTAATTCTGAAAGTTTGTAATTCCACATTTGTGGAGATAATAAGAAGCCAATTTTCTGTTCTTGCATATTATTGTTGTTGTTTCTCTATTTCTGTTATGTGTTTGTGGCATTAAGGGGAGCACCCTTCATCACAAACTTGGTGAGGTCAACCTCTATTTTGATGGCTTCATCTAAGGCCTTATTGAAGCTCTCTAAATCAATATCATTATTCTCACCTAAAAATGCCTCTTTCCTAGGTAGTAGAAGATCGATATCCAATCTCCAATTATCAAGGCTCTTAATTGTCCCATTTGTACTCAAAATTGAGGGGATGAATCTGTTGGTATAGGAGCTGAGCATGGCTATCTTACCCTCAATCAAATTTGCCTTACCCTTGAAAAGTGGTAGAATGGCTTTAATTCTATTGATCTCCTCACCAACTCCTACAACTATCTCTCATATGTCACTCCCCATAAATTGAGAAAAAATCAATCTCTCAAAAAGTGGTGCCTTGACATACCACACTGTATGAAACTCACTCAAAATCTGCACATAACTGTTAACCTCCTTTTGCAATTCTAGCAATTTTCCATAAGCATTATAAACTAGGTCAAATTTATCCTTGATTGTGTTCAACCTGTGCTGCAACACACTCAATAGGGCTTGCAATACTACCTCATTCTTTCCATCATTAATCTTTTTCAATTTAGCTACCACCTCCTCATCTGTCATTCCTTGTGCCTCTATTGCTAATAGATATTCAGGAGGTGTAGGGGCTACTATAGGGGTATTTATAATTTGCAATTGTAGTTGCTCCACCTACTTCTCTAATGCCATGAATTTTATTATCTGCAAGTCCCTATCCTTCACTAGGGCACTGTAGTCCTCCAAGAGGTTTCCATATCTCTTTGACAGCTGTTTAGTTTTATCTTGATTTAATCTTGCAAATTGGGTCAAAACCTAAGAAATTTCTAGGTCCCCTATATTGTGGATTGACCACACTATTTTATCTCCCTCCATTTATTCTTTTACATTCAAAATTTGTGGTTTCTTTTCTTTTGGATATAGACTCCACATGGCCAAGGCTTGACTTTTTGGGCTATACCCAAATCCTCTTATTATGTCCCCTACTTGGGTCTCAAAAGAAAGTGTAACATCTTCTTGTCTCTTTATTTGATCTATTATGAAGTCAGTATACAAACTCCACCCTAGCATAAGCAACATATTATTTTTTCTCACTAATTCACTATCCTCATCCTGAGTAAGATTTTCCTCCTTAGGGTCATATTCCTTCAATTGTTGTAATGCCTCATCTAGCACTTGACCCTCCTCAGTTATTTGTACACTTGAAGCCACCTATTGCTGCTTATGCCATAACAAGAAACTTTTGAATTCCTCAGAATTCACAAAACTATCATCCTTCATGAAGGCATCTTGCTCAATTAATCTTTCATCCTGGCCTAAAGCCAAAGGCAACTCTACATCTTTTGTTTCATACTTCTATTGCCTTTTAGCCTCTCTAACTGCTTTTCTAATTTCATGGTGATGAAAGCTAGTCCCTATGTAGAGGGCACTCACTCTGTCTTTCTTCCTCCTCTGTAAAAGCTCACCAGTTAACAAATTTTTCTTTTTCTTTTGAGGCTTAGCAGTATCCTCAAAAATAGGCAATTTAGCAAGATCTACATTTTTTTTCTCCTCCACAGGCCCTTCGACCATTGGTTGTTCCATAGTGGGTGGACTATATATGAGGTAGCCACCATCACTATCCTCATCACATTTTGATTTTGAATGGTCCTTTTTTCCCTGATTAGCATCATCAATTTGATCCTTCATGGATTTAACAAGTGTGTCAAATTATGCCATCATATGCTCATGTCTTTGGAGGTAAGGCAAAGTGGGAAAGAAACCCCAAATACTAATCCTTTTCCTTTAAACTCCTTTTCAATTCTATGTACCCGATCCAATTGCCTAATTCTTTTCTCCACCTCATAATCCTCAATGATGTTTCTGATCGCACCTTCTTCAGGATACTCCACATGCAGCTATTTGAAAGGAATGGTAGGCATGTAGTATTTCCTTGTAGCCTATGTGGTGCTGCAAACATCATGTACTTCTCCAACCAATCATTTACTTTACTAAATGCTCCCTTTCCAATTGTAATATAATGCACCCTGAAGTGCTGAGGAGTGAGAGTCCCCTTTCTATCTGAAGCCAAGTGTTCTCTTTCTATCAACATGGGTTGCCAGATAAACTCTAGAAATGTAACTATGGTGGTACATAGAATGTGAGTAGATGAGGAGGCTGAGGGAATCCATAAACCCTAATCATTGTATAGCTTGTCTCATAGTAAACATCTCCCCAATTGTGACCCTTGGTCCAATTATGAATAAATTGTTGGGGTCTCACCAGCTGCAGGACCTTGGTAGGTAATCTTGTGCAATTCACACCCAAACTCTAGAGAATAGGAAACACAATCTAGTTCTCAAAAGCACTAAAATATCTCCTAGGGCACAAAGGGCACTAGAGTCCTAACCAAAACTGTACTAGAGTAGGTTGTCCATTCCACATCATTTGTGGTTTGAAATCATTCAAATTTATTAAACTATAATAGTGATACACAATTAGATGCATCAGCAGGGAGTAATGTATGAACCTGGGTTGAGAACCAAAGGTGAAATTCTTCAAGGACAACAAACCCTCATGCATCTTGTTTATGATATAACCAATAAAGGCATACCCTTTTCTCACCATACGACTTTGTGAATCCATCACTAGCATCAAAATATCAGATGTAATCCTCTCAAGACCCACAACAATTCCCAAAACCTCTCATATCCCATATGCAATGTATTTCATGTAAACCTTTAGGTCTTTGTAGGCATACAAAATTGATCTAGCCATAGGTGCAATATAGTTTTTATTCTCCTTAGTCATGTGATTCTTAATCTCCCTAGAGACTAGAGTAGCCTCTCTAACATATCTATTTGCTAAAACTTGTAAGTTGATTTCCATGGCCATTGGAAACTGAATCCTGAAAGCATTCATGAAAGAATTTCAGTCTAAGATTATCAAGGGTGAACCATCCTCTTTTCTAATGGCATTTGAGAGAGGATCATATCTTTGAGATAGCATAAGGAGCAAGTCTACATCTAGAAAAAACTCTAGGACAATCAACTTGGCCAACCCTAAAGTCCAAGGGTTTGAAACCGGTATAACACTATCACAGTTATTGTAGAAATATGTAAATAGGCACATGCCTATGATTTCTAGAGTTTTATCATCCCTATAATAAGCTAGGTCATTGACAAAAATATCATCACTGACCTTCTTGTTTTGAGAAGAACTAGGCAAGAGAGTGAGAAATTCATCTGAAAAAATTTCCTTTACTTTCTCCTTCAAGCCCTAGCTGGTAGAAGGTCCACTTGCTATCATCTGACTCATCCTGATTATAGCTCTAGAAATTCCTCTACAAATTCACTGATCACACTACAAGTTTGGAAAGCTCAAAAAACCTAGCACTCTGTACTTCTCCAATGAGCTTCGTAACTCTCAAATGAGCTGCCTCTAGTTGTTTTAACCTACAACATTGAATGTGCCACCACGTCTGACATCTCCAACCAAAAAAAGGTCACTTATACCATTACTTTAGCATGCAAAGGCTTTCAATTTACTAGCCATAGCTAAGAAATTTTAAATTTGAACATTCTGCTATCTGGCGACTGAAGAAAAAAAACACATAGTCATTTTACAAATTTGGCACTTTAGAAAGGTATTCTGAGATCTGGTGACTAAGAGGAAATCTCATAGTCATGGAATAATTTTGACTTTTCAAACTTCATTCTAAGATTAGATGACCTGATCATTTGGAGATCTAGCGACTAAAGAAATTGATACATTAATTTATTTTGTTCTGAGAACTAGCGACCATAGTCAAAAACTATAGTCACAACAATATATTTGTCTTTGAAAACTTTCAACAATCACCAGACCTAGAGATCTGTTGATAAACCTAAAGTCTCATAATCTCATAAAAATTTAATTGTTTGAATTCTTTCTTGAGATCACATGACCACCATTGATCTCGGCCTTCAATTCATCTAGTGGTCCATATTAAGTTGTGAGAAGATTTCATAACTAACCGCCTGATCTTGTGACCCCAAGAAAACTATGTCACTGAATCACTAAAAGCTTACCACTTAACTATCAGGAACCTAAGATCACATGACCACACATTCATCACTAAATATAATCATAACTGTAGGGCCAAAACACTTCATCAACCCTCACTTGACCTTGGGAAAATCTGGAGACTTGGCGACAAAGACTTCTCGCTAAATCTCACAATCTTTCACTTAACTGGGGTTTAATCTTGAGAACACATGATGAAGGCATTCTCCAAGTCATGAGAACATTTCTTCACTCTAGGTTAAGACTGGAGATCAAGCACCATCCACATGATCAAAAATCATCAACGGTTCTCAATAAATCTAACAATCCTTTGTCACCTAAATGCCACATTCAGAGATCTGGTGACAACTACATCACAGAATAAAAATTGCCATAGAGATAGTTGTCAACATCAGGAGATCACATGACCAACAGAACTCTCAATTGCTAATCAGAAATATAAACCATCATATTATTATGAGATCTAGAGACAATCACCAAGGAAGACCACTGTTCCATCTCGAGATTCAATGACCAAAGAGAAAACTCATGATCGTGGAATAAAAGGTCACCTAAATAAATCATTGTGAGACCTCCTGACCATAGGAAAAACCAATTCAGATATTTCATGACCATAGTCTCTTAGTGACAAATCAAATACAATAGTCCCTAGATCTCAAGATTATCATTGTGAGATCTGGAGACTAAAGGTGAAATGCTAAGTCATTAAACACTAAGGAATATTCCAAGAGACTCATGAGAACATGTGACAAAGGCTTACGGGCATTCGCTAGACAAATGAGAATATTCCTAAACCTTAAGGAGACTCAGTGACTAAGAGGAAAATAGAAGCACACATGCAAATTTTGAGACTTAAGTCATTTGATAAAGTAACAGAGAATTAGAACACTGACAACCTAAACTAGGGTTTTTATGATTTTTCAAAGGCAATTAAACCTAGCAAACCCTAAAGACTACAATTTTTTCAAGATCATCCATAAATTTAGGGAAAAAAAAAAAAAACAAGATTTCTAACCAATAGTGGCTCTATCTAAGGATGTTAAAATGTGAGTTTGAACAAGAACCATGGATCTCTAGGACACAGACCAAAAAATGCACTAACCTAAAACTGGAAAGGAAGCACATAGACTAAAAGAAACACACCTATGCAGAATCAAGGACTTAGCTGAAGAAAGGCTTTAAGAATTTCCCATGCATTGGTAACTCAAAAAATTCATCATCCATACTTTTCAACAAGTAAGAGTCTTTCCCAAAACTTTCATGAATCACAAAGGGACCAAGCCATAAGGACTCAAATTTTTAATGGTTCCCTTTGTCTTCTACTCTCACATTCCATTGAAGTGCCAGGTCATCTACTTTGAAATTTCTAGTAGTATCCCTTTTGTCAAATAGGTACTTCACTTTCTATTCCAATCTGATGTTGCTCTTTTGACTTTCTCTTCTCACTTCATCTAGCTCAGTCAATTACATGATCCTGTCTTACATTGGTTCTAATTCATCCAATTCTTCATCTTGAATAAAATTATAAACATGAAGCAAATTATTTCTAGGAAATCTTGACTGTAATCCATATACAAGCTCAAAAAGGGACTTCCCATTGGCTCTCTTTACTATGATCCTATCTACCCATAAGGCTAATTTCAACTTTGAATGCTAGGCTCTTTTATTTTTCTCAAGTGTTTTCTTCAAGATTGTTAGGATACTTTTGTTGCTAGACTTAGCTTGTCCATTCACTTGAGGATGATAAGGAGATGAATAAGATATCATGATTTCATTGTCTTTACAAAATTCCTTGAATTCATTTGATCTAAAACACATTGCATTATCTATGATCAGTGTTATGGGAACACCAAATCTGGTCAAAATATTGTCAAGCAAAAAATCAATCACCACTTTACTAGTTGCATTCTTTGTGGGAATGGCCTCTATCCATTTTGTGAAATAGTCAGTTGCAACAAGCAACCAACTGTGTCCTCCACTAGATTTCTTAGAAAATTCCCCTATGAAATCCAATCCCCACATAGCAAATGGTGCTTCAATAGTTATTGGGTTCAACAATAGTGCTCCTGAATATTTTAATTTGGAAGTAAATTTTTGATACGCTTCACACTTCTTCACAAACTAAAATGAGTCTTTAAATAGTGTAGGCCAAAAATAACCAGCCCTCATGATGTTATGGATGGTAGTCTTTGCTGAATAATGACCTCCATAGACACCAACATGCATCTCACTCAAAACCTTCTCTGCTGTTGGCATTAAGTATGTTTGTCATTAGTGACAACACTTATTCAGACTCTCTGTGTTTACTGAGGAGACAAAATAGTGTTTTTCGAGCAGACATAACAGTGTTTACTGAACAGACTAAGCTTCATAGTGCTTACCAATTTATCATTACCGAGTGATGAGATGAGTAGTGTTTACCGAGTGCCAGCATGGTAAACAAGGAATTTAGTTTCTACCAAGTGACACTATATCTACCGAGTCTCCAGTATATACCAAGTTTGAAACTACAATCGAGTGGTTAGTATGGACCGAGCCTCCACTTCTACCGAGAGCATGATGATGTCGAGTAACTGAGTAACTATATTTGGGCCGACTCAGTAATATTTGTGTTAGCTTGTTTGAGAGCCAACTTTGTAATTATTTTGTAATTGTTTTGGATTGATATATAAACATTGTTTTGTATCATATCCAAAATGGAGAAGAAGTGAGAAGTGTAAAAAAAGAGAAGAAAGGTAGAGATAAGTGAATTACAAAGGGCTAAAATAGTCTAAGGAGTAGCAAAGATATATCCATCATAGAAGGTGATTAGTACATCAAGAATCTCAATCAGCAAGTACAGTTGCAAGTAAGAGATCTACTGTTTCATCCTAATAGGTGAATCAGCTTAAAATCCTTTAATAGGGTAGACTTAACAATCTTTGTAAAATCTCTTAACCAAGTACATACTTCATTATATGTTTGTAAATCCTCTAACAAGGTGGACCTAGTAGTCCTTATTGCTCCTAACAAGGCAAATCATCAGAATTGATCATTGTAAGCCTTAACCGGCAAACTTTATACTGCAGTATTGAAGTTTTGTGGGTATCATCCCCACCCTAGTTTTACTTTCTATTTGGAAGGTTTCTGGGTCACCAAATCTCTGTGTTGAAAGTATTAAGAATGTTTTATTCTTTCTATTACTCATGCATGTAGTTAGCTTATTGATCTAAATGTTATTTGGAATATGGTTAAGATTTGAATTCATTAAAAGTTTTGAAGTTATTGATTCACCCCTTCCCTCTCAGTAACTTGGCTAGTCTTGAATATTTCCAACAATTGGTATCAGAGCTTTGTGGTTCTCAAGATAAAGTTTGATAGCTTGAGAAAAGATTCAGGACAATGGAGATATTCAGACTTAACAAAGTAATTGAGAATGAAAATTTAGATCTAGAAATGGCCATAGCTCAACTCAAGGAAGCAAAAGAGTATCTTTCCCAATCCCTAAAAAGAAGGAAGGAACTTGCAAATCAGATGAATGACCATCAGTATGTTGAAAAGATTGAAGACTTTTTCCCTTCAAGCAACTCAGATGAGGTAAACAATGCAATGAAAGAACTTCTAGAAAAGAATGGATCTCTACAAGAAGAAGTAAGAAACTTGAAAAGAGAACAGGAAATTTAGTCAACAAGATTCTGTGAAATCTTAGAACAAAGAAACAAGATGAAAGATGAAATAGATGGAAAGAACAATGAAATCTAGAATCAAACTCTTTAGCTAGAAAACCTTATTGATCAAGTCTCCAATGCAAATGAAGAAATCTTGACTCTGAGATTAGAAAATGAAAATATAAGAGAGGAGTTGAGATCTAAAAAGAAAATCAATTTAAGATTGGTGAATGACCTAGACACTGAAAGGCAAATCAATGAGAGAATTTTGAAATCTCAAGAAGATATGAATCAGGTGTATGAATGAAACCTTCATAAGAAAAAAGGAAAAGTAGGACTTGGATACAAAGAGGAAGGTGAATCCTCCAAACAAGGTACTCAAAAGAATCAGAAACCCACTTGTAATCATTTTGGAAAAATTGGTCATACTTCAAACAAATGTTGGAGTAATGGAAAAGCACAATTCAATGGAAAATGCTACAATTGCAATTAGCATGGTCATAAAGAAAATGAATGCAAGGAGAAACCAAGATTTAAAGGAAAATGTCACAAATGTAACAAACAAGGTCACAAGGCATTAGAATGTAGAACTAAAACACCCAATCTAACAGAACAAATTGTGAAAGCAATATTTGGTTGGGATTACAACACTTGGTGTAGGTGTCATTACTATGGAGAATATGGACACATTGACATGAATTGTGTAAGGCATCACTTAAGAAAAAGGGAAACTACCATAAGATGTTATAAATGCACTAAGCTTGGTCACATAGCTAAAAATTACATGAATTCAAGAAAATTTGAAGATGAAAAGAAAGCAAAAGTAGATAGCATCAAGAAGCAGATGAGACAACAGTGGATTCCTAAACCTATTGAGCAAACTAGTCCAAGTAATGAAGTCTCTCATGAAGGGGGTGGCTCTATCAATTCTAACTAAGTCTCCAAGAAAGCACTGGAACTGTATCTTCATAGACATATTCCAAAATAGTTCCAGAATTGAAAGGAAGAAAGATCCAAATCAGTATGCAAGATATAGCAAGATCACAAGAAGGTCGGTATCAGTTATCATTGAGCAAGGTTGGGAGTAACCTAATTTCATATGGTTACTGAGTAAGGTCAGAGCAGTATGAATTCATATGTTCTCTAAGTTGCAGAATCTTCACCGAGCAATTAATGCATAGTGGATGACAGTCTGTCGAGTTTAATACCCTAATTCCTATGGAGCATTAATGACAAAATTCTAAAAAAAAGCATGAAATTGAGTTCATTCTTCACCACAAATATCAGCATATTGAGCAGAGAAATTTCTAGTGTGCTCAAGCGATTCAAAGAAAAATTTTGCAGCATAAATTTTTTGAAGTATTTTTGTTTTTCTACCAAGCTACCATGGCATCATCTAGCACCAAAGTAAAGAAAGGTTTAGAAATGTTAGTTCAAGGAGAATGGAAAGCACCAGATTTCAAACTCATGCCTATGATTGCAGAAACCCTAGACTTGAGTGGAGCTCAATCATAGATTCCTCCAAAGGTACTTCTTGTAAATGACATTCACAGTCATTTTAAAGATACAATTCAAGAGCTTGGAACCCTAGAGATAGATGTTGTTCAAGATGAACTATGTTTTGATGGTGTTCTCAAACTGGAACATAAACATTTGGAAGATAAGGGTTTGACACATATCACCCACTTGCCTCAAAGTTTCCAGATAAAATGGATTATATATATCCTAAGCCGAGTGCATGAAGGTAAAATTTGGCTTGAGAAACCAATGGAAATAATAGAGAAGATGATTCATCAAATCATTGGTCTTCCCATGCTTGCCAAGGCTAAATCTACAAAAACCCTAGGTCAAGTAGAGCTAGAAAAGAAAACCCTTGCCGAATGGGATGGTAGAGGTATGAGAATAAATAGTATTACCGATGTAGAACTAAAATTTGGCACATATTTCATAGCTCACAAGATATATAGTTCAAGTCGACAGAATAGTGTTCCATGTGAAGTAGTTGACCTAGCCTATAAAATTGTGAAGAACAATGTGTCATTTGACCTAGCAGATTTATTGTTGAAACAATTCAACAAGAATATGGAGAGCATCCAAACCTCAAAGAACATTCCATGTAAGTTTGGCTCACTATTGGTTTGTTTATTTTTCTATGCTCAAAATTTTTTCCCATCAAAAGGCATGGTAAAATGGAGAAAGGATGTTCCTATTCTTTATCAGATAAATGAGTACATTGTAGAAATGGGTGAGAAGTTTGCAAGCATAATGGACAACTATTTTGAATCTTTTAAAGAAAAGATGAATAACAGATTCTGGATTCCACAAAAGTTGGTGGAAGATTATATAGATGATATTTGTTTCACGATTGATTATGATAGAGTATACATTCAGGCAGTAAGGCCTAGGATTGTATGGGTAAAACCTCTCCCTTATGAGGTAAAAATTGATGAGACAAAGGATATAATTGAAGCCCTAGTAAATCAACCCGTTGATCCAAAGGCTCCATACTTTGGAAAATCTGATGAAGCTAAGGTAAGATTTGAGCTAAGCATAAAGCTTCCACAGGTGGTTAACAGAGGTAGAAAGAGGATGGCCAAGATGCAATCTAGCACACCTCTAATGATAACCAAGGCCAAAGGAGAGGAAATTGAAGAAGAAGAAGAAAAGAATGAGAGTGAAGAAGAACAAGTACCTGTGAAGAAGAAAGGGAAGGCGACAATCACTAAGGCACCAAAATAATTTACTGCAGTCTTCACAAGAAAAATAAGGGGCAAGGCAGGTAAAGTCAATGATGATATAGTACTCAAAAGGCCTCTTCCCTCATTTGAACAAAAGATTAAGGATTTGAGAGAAGGATCTAGAATTTCAAATTTCAAATCTCTCAAATATGAAATTAGATTAGAGGTAGAGCAGCAGGAAATTCAAGATGTTGTTATTGAGAAAATGGGAAAATGGAAGTACTCACCTGATGATATGGCTTCTCAAATTCTAGGTGTTCTATTGGATAAATTCAAGTTGAGATGGTCTAATGCAAGACAAACTATCAAGGACATATATGCTCAAACCTTAAGATAGTTAATGCCAAGTTTGAAAAATGATGAAATAAATAAGGCATTGATAGAAAATGAGCACAAGATGACACTAAAATTCAATAGTTGTTTGATTTTGATCAAGGATATAGAGTCAGTTGTGAAAAGTGAAAATTTTACTTGGAAAAACATCTATCATCTTCACAAACAGAGTGTTGAAACCATGATAATAAAAGATATTGAAGATGATAGTGATGAAGAAGAAGAAGAAGTAGTTTAGATTGATAATGTTGAGGTAGAAGAAGAGGAAGAAGCTATCGAGGAAGCTAAGAAGAATGTTGAGGAAGATGATCCAGTTCAGATAGCTACAGAGGTGATTGCCTCACTTGCTCACTCTCCAGTAAAGATTGCTACATCTAGCCTAGAGATAACTTCAAGTGTGATTGTGACAACTCCTGTAGATGCATCAAATGTCCAATCATCACTAGCACAGCTCAATGTATCAATGAAAAAATTGGCTACCACTTCATCTACCGAGCTTCAGCTTTCTTCTTCCACTGAGTTGCAGTCTCCAGTGCCATCTTCAATACCTTCTTTAGTTTTGAGTTTTTCAGCAGCAAGTACTTCAGTTTTGAATACCTCAGTAAGTACTTCAGATTTTATAGTTGTAAATACTTCAGTTTTTGGTTTATCAAGTATTCCAGTTAGCATTCCATCAGTTGGAAGTTTATCATTTTTCACTACAAGTCCTACTATGTCTACAATAATTTATACTACAAAGGCATTAATTATAAAGACTCAACCGCGTACAAAATTTTTGAGTAAGAATATAGAAGTGGACATAGATTTAGATGAGGAGATAGAAATTCCACAATTAGATTTTGCAAATCTTTCAACAGACCAAAAGCAAATAGTTGGTGAACTCCTCCAAAAGAAATCAAAGCAAAAGAAACTAAAAGAAGAAAGAGATAAGGAATATAAGATCATTGAGGATGCCAAGAATATTTTAACAGAAGCAATAGGTGTTGAAGTTGATTCCTCTCAGCACATTTTGTTACAGTTGGAAAAGGTAGTAAACAAGTTCAATGAGGATTCTTCTGGATCAGATAAGTTGCTTGAGAAGGCTGAGAAGAAGTTTGATAATAAAGTGCTTGAGCACATTGCTTAGCAAATAGCTATCAATCAAGCAGGGTTATCTTCAATTTTGACTAGCATTGAGTCCTCCTATTCCAAGGTAACATCATTTTTTGTCAAAATATGTAATATTGCCAAGTTCTCAAAGTAGATTAGAGACAAAATAAATAAGATTGATGATCATCTGAAGATTAGTGCACAGAAGTTGCAACTTGAACCTAGTTCAAGCTCTACACACCATATGATAGTCAGATTCCTATCTAATAAGCAGTTAGAGTTATTGAGAGAAGATGCAAGGATCAGGTCAACATTAATAGATATTTAGAACATGATCCTTCCAATCATGGATACAATGCAGAAGCATATTGCACACTTGAAAACATTGATCCATGACAATTAGTTTTCAATTGTAGATCACATGATTGAACTCTCTGCAAAAGTCCAAGTTGCACTCCATACATGCAAGATTCTGCAAGAAAATTGGGATAGAACTCTAGCATTAATAAGCAAGGTACATTCTAATTTTCTCTCACACTTTGGCATCTCCGTGTAATATATTTGTATATAAACCTTTGGCATTATTTTCAAAAAGGGGGAGAAAGTATATAAGATATGTGAAGTATATAAGATATGTGAGATATGAAAGGGGGAGAAAGTATATGAGAGAAATAGGAAATATGAGTATGAGGTGAAATAAGATACTGTATGGGGGAGACATGAAATGTATATATAGCAGTATGACAAAGATAAATTTTTGAAAAATCAAAAATAGATTCAGCATGATTTTTTGGGCAATAAGTGTTTTTGTCACTAATGCTAAAGGGGGAGATTGTTTGCATTAAGTATGTTTGTCATTAGTGACAACACTTATTCAGACTTTGTGTGTTTACCGAGCAGATAGATCAGTGTTTTCCAAGTAGACAGAATAGTGTTTATCGAACAGACCAAGCTTTGAAGTGCTTACCGAGTTATCATTATCGAGTGATGAGATGAGTAGTGTTTACCAAGTGCTAGCATGGTAAACAGGGAATTTAGTTTCCACCTAGTGACACTATATCTACCAAGGCTCTAGTATATACCAAGTTTGAAACTACAACCGAGTGGTTAGTATGGACCGAGCCTCCACTTCTACTAAGAGCATGACAATGTTGAGTAACGCAGTGGATGCTGAGTAACAGAAAGTCACTGAGTTAGTTTACAGTAACTGAGTAACTATTTTTGGGCTGACTCAGTAATATTTTTGTTAACTTGTTTGAGAGATGACTTTGTGATTATTTTGTAATTGTTTTGGATTGATATATAAACATTCTTTTGTATCATATCCAAAATGGAGAAGAAGTGAGAAGTGTAAAAAAAGAGAAGAAAGGTAGAGATAAGAAAATTACAAAGGGCTACAATAGTATAAGGAGAAACAGAGATATATCCATCACAAAAGGTGATGAGTACATCAAGAATCTCAATCAGCAAGTATAGTTGCAAGTAAGAGATTTACTATTTCATCCTAACAGGTGAATCAGCTTAAGATCCTTTAACAGGGTAGACTTAATAGTCTTTGTAAAATCTCTTAACCGAGTGCATACTTCATTTTATATTTGTAAATCCTCTAACAAGGTGGACCTAGTAGTCCTTATTGCTCCTAATAGGGAAAATCATCAGAAGTGATCATTGTAAGCCTTAACTGGAAAACTTTATGCTGCAGTATTGAAGTTTTGTCGGTATCATCTGTTGGTGTCCAAAATGATGTTTATGCTCTAAAAGGCTACCAGAATACCCTCAGATGGATTTTAGGAATGGTTAAATCCAAAATTGCTATGAGGTCTTAGGGTAACTAGACCAACTATAGGGACAAGACTGCCCTCTTTTGCTTCTGGCTTTGCAAGACCAAGGTGGGTGCACCTAACCTAGTATAAAATACTCTTCATACACCAAGAACTATGTTTGAATAACAGATAATAAAATAGAAAGAAAGTACTGAATGCTAACCACACACTCATTGACTCTACATTACTATGGGTAGAACCACATACAACCAAATGCTAAAAAATTAAAGAATGGTTCTTGATTTATGCTTTTGGATCATAGCAACAACAATCAGTATTTGTTGATAATGAGATACTCACTTAGGCCAGTGCCTCATCCATTGGGCAAGATCTCCTAAAACAAGAATGATACACACACTAGACAATAGCTGAGATTCAAAGCCATAAAAACATCTACAATCCCCTTTACTACTTAGAAGATATCCTTATATAGACAATTAGATAGATCTATGTCCCATCTGAAGCATCATTTCATCTAATCCTGGATTAGAACTTAAGAATGGATACATATACATATTACAATATGCAGAGAACTAGAAAGTTTAGAACCTATCCAAGTTGACACAAAGGAGAGATAAGAGTCATATATTTGCATTAAGTATGAAGAATCCTTAAGTATAAACAATCAAACCAGAGGAATCAAGCTTGCAAATTATAGCTTAGACCTACAACTTTTTCTATCATTAGCCAAATACCAAATGCAAAAATGTTACAATCCTGACTGGGCAGAAGACTCACAACAAAAAAGTTTAAAATCTAACTCCCAATAATCAGAAATGATCACAGAAATCCCTTTATACCAGGGTTACAATACAAGCACAATGATCATTTCAAAATCAAAATTTAAATCCACCTAATCCCACCAAGAATTAAACATAAACAAGATAGGGATTAGGCCACAACATGCAAGCTCAAATAATCAAAACTATCAACCAACTAGCCCTGTACTAGTCCAAGTACTGAATCATCATCAAGCCCTAAGAAATTTGGCCAAATTGACCCTTACAACACACTTTAGGGTATTGATTCATTTATTACCCATGGCAAGACATTCCTCTGCAGCTACCATGGCAGCCTGAACCACATCACAATGCTTAGCAATCACTTCCACCCACTCTAGTCGCTCAAGAATTGAATTTTTGGTACTTCTATACTTGAAAAACCTCTACAAAATTCAAAATTGAATCATAATGGTCACTTCATGGCACTATCAGCATATCGATAGTGCTCATTTGAATCTCTGCTATCTTTAAGTCATGACCATCTGATCAATCTTTACCTTCGCAGCTTACTTTCCTTTTAAAATAGTGCCCTATTATATTCAGCAAATTGTTGACAAAGACCTCCACTAATTCATGAGACATATCATACCTTTCACTAAAACTCTAGTGACTACATGACTGCTATTTGCCAAGTTACTAGAAATCTGGAGAACCACCAAATCTTCTCACGAATGCATGACAAGACTACACTTATCGGCACCATGAACTCTTTTAATCTGGACTACTAAAAACTTAGACCCCACCTAGGCCTGCCTGATGCCACCTATCACCATACCACTCATTGGTTCATGCTCGGTCACCAAAAACACTGGCCCCACTTTATCTGGTGAACTAGTGACTAAAGGTTTTCACTAGTTCATGAAATATTTACCACCATTGCTAAAATATTTAGCAACTATGCAACCCACTTGTTCACTGAGTCGCTAGAAATCTAGAGAATCACCAAATATTTACGCAAATGAGTGAGCACATGTAAAATTTATTGGGCTACTAGACACTTTTATCACAACCGCCAAGGATGCTGAGAAAATAATCTGGGCCCACAAGGAAAGATCGACGATAGTCGCATGATCGCAAGGCTCTGACAAATCACATGAGAAGATATGCTGGTCGTTGATCCTCTGACATTGTCAGGGCCTACTAAGCCTTCAAAAAATTAGGTCCCACTTTATCGTTGATCTGTTCACCCATGGACCAATCATGAGGCTCTAACGATGCACACCTGGCAGATAGGGCCCAAAGAAATACTTTTTTTACTCATCTCGCTGCAAGATTAACCTTAGGGGATTCATTGAATATGCGAACAAAGGAAACTTTAATTCATGAGATACTTTCTCTAACCATGGTCAAACCTTGAGAATACACAAACAAAAGCATTCTCTAGTTCACCAAATGATTCCTTAACCTTGAGTTACATCTTGAGAATACGTGACCAAAGAGGAAACACTTCTATTTGCTAGATCACTGAAACATTTGGGGCATGACTAATCTATTATGAGATTCCATGAATACATATTCACCCAATCACCAGACATATAAAAGACCTAACCATGTAAAGAAAAAAGTAAGAGGTTAAAAGGGCACATGCGGATTAAATTCTTAAGTGACCGGATAAAGTAACTTGAAATTAGAACAGGGCCAGGGCACATTTGAATATTTGAAAATCAACGGCTAGTTTCTAAACTCCAAGGGTTTAAGGACCAGGAAGCTAGGAAAAATTGCAGAGACCAAGCAAAAAAAGGTCATGGCCATAAAAATTCTTGCATGTGCTAACATCATCCCCACCCTAGTTTTACTTTCTATTTGGAAGGTTTCTGGGTCACCAAATCTCTGTGTTCAAAGTATTATGAATGTTTTATTCTTTCTGTTACTCATGCATGCAGTTAGCTTATTGATCTAAAATGTTATTTGGAATATGGTTAAGATCTAAATTCATTAAAAGTTTTGAAGTTACTGATTCACTCCTCCCCTCTCAGTAACTTGGCTAGTCTTGAATATTTCCAACACTCTACTTTATACCTATCAAGGTAAAAGAGAAAAATTCCATCTCTATTCTTCCAAAAAGTCTCCTTGTATCAATGCATATTTCTAAGCTTGCAATTTTAGGGACCTCTTCTGGTTGTTTGTCATATGTCCTGGACATTTGCCATTTTTGAGGAAGTATAAAATATCAACAATTCTAGTTGCAACTCAATACTTGTTATTGTCTTATCAGGGATTCCTTTGTTGTTAACCTGAACTAGATCCATATTCTCTTCAGTCATCAATTTTTCTAGGCCTTTTCCTCTCACAAGCTTGGTAATATGGATTTCTAAATTGAACTCTTGGATTCTAAAAATCCACTTACATCTCTTACCAGTAACTTTAGATTGAGTGAGGACATCCTTGATTGTAGCGTGAGGGACATATGCAATGACCTTAGCACAAACTAGATAAGTTCTGAATGATTTCATTGCTTTTACTAGGGCATATGCCTGCTTTTCCATCATCTCATAATTTAACTCTATAGCTTGTGAAGACTTACTAAAGAATGTAATTGGATGGTCAAAACCCTCATTATCCTTTTGTAGTAGTACAACAGTAATTGTGTGAAATGATGCAAAGGAAAAGAGTGAAAATGGCTTAGTATAATCAGGGGACCCAAGAACAGGTGCCTGTTGAACTACTTCTTTAATTTTATCAAATGCACCTTGAGCTTTAGCAGTCCATTGAAACTTCACATTTTTCTTGAGCAATTTCACTATGGGCTTAACAATTTTAGGAAAATTGGCAATGAACCTTCTGACAAAGTTAATCTTTCCTAAAAAGGATTGTACTCTCTTGATATTTTTTGGTTCTATAACTCTCTTAATAGCCTAAACTCTCTCTAGGTAAATTCTTATTCCTTCCTTTGATACAATGTGTCCTAGCAACTTTCCTTCATTGACTGCAAAATTGCACTTCTTTGGATTTAGAGACACACCATATTCCAAAGCTTTGAAAAAAGTCTTTTCTAGGTGTGAGCAATGGTCAACAACCAATTTTGAGTAGGCAATTAGGTCATCTTGGTAGACAACCATGAATAAGTCAATATACTCCTTAAAAGCAACATCCATGGCTCTTTGAAAAGTTGCTCCAGCATTTCTAAGACCAAATGGCATTTTGACATAAACATAGGTTCCCCAAGGTGTAGTGAATGCTATTTTGAACTACTTAGATTCTTTTACTAATTCCTGGTTATATCCAGAAAAACCATCCATCATAGACAATAATTCACATCCAGTGACTTTATGCAACATTGCCTCCATGTTGGGCAGTGAATAGTTGTCTTTTAATGATACAACATTCAAATTTCTAAAATCTACACGCAACCTGATATCCCCATTCTTCTTTTTGACTAGGACTAAGTTAGATACCCAAGTTGAATGCCTTATAGGTTGAATTATCCCCACATCACTCAACTTAACTAGTTCCTATTGCATCTTAGGAGCTAACAATGGGTTGATGGGCCTCTATTTTTGCCTAAAAGGTTTGACCTCATCCTTCAATGGGATTTCATGTTGAAACAAATCCTCTCTATAAGATTTTTGGTCATCATATGACCATACAAAAACATGCTTATACCTTCTTAACAATTTCATCAAATTATATCTCTGTTGAGGAGCCAATCCCTTCCCAATATAAACCATTTGAGGTGCATTATGTGATCCCAAATTTATTTCTTCTAAATCTTCTATCTTAGCATTACTTACCTTTGACATATGACCATTTTGGCTATTATATATTGCCTTTAACTCAGTTAGGCCCTTAGGGATACTATTTGAATTCAATTGGGTTACCTCATTTCCCATAACCATGTCCTTACCATCAACATCCTCAATCAATGTATTGCAGTCTATAAGCTGATCTTCATATATGTCAAGGCATTGAATAAATTTCAAAATGTCATGATCATCCTCAAAAACTTGCCAATTGTAAATGTTGTCTGACACAACTGACCTACTTTTTATTTCAACTATTGAAACTCGATTCAAATTTGAATCATGTCTTTTCAAAGCAACATTGGCCAAAAAATAAGCCATTATGTTCTTGGACCTTTCTACCCAACATATATTAAAAGCATCAAACATTTCAATCTGGTCCCAGACTACATGCTTATACAATTTCAATCTATCATTTTTAACAACATATTTAGATCGAACTTGTGCCACCACAAGCTTAGAATCACCAAAAACCTTTAAACATTTAATTCCATGTTTGATAGAAATATTCAATCCCAATGACAGTGCCTCATATTCAGCAGTATTATTTGTGCATTGGAAAGTCAATGAAAATGAATACTTAAAGGTGGTACCTGATGGAGAAATGAATAGAAATCTAGCTCCTAAGCTTTCCTTTGAGCATGCTCCATCAAAATACATCTACCATAATCCATCTTTTTGTTCCCTTTGTTCTTGGGTCAATAGACCGGAATCCTCCCTTTGTGAAATGGCCTTTTCCACTCTAAAGTTTCCCATATCAACATCCACATAACAATTCAACTCATCCACATTATTCAACTCTATCATGTGTGGGGTTCTACTTTCTCTAGACACTTTCACATTCTCACCATCAACACTGAAAGTTGCAAAGGACAAATCACACTAGATACTACCTCCCATTGAAGCACTCCACTTTCTAGATAGTAACATCCCATAGTGAGGTGGGATATTAACCACTAGGACACTCATTGTCAACAACTTATCAGGGAAAGCTGCTAACCCATAAGGGAAAGCCCTTATAGTATCAATAATAGGTACCTCTCTTGAATCCATAGCTTGACATCTTCCATGAGGTGTATCTACTTTCAAACCCAAAGATTTCATTATTTTTGTAGGCATAACAGCATTAGAGGCTCCTGAATCAGTCATACAATTTTTTAACAACTTTCCATTCACTATTAGGGACAAAAAGAAGGAATCAACAGTCCCTATCACAATATTTATAACATTACTATTCAAATACATTTGAGGGATCTCAGAGATGATCTCTCCACATTTATTTTTAGTTTAATCATCTACTGCAGCAGTCACTTTACCATCCTTGGTGGAGTTTTGGGTATCAGAAGGAAGAAATCCTTGTACCCAACTCAAGGCCTTTTCTTTATGCTCTTCTATTCTCATCATTTCCAATAAGGGGACTTTAACAGTAATTTGTGACAATAGTTTTCCCATGTCAATTGGGACATACTTGGGATCAACTACATCCTACTTAATGGCAGTTGCTTCCTTATTATTTTCATGCTCCATAAGGCCTTGCTGATCCTTGTTCATGATTCTAACCTCCTTTTGGGCAGACACAATAGTTTCCTAAAGAGGTTTTTTCTTTACCTTATAAATTACATTAGGGGGAACAAATGTTACATTCTTCTTGATCCTAGTCTTGCCAATAACATCAACAACCTTATTTTTGTCTTGAGTTTGTTTTACATCTTAACCTGTTCTTTTGATAAATATGCCAGTTGATTTTATACTTGAATCACCTACCACCCTATTTCTCAAATTGTAGTTACTTTTATCTTGGGTGACCATATCTGCTATGATTTGTACAATCTCTTCATTAGAAGGTCTCCGCAACACTACTATTTCATCATCTTTTAAGGTGTTGCACCAGACTCCATCCAAGTGACTGTCCTCTTCATCAGAAAGTACCTGCTAATGATAAGTCTCAATTTTAACTTGGGAATTTCTAGCATCTTAATTTTCATCTTCTTCACTAGAATCTATTTCATCACATATGTATGATTAAGTCATACCACAACCCTGATCATCATAGGATTCCTCATGGTTATTGTCCTGCTCATCATCTGCAAAAACACATTGAGTTATTGCATAGTAGTAAGGATCATGAGGCAACTGACAGACAATGCACCATGGAATACCATCATTCATGTTTACTATATTCCTATGCAGGGGATCAAAAGTCTTATCAGTTGGCCTATCTTTTCTTTCAGGAGGCACTGGCTTCCCATCTTTCCACTGGGTGTTATAGGGATAGTTCTACATTCTTGGTAATTTATTGTTGAATTTTTTGAAGGATAGCCTATCATTTCCCTATATTCTATTATTTCTTTCCTCATTAGGCTTCAAATATTTTATTTCTTTCAAGATTTGCTTCAAACTATCATCATCTTTTGGTTTTGTATCAGGTTTCCCAGGCTCTTTTCTATTTGAGACTGAAGGCCTATAATCCTCTCTTCTTCCCAACTTCCCTGATATTCTTCTAATACTCTCTATATTAATATCTAGTTTTTAAGCTTCTACAAGATTTCTAGGGTTCTTATCTCTTAAAAGATACCCCATTTTGGAATCAAAAGAATTCAGATAAGTAATCAAACAAATCTGGTCATCTAGTCTGATTACTTGTAATAGTTTATGCATTGCCTTTTGAAATCTAACATTGAACTCAAAAAATTCCTCATTTGGATTTTTCTTGATATTGTTGAACTCATTAAGCATGAAACATTCATTGGTTTTATCACCATATTATTCTTTGAAAAATGTTTGAACTATTCCCATGAGAAAATGCTAGCATGAGGCAAATTTCTAAACCAATCTCTAGCATCTTCTCTTAGAGACTAAACAAAAAGCTTCATGATCACATCATCAAGCTCAATGTTGTAATCATATATCACACTAGTGAAACTTTTCAAATGTTCTTCACAAGTAACTGCATTGCTTCTAGTGAACTTTGGAAGCTTTTTTCTAATTTCATTAGGGATAGGATTTGGGTAACCAGGGATCCCATTAAAAAGTGATTGCTTATGTCTCTCATGTACAGATCCTATTTGAGATGGGCCTGCACCCAAATATGTGGATGCTTGAACATTTAAGATATTAGAAGTTTTGGGCATACCTAAAGTTCTGGCAATGTTCAACACATTTACACCTTGAGCTTGAGAAGTGGAAAGGGTATTGGTGGGTCCAGAAGACTGCTTAAGGAAATCAATCTTTCTTTTTATTTCATCTATAGTGGCTTCCAACTCTACCTTTTCTAATTCTTTTGCCAATATTTCTTGTTCCCTTTTGGCCTTTTCCAAGTCAGCATCTAATCTTGCTGCTTGATCTAGGGGTTTCTTGGCTCTATTTGTTTCATTTATTGAGATCGCTACAACCTTTTGTTTACCTTTGTCCTTAGGATTTCTTATCTCATGGATCTTATAGACAATAGGTTAGTCCTCTATTTGTTTAGTTATTGGAACATGATTTATGGTTTCAAAATCCATTAATTACTTCTTTAATTGTTCTGCCTTGATCATAGCGTGTCTAATCTTTTCCTCTTTTTCCTTTTCTCTCTTTTGTCTTATTTGAATTTTCTCCTAGATCCTTCTTTCCAATTCAAACACTTCTTCAAAAATTTCCTCAGAATTAGGAAGGGTTGTTTCTAATGAGGATTCTTGGGCAGGGATTTCTTCTTGGTGGTCACCTAATATTTGATGGTCTTGTAAAGGAGAAACATGAGGAGAAGAAGAAACAGAAGCTGGTTTGCTCCTAGTTTGGCCCCTAGATCTCTTGTTGTTTCTAGGGATTCCTCTCCTATGGGATTGTGCTCTTCTTCCATCCTTTTCAGAGGGTGAGTAGTAATATTCATATTGGTTTAATCCCAAATCAATTCCTTCCTCATATTCAGAAGCATTTTCCTCTTGATTTGCTTGGACATGCTCTTCTCTTCTTGCATTTCCTTTCTACTTCCATGTAAAAGACATGTCATTTATATTTCTATCTTTTCTAATATGACCTTGTCTTGATGGGGATGAGACTTCTCCCTCTAAGTTATCTTCTAGATGTTCCTTTCTCCAAAGATCTAGTATTTTTGTGAGTCATTGTAAAATAGTGATCTAAATTTCAAAACACTGGTTCAGAGATTTGATTAGAGTCACCACCCAAAAATCCTTTTGGGGTTTGGAGAAAGAAAACAAAATAGATGCTTTGTGTAGTATGACTAGATATCTTAACTATTCAATAATTTACTAACTCCCCAACAGAGTCGCCAATCTATTAGGGATTTTTCTTGTAGGACGTAAAATGATGCTTGAACTTGTTTTCCTTGAGAGTGATTCCCACAAGAGAAAGACCTAATTGCTCATGATTGTATAAGATCCTCCTTCATTTTTGAGCCCCACAGGCTCAAGTAGGTATTACCTTTTAATGATGACTATCTTTACAGTATTCTTATGAGTGGACACTGACTAGCTTCTAGTTTTCTTAATGCATAAACCTATAGAACACTTTGCATATGACTATAATCACTTTAATGCAAAATTTAACTAGACAAAGTGTAACTATAAGTGAAGCAATAATCAGTGCTTTAAGGATTCTCATCCTTCTTCCTTTTAAGGAGAGACAACCTAATATGATTCTCTCTTTGTAGAATCATTAAATATAAACCAAATTCCCTAGGCACAATCCAATCTATCAAGTGCAATAAACATGAAAATAAAAGGTATTGATAAATAATGTGAATGTTTCAACTTCTTCTCTGAGATCAATGAAAGATACAACTATGAGAAGAAAATACCAAACCAATGCCTAATCCTAAGGGCAACAGAGTCACAATGCAAATCAACAAGTAAACCCTAAAAGAAACATAACAGTATGCCTTACACACTACTACAACTCCAAATAGGTTTCCTTACAAACTATTCTATTAACCAAATATTGTTATCATCAAAGATCCATAAAAATATATTTACTCTCCAAGATGAAATATAATCACATTTAATTCTTTCCTTGAAAGAAGCTCATAAAACAGTCAAGAAGGTTGTCTTACAACTGCTATATTTCAAATGCCTAACATGAAAAACATACAAGAGTAAAATACATAAGCAAAGAGACAACAACAATATATGGTAGAAGTTGTAGTGTATTTGTATTAAAATCAACTTGCCACTCACATTCACAACTCCATTACTCAGAAGACCAGACACAAAGCTTGGTGATCTACTCCTAAGAAATTCGGTGCTATTTTCTATATCCTTTCAATCTCTACTCTATTTTTTTTTTACCAATCATTTACAAAATGAGCTTTTAACTCTATATAGCCTTCTCACAACAACCTTGGAATTCCCTCATTAATGGGAATGAAACAAGCTTTGGGTGGTTGGAAAACCTAACTCCTATTAAAATAGAAAAATACAACAAAATATACAACCAACCCGCAGGTGGTGAAAGGACAAGACTTTCTCAGATTAAGGTACATCTTTGGCTGCTCAAAAACTAACACCCTCAACTGCAAATATTTATGATAGCTCCTTGATTTAAATGAGACATGGTGACCACCATTTCAGGCTAACCTACACCATTCTTCAATGATATCTTATCAATCTTGTATTCCTTGGATCATGTGTTAGGTGTGTCAGATGTCCTTTGCAATCTTCATCCAAAATATCCAAATCAACTATGACAGATCTATCCTTTTTGGGCTTTGTCTTTTCATCTCGTGTCGTTACCTATTCCTCTCATAGCTAATTAAAACCTTGGACAAGATGTAGTTGGGCCTGTTGTCTCTCCCATTTGGAATCCATAATTTCCATAACATCTAATGCAAACTTGGTTAGGTCAACCTCTACTTTGATGGCTTCATGTAAGGCCTTATTGAAGCTCTCTAAATCAACATCATTATTCTCACCTAAAAGGGCCTCTTTCCTAGGTAGTAGAAGATTAGCATCTAATCTCCAATTATCAAGGCTCTTAATTGTCCCATCTGTACTCAAAATTGAGGGGATGAATCTATTGGTATAGGAGCTGAGCATGGCTATCTTAGCCTCAATCAAATTTACCTTACCCTTGAAAAGTGGTAGAATGGATTTAATTATGTCAATCTCCTCACCAATTCCTACAACTGTCTTTGGTATGTCACTCCCCATAGATTGAGAAAAAATCAATCTCTCAAAAAGTGGTGCCCTGACAAACCACATTGTATGAAACTCACTGAAAATCTACACATAACTGTTGACCTCCTTTGGCAATTCTGGCAATTTTCCATAAGCATTATAAACTAGGTCAAATTTATCCTTGATTGTGTTCAACCTGTGCTACAAAAAACTCAATAGGGCTTGCAATACTGCCTCATTCTTTTCATCATTGATCTTTTTCAATTCAGCTACCACCTCCTTATCTATCATTCCTTGTGCCTCTATTACTAATAGCTATTAAGGAGGTGCAAGGGCTACTATAGGGGTATTTATAATTTGCAATTGTAATTCCTCCACCTACTTCTCTAATGTTGTGACTTGTATTATCTACAAGTCCCTATCCTTCACTAGGGCACGGTAGTCCTCCAAGAGGTTGCCATATCTCTCTGACAACTATTTAGTTTTATTCTCATTTAATCTTACAAATTGGATCAAAAATAGAGAAATTTCCAAGTCCCCTGTATTGTGGATTGACCACACTATTTTATCTCCCTCCATTTATTCTTTACATTAAAAATTTGTGGTTTCTTATCTTTTAGATATAGACTCCACATGGCCAAGGCTTGACTTTTTGGGCTATACCCAAATCCTCTTATTATGTCCCCTACTTGGGTCTCAGAAGATAGAGTAACATCTTCTTGTCTCTTTATTTGATCTATTATAAAGTCAGTATACAAACTCCACCCCAACACAAGCAACATATTACTTTTTCTCACTAATTCCCTGGCCTTATCTAGAATATCCTCAGGGTCATATTCCTTCAATTGTTGTAATGCCTCATCTGGCACTTGACCCTCATTAGTTATTTCTACACTTGAAGCCACCTATTGCTACTTATGCCATAATAAGAAACTTTGGAATTCCTCAACATTCACAAAACTATCATCCTTCATGAAGGCATCTTGCTCAATTAATCTTTCATCCTGACCTAAAGCTAGAGGCAACTCTACATCTTCTATTTCATACGTCTATTGCCTTTTAGCCTCACTGACTACTTTCCTAATTTCATTGTGATGAAAGCTAGTCCCTGTGTAGAGGGCACTCACTCTGTCTTTCTTCCTCCTCTCTAAAGGTTCACTAGTTAATAACTCTTGCTTTTTCTTTTGAGGCTCAACAATATCCTCAGAACTAGGCAATTTAGCAAGATCTACATTTTCTTTCTCCTTCCCAAGCCCTTCGGCCATTGGTTGTTCCATAGTGGGTGGATGATTTATGGGGTAGCCACCATCACTATCCTCATCACATTTTTATTCTGAATGGGCCTTTTTTCCCTGATTAGCATCATCAATTTGATCCTTCATTGATTCAACAAGTGTGTCAAATTGAGCCATCATCTACTCAAGGCTATGGAGGTAGGGAAAAGTGGGAAAGAAACCCCCAAATACCAATCCTTTCCTTTAAAATCCTTTTCAATTGCATAATTCTTTTCTCCACCTCATCATCCTCAATGATGTTTTTGATCACATCTCCTTCAGGATACTCCTCATGTAGCTTATTGAAAGGAATAGTAGGCATGTAGTATTTCCTTGCAGCAACCATGAAACCTTATGTATCCACATACCTATGTGTTGCTGCAAACATCCTGTACTTCTCTAACCAATCATTTACTATACTGATGCTCCCTTTCCAATTGTAATATAATGCACCTTGAAGTTTCGAGGAGTGAGAGTCCCCTTTCTATGGGAAGCCAAGTGTTCTCTTTCTGTCAACATGAGTTTCCAGACAAACTCTAGAAATGCAACTCTTGGTGGTACATAGAATGGGAGTAGATGAGGAGGCTGAGGGAATCTATAAACCCTAATCATTGTATAGCTTGTCTCATAGTAAATATCTCCTCAATTGTGACCCTTGGTCCAATTATGAATAAATTTTTGGGGTCTCACCAGTTGCAGGACCTTGGTGGGTAATCTTGTGCAATTCACACCCAAACTCTAGAGAATGGGGAACACAATCCAATTCTCAAAAGCACTAAAATCTCACTGTGGGCATGAAGGGCTCTAGACTTGTAACCAAAATTTTACTAGGTTAGGCTATCTATTCCACATCATTTTTGGCTTGAGATCATTCAAATTTATTAAACCATCATTGTGATACAAAATTAGATCATCAGTAGTCAATAATGCATGAACCTAGGTTGAGAAACAGAGGTGAAATTCTTCAAGGACAAAAAACCCTCATGCATCTTATTTATGATATAACCAATAAATTCATACCCTTTTCTCACCATACAACTTTGTGAATCCTTCACCAGCATCAAAATATCAGATGTAATCCTCTCAGGAACCTCATCAATTCCCAAAACTTGGCATATCCCATATGCAATGTATTTTATGTAAAACTATAGGTCTTTATAGGCATACAAAATTGATCTAGCCATAGGTGAAATATAGTTTTTATTCTCCTTATTCATGTGATTCTTAATCTCCCTGAAGACCAGAGTAGCCTCTCTAACATATCTGTTTGCTAAATCTTGTAAGTTGATTTTCGTGGCCATTGCAAACTGAATCGCAAAAGCATTCATGAAAGAATTTTGGTCTAAGATTATCAAGGGTGAACCACCCTCTTTTCTAATTGTCTTTGAGGGATGATCATATCTCTGACATAGCATGAGGAGTAAGCCTACATCTAGAAAAACCTCCGGGACAGTCAACTTGGCCAACCCTAAAGTCCAAGGGTTTGAAACTGGTATAACACTATCATGGTTCTTATAGAAATATGTAAATAGGCACATGCCTATGATTTCTAGAGTTTTAGCATCCCTATAATAAGCTAGGTCATCAACAAAAATATGATCACTGACCATCTTGTTTTGAGAAGAATTAGGCAAGATAGTGAGAAATTCATCTAAAAAAATTTCCTTTACATTCTCCTTTGACCCCCGATTGGTAGAATCTTTGCTTGCTGTTGTCTGACTCATCCTGACTGTAGCTCTGGAAATTCCTCTACAAATTCACTGATCACACTACAAGTCCAAAAAGCTCAAAAAACCTAGCACTCTATACTTCTCCAATAAGCTTCGTAACTCTCAAATGAGCCACCTCTAGTTGTTTTAACCTGTAGCATTGAATGTGCCACCATGTCTGACATCTCCAGCCAACAAAAGGTCACTTCCACCATTACTTCAGCATGCACAGGGTTTCAATATTCTAGCCATAGCTAAGAAATTTTAAATTTGAACATTCTGTGATCTGGCAACTGAAGAAAAAAAACACATAGTCATTTTAGAAATTTGGCACTTTAGAAAGGTATTCCGATATATGGTGACTAAGAGGAAATCTCATAGTCATGGAATACTTTTCACTTTTCAAACTTCATTCTGAGATTAGGTGACTCGGCCATTTGGAGATCTAGCTACTGAAGAAAGTGATACATTAATTTATTCTATTATGAGAACTAGCAACCATAGTCAAAAACTATAGTCACGAAAATATATTTATCTTTGAAAACTTTCAGTGATCACCCAACCTAGAGATCTGGTGACAAACCTGAAGTCTCACAATCTCATAAAACTTTAATTTTTTGACTTCTTTCTTGAGATCATGTGATCATCATTGATCTTGTCCTTCAATTCATCTAGTGGTCCATATTAAGTTGTGAGAAGATTTCATAACTAACTGCCTGATCCCATGACCTCGAGAAAACTATGTCACTGAATTGCTAAAAGCTTACCACTTAACTGTCAGGAACCTAAGATCACATGACCACATAGTCACTACATTGTTGAATACAATCATAACCGCATGTCCAAAACACTTCATCAACCCTCACTTGACCTCAGGAAAATTTGGAGAGTTGGTGACAAAGACTTCTCGCTAAATCTCACAATCTTTCACTTAACTGGGGTTTAATCCTAAGAACACATGATTGACACATTCTCCAAGTCATGAGAAAATTTCTTCACTCTTGGTTAAGATTGGAAATCAAGTTCCATCCACATGATCAAAAAGCACCAATGGTTCTCAATAAATCTAACAATCCTTTGTCACCTAACTGCCACATTTAGAGATCTAGTGACAACTACATCATAGAATAACTAACCACCAGAGAGATAGCCATCAACATCAGGAGATCACGTGACCAACAAAACTCTCAATCATTGATTGGAAAGATAAACCATCATATTATTATGAGATCTACAGACAACCACCAAGGAAGACCACTGTTCCATCTCAAGATTCAATGACCAAAGTGAAAACTCATGATCGCTGAATAAAAGGTCACCTAAATAAATCATTGTGAGACCTCCTGACCATAGGAAAAAGCAATTTGGAGATTTCTCGACCATAGTCTCTTAGTGATAAATCAAATATAGCAGTCGCTAGATCTCAAGATTATCATTGCGAGATCTAGAGACTAAAGGTGAAATGCTAAGTCATTAAACACTAAGGAATATTCCAAGAGACTCATGAGAATGGGCAACAAAGGCTTACGAGCATTCGCTAGACCAATGGGAATATTCCTAAACCTTAAGTAGACTTGGTGACTAAGAAGAAAGTAGAAGAGCACATGCAAATTTTGATACTTAAGTCATCTGATAAGGTAATAGAGAATTAGAATGCTGACATCCTAAACTAGGATTTTTATGATTTTTCAAAGGAAATTAGACCTAGCAAACCCTAAAGACTACAAATTTTTCAAGATCATCCATAGATTTAGGGAAAAAAACAAAAAATGTGATTTCTAACCAATAGTAGAAATAGTCCTCACAATCTAAGCAATCATGTTATTCTTCATTAATTTCATCTCAGATCTGAAATCTGATTTCACCTTCTCTATAATCTTTGACTCCACAGCATCACAAAGATCTGCAATTTCTCTAGGATCCAATCTTCTTGGAGGCATCATCAAAGATTCAAATCCAAAGAAACAAGTCACCAACAAGGTCTTGGTTTAAACAACCTCAACTAGTTTACACACTCAAGATCTTCAAGCTCTGATACCACCTAATGTAGGGCAGGGATGGAGGATCCAATAATGGATGGTCCAAACTTACAACTACCAATTATAATAATAATAATAGCAATAGAATACAACAAGATAATGATTCAAAATAGAGTTTCATTCAACATGCTTGGTTGTAAGGCCTTCCTAGTTTTGACCTATTATAATGAAATTACAAAGTATCTCAATAATCTCCTAGCTAGTCGAGCTTTGAAACACATCAGTAAATAATGGAAACACTAAGGTAGATTTGACCTTGAGCTCACAAACATCCAAGAAATCCCCTTGTCTCCAAGTATGCAAACCACTAGCTCTGCTGTTACAATATCAAACAAAACATCTAATATAAAAGATCTCCTAGGATCCAATTATGCTTCTAATCTCATGCCACTACCAATCTACCATGCAACAAACTACTAAAAATCTACCCAAGCTCTCAATATATAGCTAGCTAAGCCACAAGTCAGCCAGTCAGGCTTTAATTCCAATATAGGTCCAGTCTAGAAGAGAAACCAAAACAAATGCAACAATGATAAAAAAATTAATGAACCTTTGGATTTAGGTCCACACATGACCAAAAAAAATTCCTTTAAGGACACAAGAGTTGGAAATTTGTCTAATGTGGATGCATAGATGTTATCATTATGGAAACATATGATCTCTATTGAGAGCACAGAATTTGGATGCAAGTATGGCAAGTTGAAGGAAGAAATTGTCTAAGTATGGATATAGTGATCCTGACAGAGCACCCGATCAAGATTTAGTTGGTGACGTCCACTAGAGAAATATTTTTGTTTGTATAGTTAACTAAAGCTTCTAAAAAGTATGAGGATACCCCATCTCAGTGCACATAAATTTTGGAGTAGTACGAACAAAGTTATTCAAAGTTTATCGAAGATAGTTTTTGTAGACATAATAGTTTTGGAGATAGTATTAGCGAAAGAGTTAAGGGATTATTTTTGCTTGTCAAAATAATGACTTAACATGATGAAGGGATGACATCCTAGATGTTTACTCTTGGATAAATATTTTTCAAGCTGACCATGTAAAGTTATTAGCTCTAATACCTCATATATTAGGCATACTTGAAATGTAATGAAAAAGATATGTGATATGTAAAAAGAAAGAAAAGGTAACTTGTGATAGTTGTATATTGTGATAGCAGCAAAGGCTATTGATGTGAAGTTGTAAGTAGTACCATATTATAGTCAGAAACATTTTGTATTACCTATTTGGGTAGTGAGTTCAGCTCGTGATCAGGTTTTGTAATCTAACTCCTAACAGGGGTAAGGCTTCTAACAAGGTCTAAAGTCCTTTAACCAGGATAGATCTACTATATATTATAAATTGACTCTTAACAGGGTCCAATATCCCTAATAGGATACTTTTGATTAGTGATCTTTATGGGTACCATCCCCACCAGGGTTTTCCCTTGGCCTGGGTTTCCTTGAAAACATATCATGTGTTATGAGTTCTTTCTATTTACTGCTATGTTTGTTAATCAGCTTGATAATGTTTGTATACATTAAAGTAATGTATTATATCCATAAGTGGGCAAAAGAAAAAGTTTGTGAAATACTAATTCAGCCCCCCTCTCAATATTTCCTATTTCTAATAATTGGTATCAGAGCACAGTTACTCGGAGAAGGAACATTCAAGGAAAGCTTAGCAACTTGAGTAAGATCTCTATGGATATGGATCAACTTCAGAAGAATCTTGAAGAAGCTCTTGAACAGAATGATATGCTTACTGATGAAAGAAACTCCTTAAGAAGAAAATATGAAGATGCAAAGAATGCTATTGACAAATTAAAAGGTAAGATTGAACATTTGAAATCTAAAAAGAAATATGATATGCTTGTTGAAGATTGTGATGAATTAGAAAAATAAAATGAGATCCTTAAGCATGAGTTGAAGATAGTAAATCTGAAGCTTAGTATGAAAGATGGAAATTTCAGATCTGATAATGAAAAATTGAAAATTGAGAATGAAGATCTGAGGTCAAGACTTGAAAAGGAAACATCCGAATCTGAAAAAGTAAAAGTGCAGTATGTGGAACTTGAGAAGTATAATAAAACTGTGAAAGGTGAATTAACTCAATCTAAACAACAACTTGAAAGGCTATATTCAAATAGTGATAAGACTGGAAAACAAATTTCTTTTGAAGAACCATTCTTTGATAGGACTGGATTTGGATTTAGTATGTTTAGAACAATCCATGAAAGGAAGAATCCAGATTTGAAGACATCTGAAAGTGTGGAGGAAATAAAGATAGATGACAACACATTGGAAGATCCACCTAAAGAAGAACCACGTAGAGAGAAAGAAGAATCAAAGAAAGAAGAATCAAAACAGGAAGAATCCTCTAAAGGTATGCAAAGAGAATTCAAAGGTAGATGTTTTTCTTGTAATACCATTGAGCACATGAAGAGAGATTGCACAGGTAAGAAATTTAAACCTCTTAATAGACATTGTTATAATTTTCATAATTTTGGACACAGAGCTAAGGAATGTAGAAGACCTAAAGTAATTTTGAATAATTATGATACAATGATTGGGAATACTAACAATGCAGATAAGAAATCTATTAAAGAAATGAATCAAAGAAAAGTGGTTCTATGTTTTAGATGCAACAAAGTAGGACATATTGCTAGAAATTGTAGGTCATAGATTAACCAGCAAGGATAGAGATTTGGAAATATTGGAATCATTTCTCAGATATGCAACAAGTTTGGACACTTAGCAAGATTTTGTAGAATGAACAATGGAGGTTATCATCATAACCCTAACCCTAGGAACAATGCAAGAAGGAATGAAAATGCAGGAAATAAAGAGAAAGGTTGCTGTAGCAATAAAGATGAAGTAAAATTTGATAAAGGCACAGATCAAGGAGGTATAGTCAATAGTAAAAGTAGTTAGGAAGGTAATGTAACTAATGGTAAGGATGAATCTTTACCTGACCCTTCTTTAAGTACTTAAATTATGTAAGTTTCTATAGTTTAGGACTTAGGATTAGTGTAGATTAGGAATTTGAATGAGTTAAGTTTTGTGCAGTTAGATATAGGTTTATTATGTTGGACTAATGCTATGGTTAAGTGTGCAAAAGAAAATATTGTGTTTTGTGAGGTCACAGAAAGTTTTATGGTTGCAGGTTTGCAGAATAAGCTTTTTGAGGTTTTAATGGAAAAATGAATGAATGCGATGTCAGATCAAGTTAATGTGAAGTGTTATAAGGTCAAAATCAAAGTTATCACAATTAAAAGGTGATTGAAAAGAGATTTTAAAGAATAAAAATTGAGTTAAGGTTGATTTGAAGAAGTTTGGAAGCAGTTTGCAGCAATGATCTTACAAAAACCATAGATTTTCAAAGTTGAGGTATTTTTTGATGTTTAATCAGTTGATAAGATGGATATTTCTATGGTTCATAATGTTAAGGATAAGAATAGACCTAAGATTAAAAGAGAACTAGTAGAACTAGCTGAAATTGATGACAAACTAGCACTATCATCTATACCAGACGGAGTATTACACATTGAGAATGTTAAAGGATATTTAGGTTGAAAATTTGAAACTTTGGGAGATGCAGACATTAGTGATGATTATAGGAAATTGTACAATCAAGACATGTCAGTTAAACAAACTTATGGGCACCTAGAGAATAATGAAATTATCAAATATTCCATGAAGTATGAATTTCATGATGAGGAATGTACAAATATCATTTTAAGTAGAATCCACAATGGGAAATTCTAGATGGAGGATAGAGTTCTTGATATAATTGCCGACCTAATTCATGATGTTACTGGATTATCAAAAGTTGGAGAGATTCCACTGAATGAAAATAACATGAGAAAGATTGTTTTAGACAACACTGGATCTATTTATAGTGGTAGAGGAATTGTGATAAGTAAGATTAAGCAAGATGATGTTAGGTACCTTTGCTAGATCCTAACAACTAAATTATGTGGTAGTTGAAGGGAAGATGACATGGCTGTAGGAATGGTTCATGTAGCTTATCTTATGTGTATTGACAAGAAACAAGTAGACCTATGTGCAATTTTGAAAATTCAGTTATTTGAGAACTTAAAAAAGATTAAGAAGGCTAAGTACACACAGTTTAGGTTTTCATCTTTGATAACCTATATGTTTTTCCATATTTTGAGAAGATTTCCTTACACAGTTGATTGGAGTGACAATATGTACATAATGGAAAGAATAAAGTCAGTCCACATGAAGCACCTTTTTGATAAAGTTAATGACAGTGTGAAGCTTGTATTGAAGACTTTTCAGAATATTGTTAAGAACAAATCAAGGATTCCTCAATCCTTAGTTGAAAAGCATAAAGATGACATTTGTTTTATGGTAGATATTGATTTCACCTACATTGAAGAAGTTGAGCCTAGAATGGAATTCATAGACCCTCTTGGCTATAAAATATCTGAAGCAGAAATAGTAGGATATGTTAATAGATTGTTAAAGTGTGAGTTGGATGGTCATGCAAATAGGTTTGGAACCTATGAAGAGAATTTCAACTCTGCAATAAGTTTGAAAGAAAAGAAGCAATCTAGTAAGAGAGTTGAATCTACTATGAAGAAAATACTGAAAGAATCAAGTATGTCAAGTCATAAGTTTGACATAGCTAAGAAGACTACAGAAGCCTTGAAGCAAAGTGAAAATCTTGTAATTTCACCTAAGGCATCTAGTGCAGATCCTGTTGATCCTATTGCAGTAAAGGTAAAAGTTGAAGTACCTAAAAAAGATGAAGGAGATAAATCTTTTTCTCCTATTCCTAGAAAAAGATTAAAAGTGAGTGCAACAGGACCTGGCAAGAGATAGAAAGTGATTGTACCACCTGTACCTAGAAATGTAGCAGTAATTAAAGATGATGATTTAGTTTCAATCAAGAAGAAAAATTGGAAACCAAGAATTGAAAGAGTTAATGAAGATATATTGAAGCATGGAGACTTCACTAAGTTGAATAAATTCTATGATCTATATGGATCATTTGACAGATTGAATTTTGAAAATGCAATGATTACACATATGATTGTGACAGATAAGAAACTTAGCACTATTCATGGTAAGATCCTAGAAGATTTGTATAACATACTTGTGAATAGAAAATAGAGAGCACACGAAGAGGACATAAAGATGAGAGAACATGTAATCAGATAGTTCTATGAAGTTGAGGATGAAGATCATTTGAAGAGATTCTTGAAGTCTCTTGGAACTTTATTGAGAACTAAGAGAAGAACAATCCTTATAATGGGAGGCAAAAAGGAGGAAGTACAGAAAGAGACAGAGCAAGCAGTAATGCATGTTCTTGTAGATATAGTTGTAGGAAAGCATGTTGAATTAGACCCTTAGCAGAAGCAATCAGAGGAACCACATTCAGAGGAAGTTGGTATTGAAGAAGTTCCATCTTCTTCACATATCAATATTGTCAAAGAATTAATGGACATTGAAGGAACCAAAGTGACACTAGAGTCAGATGATGCAGTATTTCATGATCTAGGAAACATTGTTGACACTTTGGCTTTAGAAGAGTAAGAAAAGATTATAGAATTAGAAAAGGATACAGAGGCAGTGGAAGCACCAGTAGTATCAGAATCAGTTCTAGTAGAACAGACAGTTAAAGGTAAACAAATTTTGACAGAGGTCACTACCGCTAGTGCACCTGACAGTAAGAAGAGACAAATTGGTTCAATTTTTGAAGACCCTGGAAAAGAGGTTGAAGATGATGATCAGCTTGAGTTCATCACATCTCTTAATAAAATTATTGGAAAGAATAAGAAGGTGAAGGACCTTGAAGGCAAAGTTAGAATTTTGACAGAGAAATTTGAGAGTGTGATCATCACTAAGGTATCTGAATTGGATCCACTTGAGAAAGCTAATATAGTAATAAACTCTTTTGACTCTGAATTTTCTAACTTAAAGGATATTGCTAGAATAAAAGTTTAGGAAGACTTTGAAGTAGAAATGCAACAAAATTTCAGTCTAAATATTCAAAATGATATTGGTAATTTGGATGTATGCATAAAGAATTTGAGGAAACATTTTGAGACTAGAAAGAGTTTGTATATTCAATGCACAAAATTAGAAATCCAAATAGCTGAAGAAGATAAGAAGATCAGAGAGAAGATAGATGCAATTACAGCTGAAACAAACACCTTGTCAAGCCCTAATGTAAAGATAAGTTCTGTAGAGAAGAACATAAGGAAGTTAAATGATGACATCAGAATGTTAGCAGAGGAGAAGAACAAAAAGATGCTCAGGGTTAACATCTTGAGAGAGCACATCTCAATCAAGACCTCAATTGTTGAACATCAAATTGAGCAGTGTCTTTCAGCAAAGACATCTTTTCAAAAGTTTAGCTTCAATTCCCTGCAAGCTTGTCAAACAACAGCATACAGACTGTGTACTCTACTCAATGTTGTTGAATCCATCGGGAAGATATGGGAGAAAGATTTTGAATCATGGAAGTTAGAGTTTGGTTACTGTATTGCAAGCCTACTGGCTTTGCAATAGCTGATAACAAGGTATAAAGTTTTTTTTTGAAATTTTTGTACACCCTATCTTTGTCATTGTTGTCAAAGGGGGAGAGATAGAAGAAAATTGAATATATGTTGAGGAAGGATACTCATAGGGGGAACTATTAGATGGAGTAAAATATTGTATATGTGTTGTATAACTTTTGGCCATAATTTTGTAAATACTTTGAAGTTTTGATTGCACACAGCCAATTTTTCCATATGTTGCCACCAATGACAAAGGGGGAGATTGTTGGAAATTTGGCTAATGTGGATGCATAGATGTTGTCATTATGGAAACATATGATCTCTATTGAGAGCACAAAATCTATAATGCAAGTATGGCAAGTTGAAGGAAGAAATTGTCAAAGTATGGATACAGTGATCCTGACAGAGCACCCGATGAAGATTTAGTTGGTGACATCCACTAGAGCAATATTTTTGTTTGCGTAGTTAACCAAAGCTTCTATAGAGTATGAGGATACCACATCTCAGTGCACATAAATTTTGGAGCAATACAGATGAAGTTATTCAAAGTTTACCAAAGACAGTTTTTGCAGACAGAACAGTTTTGGAGATAGTATTAGCGAAAGAGTTAAGGGATTATTTTTTCTTGTCAAAATAATGACTTAACATTATGAAGGGACAACAATCTAGATGTTTACTCTTGGATAGATATTTTGGAAGTTGACCATATAAATTTATTAGCTCTAATAACTCATATATTAGGCATACTTGAAATGTAATGAAAAAGTATATGTGATGTGTAAAAAGAAAGAAAAGGATAACTTGCGATAGTTGTGTATTGTGATAGTAGAAAAGGCTATTGATGCAAAGTTGTAAGCAGTACCATACTATAGTCAGTTGGTGATCAGGTTTTGTAATCTAACTCCTAATAGGGTTAAGGCTTCTAACAAGGCCTAAAGTCCTTTAACTAGGATAGATCTACTATATATTGTAAATTGACTCTTAATAGGGTCCAATATCCCTAACAAGATACTTTTTATTAGTGATCTTTGTGGGTACCATCCCCACTGGGGTTTTCCCTTGGCTAGGGTTTCCTCAAGAACATATCATGTGTTATGAGTTCTTTCTATTTACTGCTATGTTTGTTAATCAGCTTGATAATCTTTGTATGCACTAAAGTAATCTGTTATATCCATAAGTGGGAAAAAGACAAAGTTTGTGAAATATTGATTCACCTCCCCATCTTAGTATTTCCTATTTCTAACAATTGGTATCAGAGCATAGTTACTCAAAGAAGGAACATTCAAGGAAAGCTTAGTAGCTTGAGTAAGATCTCTATGGATATAGATCAACTTCAGAAGAATCTTGAAGAAGCTCTTGAATAGATTGATATGCTTACTGATGAAAGAAACTCCTTAAGAAGAAAGTATGAAGATGCAAAGAATGCTATTGACAAATTAAAAGGTAAGATTGAAGATCTAAAATCTAAAAAGAAATCTGATATGCTTGTTGAAGATTGTGATGAATTAGAAAAATAAAATGAGATCCTTAAGCATGAGCTAAAGATAGTAAATCTAAAGCTTAGTATGAAAGATGGAAATTTGAGATCAGATAATGAAAAATTGAAATTTGAGAATGAAGATCTGAGAGCAAGACTTGGAAAGGAAACATCCAAATCTGAAAAAGTAAAAGTGAAGTATGTGCAACTTGAGAAGTATAATAAAATTATGAAAGGTGAATTAACTCAATCTAAACAACTTGAAAGGCTATATTCAAATAGTGATAAGACTAAAAAACAAATTTCTTTTGAAGAACCATTCTTTGATAGGACTAGATTTGGATTTAGTATGTTTAGAACAAACCATGAAAGTAAGAAGCCAGATTTGAAGACATCTAAAAATGTGGAGGAAATGAAGCTAGATGAGAACACATTGGAAGATTCACCTAAAGAAGAACCACCTAGAGAGAAAGAAGAATCAAAATAGGAAGAATCATCTAAAGGTATGCAAAGATAATTCAAAGGTAGATGTTTTTCTTGTAATACTATTGGACACATCAAGAGAGATTGCATAGGTAAGCGATTTAAACCTCTTAATGGACATTGTTATAATTGTCAAAGTTTTGGACATAGAGCTAACGAATGTAGAAGAACTAAAGTAATTTTGAATAATTATGATAGAATGATTGGGAATACTAACAATGCAGATAAGACATCTATTGAAGAAATGAATCATAGAAAAGTGGTAGTATGTTTTAGATGCAACAAGGTAGGACATATTGCTAGAAATTGTAGGTCATAGATTAACCAGCAAGGACAGAGATTTGGAAACAATGGAATCATTTGTCAGATATGCAACAAGTTTGGACACTTAGCAAGAGTTTGCAGAATGAACAATGGAGGTTATCATCATAACCCTAACCCTAGGAACAATGCAAGAAGGAATGAAAATGTAGTAAACAAAGAGAAAGGTTGATGTAGCAATAAAGATGAAGTAAAATTTGATAAAGGCACAGATCAAGGAGGTATATTCAGAACTAAAAGTAGTCAGGAAGGTAATGTAACTAATGGTAAGAATGAATCTTTACCTGACCCTTCTTTAAGTACTTAAATTATGTAAGTTTCTGTAGTTTAGGACTTAGGATTAGTGTAGATTACGAATTTGAATGAGTTAAGTTTTGCATAGTTAGATATAGGTTTTTTATGTTGTACTAATGCTATGGTTAAGTGCACAAAAGAAAATATCATGTTTTGTGAGGTCGCAAAAAGTTTTATGATTGCAAGCTTGCAGAATCATCTTTTTGAGGTTTTAGCGGCAAAATGAATGAATGTGATGTTAGATTGAGTTAATGTGAAGTTTTATAAGGTTGAAATCAAAGTTATCATGATTACAAAGTGATTCAAAAGATATTTGAAAGAAGAAAAAGGGAGTTGAGGATGATTTGAAGAAGTTTGGAAGTAGTTTGCAGTGACGATCATACCGAAACCCTAGATTTGCAAAGTTGAGGTATTTTTTGATCTTTAATCAGTTGATAAGATGGATATTTCTATGGTTCATAATGTTAAGGATAAGAATAGACCTAAGATTAAGAAAGAACCAGTAGAACTAGCTTAAATTGATGACAGACTAGAACTATCATCCGTACCAGACGGAGTATTACACATTGAGAATGTTAAAGGATATTTAGGTTGCAAGTTTGAAACTTTGGGAGATGCAGATTTTAGTGATGATTACAAGAAATGGTATAATCAAGACATGTTAGTTAAATCAGCTTATGGGCACCTAGAGAACAATGAAATTATCAATTATTCCATGAAGTATGAATTTAATGATGAGGAATGTACCAAGATCATTTTAAGTAGAATCCACAATGGAAAATTCTAGATGGAGGATAGAGTTATTGATATAACTGTTGACCTAATTCATGATGTTACTGGATTATCAAAAGTTGGAGAGATTCCACTGAATGAAAAGAAAATGAGAAATATTTTTTTAGACAACACTGGATGTAGTTATAATGGTAGAGGAATTGCGATAAGTAAGATTAAGCAAGATGATGTTAGGTACCTTTGCAAGATCCTAACAACTAAATTCTATGATAGCTCAAGGGAAGATGACATGGTTGTAGGAATGGTTCATGTAGCTTATCTTATGTGTATTGAGAAGAAACAAGTAGACCTACTTGAAATTTTGAAAATTTAGTTATTTGGGAACTTAAAAAAGATTAAGAAGGCTAAGTACACACAGTTTAGGTTTTCATCTCTGATAACCTATATGTTTTTCCATATTTTGAGAAGACTTGCTTACACAGTTGATTGGAGTGACAATGTGAACACAATGGAAAGAATAAACTTAGTCTACATGAAGCACCTAATTGATAAAATCAATGACAATGTGAAGCTTGTATTGAAGACTTTTCAGAATATTGTTAAGATCAAATCAAGGATTCCTCAATCCTTAGTTGAAAAGCATAAAGCTGACATTTGTTTTATGATAGACACTAATTTCACCTACATTGAAGTAGTTGATCCTAGAATGGAGTTCATAGACCCTCTTAGCTATGAAATGTCTGAAGCAGAAACAATAGGATATGTGAATAGACTGTTCAAGTGTGAGTTAGATGGTCATGTAAATAGTTTTGGAACCTATCAAGAGAATTTAAACTCTACAATAAGTTTGAGAGAAAAGAAGCAATCTAGTAGGAGAGTTGAATCTACTATGAAGAAAATACTGAAAGAATTAGGTATGTCAAGTCATGAGTTTGACATAGCTAAAAAAACTACAGAAGCCTTGAAGCAAAGTGAAAATCTTGTAATTCCACCTGTGGCATCTAGTGCAGAACCTGTTGATCCTATTGTAGTAAAGGTAAAAGTTGAAGTACCTGAAAAAGATGAAGGAGATAAATCTTTTTCTCCTATTTCTAGAAAAAGAGTAAAAGTGAGCCCAACAGGACCCGGCAAGAGACAGAAAGTGATTGTACCACCTGTACCTAGAAAAGTAGCAAAAATTAAAGATGATGATGAAGTTTCAATCAAGAAGAAAACTTGGAAACCAAGAATTGAAAGAGTTAATGAAGATATATTGAAGCATGGAGACTTCACTAAGATAAATAAATTCTATGATCTATATGGTTCATTTGATAGATTGAATTTTGAAAATGCAATGATTACACATATGATTTTGATAGATAAGAAACTTAGCACTAGTCATGGTAAGATTCCAGAAGATTTGTATAACAAACTTCTGAATAGAAAATAGAGAGCACATGAAGAGGACATAAAGATGAGAGAACATGTAATCAGACAGTTTTGTGAAGTTGAGGATGAAGATCATTTGAAGAGATTCTTGAAGCCTCTTGGAACTTTATTGAGAACTAAGAGAAGAACAATCCTTATAATGGGAGGCAAAAAGAAGGAAGTACAGAAAGAAACTGAGCAAGTAGTAATGCAAGTTGTTGCAGACACAGTTGCAGGAAAGCAATTTGAATCAGCTCATTAGCAGAAGCAATCAGAGGAACCGCATGTAGAGGAAGTTGGTATTGAAGAAGTCCCATCTTCTTCACTTATCAATATTGGAAAATAATCAATGGACGTTGACCAAACCAAAGTGACACTAGAGTCAGATGATGTAGTATTTCATGATCTAGGAAACATTGTTGACAATTTGTCTTTAGAAGAGAAAGAGAAGATTACAAAATCAGAAAAGGATACAGGGGTAGTGGATGCACAAGCTGTATCAGAATCAGTTCCAATAGAGCAGACAGTTAAAGGTAAAAAATTTTTGATAGAGGTCACTACCCCTAGTGCATCTGACAGTAAGAAGAGATAAATTGGTTCAATTTTTTAAGACCTTGGAAAAGAGGTTGAAGATGATGATCAGCTTGAGTTCATCACATCTCTTAATAAAATTATTGGAAAGAATAAGAAGGTGAAGGACCTTGAAGGCAAAGTTAGAGTTTTGATAGAGAAACTTGAGAGTGTGATCAACACTAAGGTATTTGAATTGGATCCACTTGAGAAAGCTAAAATAGTAATAAACTCTTTTGACTCTAAATTTTCTAACTTAAAGGATATTGCTAGAATAAAAGTTCAGGAAGACTTTGAAGCTGAAATGCAACAAAATTTAAGTGTAAATATTCAAAATGATATTGGTTATTTGGATGTATGCATAAAGAATTTGAGGAAACATTTTGAGACTAGAAAGAGTTTGCATATTCAATGCACAAAATCAAAAATCCTAACAACTGAAGAAGATAAGAAGATCAAAGAGAAGATAGATGCAATTACAACTGAAACAAACACCTTGACAAACCCAAATGTAAAGATAAGTTCTGTAGAGAAGAACATATGGAAGCTAAATGATGAAATCAGAATGTTAGTAAAGGAGAAGAATAGAAAGATGATCAGGAATAACATCTTGAGAGAGCATATCTCAATCAAGACCTCAATTGTTGAAGACCAAATTGAGCAGTGTCTTTCAGCAAAGACATCTTTTTAGAAGTTTAACTTTAATTCCCTGCAAGCTTGTCAGACAATAGCATACAGATTGAGTACTCTACTCAATGTTGTTGAGTCCATAAAGAAGATATGGGAGAAAGATTTTGAATCATGGAAGTTAGAGTTTGGCAACTGTGTTACAAGCCTACCAGCTTTGCAATAGCTGATAAAAAGGTATCAAGTTTTTTTAAATTTTTGTACACCCTATCTTTGTCATTGTTGTCAAAGAGGGAGAGATAGTAGAAAATTGAAAATATGTTGAGGAAGGATACTCATAGGGGGAGCTATTCTATGGAGTACAATATTGTATATGTGTTGTATAACATTTGGCCAGAATTTTGTGTAAATACTTTGAAGTTTTGTTTGCACACTTAGCCAATTTTCCCATATGTTGCCACCAATGACAAAGGGGGAGATTGTTGGCAATTTGGCTAATGTGGATGCATAGATGTTGTCACTATGGAAACATATGATCTTTATTGAGAGCACAGAATCTAGAATGCAAGTATGGCAAGTTGAAGGAAGAAATTATCTAAGTATGGATATAGTGATCCTGACAGAGCACCCGATGAAGATTTAGTTGGCGACGTCCACTGGAGCAATATTTTTGTTTGTGTAGTTAACTAAATCTTCCAAAGAGTATGAGGATATCCCATCTTAGTGTGCATAAATTTTGGAGTAGTATGAATGAAGTTATTCAAAGTTTATCGAAGACATTTTTTGCAGAGGGAACAGTTTTGGAGATAGTATTAGCGAAAGAGTTAAGGGATTATTTTTGCTTGTCAAAATAATGACTTAACATTATGAAGGGATGAAATCCTAGATTTTTACCCTTGGATAAATATTTTTTAAGTTGACCATATAAATTTATTAGCTCTAATAACTCATATATTAGGCATACTTGAAATGTAATGAAAAAGTATATGTGATGTATAAAAAGAAAGAAAAGGATAACTTGTGATAATTGTGTATTGTGATAGCAGCAAAGGCTATTGATGTGAAGTTGTAAGCAGTACCATACTATAGTCAAAAACATTTTGTATTACCTATTTGGGCAGTGAGCTCAGCTGGTGATCAGGTTTTGTAATCTAACTCCTAACAGGGTTAAGGCTTCTAACAAGGCCTAAAGTCCTTTAACCAGGACATATCTACTATATATTGTAAATTGACTCTTAATAGGGTCCAATATCCCTAATAGGATACTTTTGATTAGTGATATTTGTGGGTACCATCCCCACTGGGGTTTTCCCTTGGCCAGGGTTTCCTTGAGAACATATCATGTGTTATGAGTTCTTTCTATTTACTGCTATGTTTGTTAATCAGCTTGATAATCTTTGTATGCACTAAAGTAATCTGTTATATCCATAAGTGGGAAAAAGAAAAAGTTTGTGAAATACTGATTCACCCCCCCCCCTCTCAGTATTTCCTATTTCTAACAACAAGGTCCCATTTGATCACACGGAACCACGCAAGAAGAAACAGTCCATGTTTCAGATGAAAATTGCCAGAAAATAGATCCTGGGGAAAAATGGCGATAACTTTTGACTCATAATGAATTAGGACTTGCACCTTAGGGAAATGATATTAATTTAGGTCCTCTTAAATTACTTAAGGGAGAAAAGGCTGATTCATTAAGGATTCACATTTCCATGATGCCCAATCAGCACCAAAACTACAAGAACGACTCTGGCGAGAACACTGGCATAAAATAGGTCCCCAAGAAAAATGGTCATAAATTTTTACTCAAATAATTAGGATTTTCACCCTTGGTAAATGATATTAATTTATGTCCTCTTTAAGTCTCTAAGGGCACAAAGTTTTAATCATTAAGGATCTTCAACGCCACATCCCATAATCAGCTCCAAAAATGCACAAAAATATTGTTCTAACGGTAAGGAAAATAGTTGTAACTTTAAAACAGTACATCCAATATTTATGTGTTCATAGGAGAAGGTTCCCAAATAGGTTATCAACATCATGTAAAATTATCACAACATGAAACCAAAAAATTCAAATATTATAATGCTAACAACAGAAAATAGGTACAGAAATCAGGAAATGTCTTTAGTTGATGCAAGATTGCTCAAAGCCTGAGATGCTCTTGCATCAGGGTCCAACCCTTAACAAGGTCTACTATACTAAAATCATTGTAAAGCTACTCCTAACAGGGTAAAGGATCTTCTAGAAAGGATCAAAAAACACTAGTGTAGAATATTAGTGAGTGTCAATTCCCACTAGGGTTTTTACCTATTTGGGTTTCCCTGTAATCATATTGGTGTCATGTGTTGATTTCATGTTTCATGTTTATGTGAATGTTTAATTGAGTACTTAAGCATTTAAGTTAAGCATAAATATTAAAGTGAAAAGTAAAAATATAGTGAACATTGATTCAGCAGCCCCCTCTCAATGTTCCCATTCCTAACATAAAGGTCCTCTTAAACATACATGCTAGATCCATCACAAAAAAGAAATGTTTGTACACCTCACGAAAGCCATAAAATGACTTAAGTCTAAGTGGCATTACCTCACTAATTTGTATCATTTCCAAAAGAAGCTTTCTCAACATCCAACCAATTTTTAGTGCCACAATCCAACTATAGCCTTCCTTGGTATGGTCTATCCTATACTGGTTTACAAACAAGAAGCATCTCTCACACAAGGAAATACTTTAGATCCAAACTACTAGATAACCACAATTCTCCACATGCACCCACTAAGTTGTCGGCCTGCACCACACCTATACTATTACAAAGGTGCATTACAATGTGTCCTTCCTAGTGTTCCCATTTTGTATATGTTATCAAAGATCCTCAATAAACTAGGTAGAGTCACAAGCATAAGAATGGCTAGCAAATTAAAAAAAATTGGAATAGTCACCAAGAACTAATAAAAAGGTAATTCCTAATGATATTTCTATTTATTTCAATAGTAAATTTAAAGAAAACATGGGCTCAATAGAACAATAAAGAGAGTATGTCATAAGTAATAGAAAGATAAATTTTGGTGACTATTTCTAGGCATATGAAATAACCAAAATATGTTAGCCCACAAAACATGATGAAAGTTCTACTGCAAAAGATGGATGAGGCAAAATAAATAAAAATAAATCCAGGAGTTATTCACAAAACAATGTGATAGAAGTCAGTCATGTAAGATGGAGGAATCACTATAGGATGTGTTGGGTATATTATTAATTTTTTGAGGTGTGTGTCTAGATTTTGGGTTAAATCCCCTTACAGGAGTTTTGCTTGGTCTAGGGTTTGGAAAATTTGTAAAAATTGTCATAGCCAAGTTCAAAAATCCTTACCCTAGGTTTTTTTTTTTGAAAAATGTTGAATTCATGAAAAAACCCTCATGTTAGCCCTAATTCTTCTATTTTATTATTACCTTTTAGTCACTTAAGTAGATTAATCATGCACATGCTTATTTATCCCAAGTGTTCATTGAATTGGAAAATGTCATAGCATGTCTCATATAGTATTCAGTGAATCAGAAAACAAGTCAATCTTATGCTAAGTGTCATTTTAGTCACGTGGTCTCTAAGTCTCCCAGTGGATACCTCAACCATTAAGTGAGTTGGAAAATGTGTTTGAACCTTGTTATATGTTTTCCTTGTCACTGAGTCTCCAAATGTTTTGGCAGTTATTTTACCCTTTGCGAGAACTAGCAAACAAAGGCTATCTCTAGTTCACTTAGTCCTTGGTAGTCATGTGTTAACACTTAGCAACCCAGTGAAAGTAGTATTCGGTCATTCTCTGAATCTGGTGATCAAGGGTTATATCAAATGGAGAAATGGTGAATACCATGGATTGGTTTCAAGATCAACAACTCTATTTTAATCTCAAGTATTTTTTGGGTCCTACATGTTTGATTTGGAAAATGAGTGACTGAGTACTTATATTATTATCATCCAAGTCTGGCAGTTCTGACAATTTGATGAAATGAGTTTGGTAGAGGTAATGCTTTTTGTGTTCGCTTATTTTTAGAATGAGTTAGTGAAATGCTAAATGATCTCACAATTCAGCGAATCATATGGTCGTGAGTTCTCTTAAAAGAAAGGTAAAGGCTAGAAGTATTTGGTGAATGGGAAAATCAAAGGATTAGAAAAGTTTTAAGTCTTCAGTCGCTTAATCACGTAATTAAATATTAAAAGTTTGAAATATTGTGAGATTCAGCGAACCCTTTGTTTTCTGAGTCTCATAATCAAATGACTAAAGATCATATGTTTCGGTGAAATGGTCAACTAATTGTATTCGCCAAGTCATGTGATGTTGGCGGTCAAAGCTACATGATTCAGCAATTTAGAGATAAGTTGTTCACCAAGTCGCCAAGTATCTGGATAGTTAGCACTAACATCTAGCGAATGAGCAAAGCATACAATCACTAAGTCTCAGAATGAAGGTGATGGTTAAGGAAAGATTCAACAATTTAGAGAGTAAAAGCTTCACTAGTTCTCTAAATAATCAGGTGGTTAAGTATTTCATTAAGCAAATACGTGAACCCTTTGTTCGCTAAATCTCCAAGAAGATTGATAGTTAGTCGAGACATTAAGAGAATGAGAGATGGCCTTATTTGCTAGTTCTCCAAATGATAACTGCAGTCAAGTGCTTGAAGGTGATCATTTCAGTCATTGATTTGCTAACTAGATGAAGAGTTAAGAATTGCATTGCGAGAACCCGTGAAGGCTTTGGTCATGAGTTCTCCAAATCTGAGCTAGGGTTAACATTATATTAAGTGATCACAAGAAGCTTTAAGTTGTTGATTCACTAAATAGGCTTAGTTGGAAAAGGCAATAAAGGAAAAGAAAAGGACTGTTGCTACATGGAATAAAGTACATTTTCAAGCTGAAGAATAAACTAATAAGCCATTTTTAAAAGGAAGATTGCATGATGTAATCAGGTTTAAAGTGCAGAATCATAATCATTTGCCTCTTTTCCTTATTTTTGAGTTATTTAATTTATCTTTTAACATCCAAACATGGCTAGATCAAAATATTGAATATGATGGTATATGAAATTGAATGTGGGAGAAATTAAGGAGATTTGTAGTAATTGTGGTAGTTGTACACATTTGATCCATATCGATAAATAAGCTAAGCTCATTTTTTCCTCTGTCTAAAATTAGTCAAAGAGAATTGTGTCTTTCTAAAGGAGTTTCTGAGCACCAAGCAATTGAGTTTGTAGGGGATTGAGGGCAATTCTATAGCGAATATGAGTCAACCTAAGAAGAGTGCAACATCTTCCAGTAGTGAAACCATGTCTAAAAGTGGCGAAGACAAGAGCAAACTAAATTATTTAGATGAATTCATGAGATTGGTGTCGAGATCTAGTCAGAACAAGAGGGTTGTTGATGACATGTTTGAAGATCTTCTAGGTCAGTGTAGAGATCCTGTTACTTCAAATTTCTTAGGTTATACTATCTTCAACTTATTTTACGCAAATAGTGATAGGCATGTTCCAGTTTGTAATGGTTGGGTTTTGGGATTAGGAAAGATTGTTGTCCCAGATGTCTTCCTGGATGTAGATTTAATTATTGCTCTAGCTAGAAGCTATGACCGTATATCAAAGACAATTAGAAAAGTGGACTAGTCACCCTTAGTTACTCTTGATAGGGGTTCATTTATGAAGGCTTTTGGTCTATACACTTCTTCTTCAACTGAGATAAATTTGAACAAGGAGAGGGAAAGGTATAAGAGTAATGTGGGTTCAGTAAAGGACTAGATGGTTAAACATATGCCGAAATAGGATAAATACATAGCCCCCCTTCCTGCTAGCATGAATGCCCCATATCAATTCAAATCCTTCTAGCATTATATGAGGCAAACTTGTTATGCATTGTGTAGAGTTTTAGGAATTGATGGGGATGTAGAATTTTTACCAACTAATCTCTTGATGATCATCCTAGATATTCAAAATTCCTTAGTAAACACTAACTATGATTACATCCAGTATGTAATTGATAGAATACATGAAGGGTTGATATTTGTGAGAGACAGTAAGGCACCTATTAAGTTCTTGCACTATTGTTTATTGATGCATTTGATCTTGTTTTTCAATATCAACAGCTTTGATTTGAACATGTTGAAACTGAGGTTCACTTTCTAGAATCAGCATAATCTAGTACAGTTATGGGTTAGGTTATGGAATTCTACTTCCAAAGAAGGGGATTTTTGTGCTTTTTAGAATTTCATTATCTTTCCAATTATCAGAATGTTGGGCATCAATGTCACAAGGATATCCCCAAGGGTTCTTAGGCTCCTAAGACCATTGCAGTTTGTGGAAAAATGGGAGGGAAATCATAATTGGGGTGACTTCTATCTGGGAGAAAATTCTATAATTATTAGGGTTTATGGTTGTCCCCAATCCCCACATCTGTTACCAAAATATGTGCCTCCAAGAGTTGCTTTTCTGGAATTTGTTTTGTAGTTGATGTGCATAGATAGAGAACTTCTAGCCCCTCACAGGAAGGGTACATTCTCACCTAGGAAATTCAAGATAGGTGATTTCCTGATAAGAAAGAGGGCATTTCCTCAAGTCACTGCATGGTTACAACAATTCAAGATGGTTGCTAGTGTTTGTAGACATGTAGATCTTGAGGACTTTATCAAAACTTCCAAGATGACCTACATCCTAAACATTGGTGTGATTAAGGAGCATGAAGGTTTAGATGAGGAAGATATAATGAGAAACATTTTGGAGGATGATGAGGTTAAAAGGAGATGGCACAAATTCTTTGATTTGATAGGTTTGTCTAAACAGTTGAAGGCAGCTCAAATTTCTTTTGATGGCTTTTTACCTAACCTTCCTTGCTTGAAGAAAATTGATAGGATGATAGAAATGTATGATACTTTGGTGAACCAAATGGAGAGCCTAAATTGATAAGAATAAGCATGGGAAGAAGAAGAGGGATTACTCATCTTCTGATCAAGAAGAGTTCACTGATGAGTCATAGGAAGGAGATAGTCCTCCATAAGTTGGAGGGTCACCAGTTTTTGATCTTACCCAAGTTCAACCAGAAATAGGGAATCCTCCAGAGCCACCTTTGAAGAAATAGAGGCTTGAGAAAGGTGAGCCTTCAAGGGTGGGAAAATAGAGAAAGGGGATTGACAGAGCATCTTCACTTGTACTAGATGATAGGGCTTACCATCACCAATTAATAAAATAAATAAGAGTACGCAAGAAGGTGGCCATTGAGGAAGAAGATAAAGAACAATCCTTGTGGTTAGAAAAGGATATTAGAGAGGTCTATCAAGATGAATTTTTGAGTGATGACCAATTCATTAAAAATGATGAATTCAAGAGTTTTCTGATTCAGAATAAACAAAAAGAGGTGAGGAAAGCTCTGCTTGAAGGTATGAAGCCAAGTGAAGAAACATTGAGAGATTTAGCTTCTTATGATCCTAGCTTGGATCCTATAACTGTAGATGAAGCTAGACAATTGGTTAAGGAAAATGGAATGCTATTAACTCTAGGATGGGATCTAAGTACTACTTTCATCATAGATCAAATAAGGAAACAACCATAGTGTAGCCTATCATATGAGGTTCACATTGGTGACATGATAAGAGGAAGTGGCTATGACCCTAAATCTCAAGTTGTTTCAATGTGGTCTATGGCCCCTAGGACCCAACAACTATCTCTATTAAGTATAGAGGATAAGATGGAGGGAAACAAAATCATATGGACTATGCAGAATACAACTGACCTTGAAGTTTCCAAGGTAGTGACTCATTGGGCCAATTTGAATGAGGCCAAGATAGCTCAGTTGTCTGAGAGATATGCAAAATTATTTGAAATTTCAAGCATGGTGGCCAAGGATTGAGAGTTGAAAATGATGAAGATGAAACAATTGGAAGATTAGTTGGTAGAGGTAAGAGTCAAGCTTGAAGAAGCTTCAAAGGTAGTTCCTCCTCCTTTGCAAATGGAGGCCCCTATGCAAACAGATGTGGAAGTGCCTGAAAGACCTACTGAGGATTTGGAAAAGATAAGAATAGATGCATCCCTGGATACTATAGTAAGAATTGTGCAATATAGGCAACGTAAGATAAAGGACATAATGGAATCAGTCCTTAAATCATTCAGCTTATTACATCAGACTAATGAAAAGATGAATGGGAATTTAATCACCTTAAAGCCACTTTTCAGTACATGGCCAAGAAGGAGTATATTATTTGACAAACTTGATGATTTGCAAGAATATAGGGCAGATGTTCCTAAAGTAGTAAGTGAGGTTTTTGAGAAGATTGGCTTAATAAGTGCTACCTCAAAGTTTTTCAAAGGAAAGTCAAACCAGATAAAGGCCAAGCTCGCCATGTTTGATAAGGATTATAGCAAATATTTGCCTCTGATTTATGATGATAATGGAATTGTGGTTAAGTTGGAAGAATGGAAGCTATCAATGGATCAATTGGTAATTAAACAAGATGCCTTCCTAAAGGATGGTAATGCTTTAGACCTAGATAGATGTAATAATATCATTGATAGTCTTTTAAAGATTGAAAATTATTGCATACAGTTTGTGGTTGAAGCCAAAAATATAACTAATTCTACATGGGAGAAGCACATCAAATCACTTCAGGAGATGCAGAGCTACAACTAGCCATCTGATGATGATGTGGTAGCTTGGGAGATGTTAACAATAAAGAAGAAATAGAAGCCTGTTGTCCAACTTATAGAGTTGGAAGAAGAATAGAATACACTTGGCACCTGATCCAGAGTTTGAGGGAGAGCATGTCCAAACAAAGGATGATGTAGGTTGGCCTATAATGGTGGACATCATTCATGCAACAAATTAAGCAACTACTCTGAAATATCCTTAGACAAAGGTGCCACCTGCAAAATTGTTGAGAAACAGATATTTGTAATCTGTTGTTGCAAACAAATTTTGTCAGTTTGTAATCTTTTTTTTAGTGCAAGATCTTTTAACAGCCATCTGAAGCTTGTTGCATCCTTTTGAGGATTCCAAGATGGTTGACTACAAAAAATATAGAAATTTTTTCCTCATTTGAGGGGGTGGTTGAAAATACTTTGAAAGAAAGGTTCTGAATACAAAACCTTATTTTTCTAAAAGTGAGAGGATACTGTATCAATGCATTTTGACCATTAATATAAAATATTGGAGCTCTATTACTACTATTTTGTTGTCTTTATGTATGGAATGTTTTAGTTTTCTTATGTATTTAAATTGTGAGGCTTCTTAAATGCATTATTCACAAGGTGAATATAGGGGTTGAGCTTAAGTTTCTTTCAAGGAAAGAGTAAAATCTTAGGGGAGATCTTTGGGAACAAATAATCCATGTATGAATTTGATGATAGTAGTAGGAATTAAAAGGATGGTATGTTAGGCATGTTATTTGAGTTTCAGTGTACTTTGTTGATAGTTATATGCAGAGGTAGGGTTTGACTCTATCACCCAAGTGGATAAGGCACTGGTTTTGGATCCATTTACACTGATTTGCCACCCAAAATATAAATAAATATTTCATTTTACTTTACTTTTATAATCATAATTTGAATCATTCTATGACAAGTTCATAGATGTGTTTTGTAATGCTTTGTAGAAGCACAAAATGAGGTTAGCCTTCCTTGAGTTCAACTCTAAAAAGAAGGATGAATATCCTTAAACCATTGTTTCATGCTGTTGCTTTCATGATTTCTATCATAATATTGTGTATCAGGATAATTTGGGCCATACTTAGAGTTCTCTCATCTTATTATGTTGAGTTTGGAAGCAAGGACAGAGCAGTGAAGGAGCTAGTTTGCAATTCAGAGCTCAATCAAATAGTGAATTGATATAGGTACACCTGCCTAAGTATTCATACTCGAGGTGAAGAAGGTTTTCTAACCTTAATACCTTAGTGTTTGCATTTTTCTAGATTATGTCCATTGGGATTATATGAGTATTTGATAATCTATAAATTTGAGCACTAACAAAATTGGTGACTCCGCTGGGGACTTCTGAATAGCTTGCAATAGGTTAGTGCAAATCCTATCTATTGTGCATTCATAGACCAGCATAAAATAATTTGATTACTACTTAATAGTGGGTGGTGACTCTAAAATCTATGTTACCAGTTGCTAATAGTTGCAAAATTTTGCTAAGATTGTCATGATATACCATCAGTCAACCAAGATACACTAGGTCTTACTACAAGGATCACCTAAAAGATAATATGGGTGATGAGCTCCATACACCAAGTAGGGAGAAATGGTCTAGGAGAGGTCAGAATAATGTTAGTTCCCAAGGCCCTTCTCGAGAAAGATCTCATGTCCCACTTCCTCATGAATCTTCCTCCTCTTTTGATGATCTCAAACATGTCAAGAGGGTCACGCAAAGTGTGCATATGTAGAAAGAAGTAATCATAAAGGTCATAAAAGTAGGTTATTTCCCTACGAGAGAAACCCTAGAACAACTAGATGAAACCTCTACTACTGAAACTACTTCCTATGATTCTAAGAACTTGAGAGAAGAGGTGATTGCTTTGAGAAAGAAAGAGAGTGAACAACTTGCTAAGATTGCAAATAGGGTAAAAGTGAGGGAACAATAAATCTATGATTTGCTCATAGAGAGGTAGGAACTTCTCAAGAGAATGAAGAAAAATGAGACCCAGGTTAGTGATCTAAACCAAGATGTTCAAGGTTTAGATAAGGACTTGTTTGGTGATATGGAAGATTTGAGAAAGAAGGCTCAGGATACTAGACTTAAACAAGGTGAATTTGAGGGAATAGGCCATGTCCTAAGGCAATTGAATCCCTCTAAAATCTAGAGAAACAAGGAGATTAAAATTGTTCCCAAAGAAATCCCTGATAAGGGAAAACAAAAATTGGTGAGTGTAAATATTAAGGAGCCCAAGAGAATTATGGCTCCTCCTAGTGTACCTTCTCAAACAAGTATAGACTTCGAGAAGGCTAGAAAAGCAAAGGAAGATTTGGCTATTCAACTAGAGAAACTTGAGTTGGAGGCTGTTGCTGATGAAATGAAGAGGAAGATTGCCTTCCTACATGCTAACATGAACACATCCGCTAGTAGCTCTATCCCTATTACCATAGGAAAAACTCCACCCAGTCAGCCCAATACTTCACTTCCAAATGATCAAGCCTTTCATGCTGGACAAATTTTACCTAGACCAATTCCCAATCAAGTTCCCCTTATAGCTAGTGGTACAGTGGGAACTATAGCCTATCAAAATGTTGTAGCTACCCCACTCAATCAACCAAATATCCAAAGAAGACCAGCTCATTTGGATAGATATAGGCCTCTATTTTTTGATGGTATTCCTGGCCAACCTAATGTTGTCCCCAATGAAATTAGAAAGAAGATCCCATTATTCACTGGGAATAATGTTATCACCCGTGAAGAGCATCTAAAGTTTTTCATAGATAAGGTCAATGATTATGAGATTGAACATGAAGATGTCATAATGAAGCTCTTTGTTCAATCATTGATTGAGGATGCCCGGGATTGGTACAGGGGTCTACCTAAGAATAATATTGCATCTTGGGAAGAATTTGTCAGATGTTTTAAAGAGAAATATCCAGAACATGTGAACTCTAGCTACATGCTCAATGAGTTCAATAATATCAAGAAACACTATAATGAGAGTATGTCAAAGTTTAATAGCTGATTCCAAAAGGCTATGTATAAACTATTCCAAGTATTGAGGCTAGATGATGTAGTCTGCATGAAAACTTATTTCAACTCTATGGATGGTAAGATGTCTTACCTTTTGAGAGATAAGAATCCCCATACCCTTAGGGATGATTTTAAGTTGGCCATAAATATTGAGAGTAACTGAAAGGCATCTGGCCAAATGTACAAAAGGGATGAAGGTAGACTGTGGAAAGAAACCAAGCCACAACCTGCAAGGCCATCCAAAGAAGAGGATAGAATGGACAAAGGACCTAGTACTAACAAAGATTTCCTAGCAAGGTTTGATAAAGGTGGTAGAAATTTTCAAGATACAAGGCCACCTTATAAAAGGTAGGACAAAGCCCCTAACTTAAGAGATATGCCTTACAAAATAAACTAGAAAGATGGGAGGCTTGTTCCTGATAATAATGAACCCCAAAAGGGAAGAGATACACTAGATCCTTTGAAGAAAAATATAGCACATAATGTGGAAAGTACCCCTTGGTGTGTGGCTTGTAATATGCCCCACTCACCATTCCAATGTGTTGTTGCTTAGGCCTTGGGAGAAGAGGCCAATGATTCATATGTAGGAGATTATGAAGGGTCTAAAAAGCCTACTATTAACATGTTGAATACTAAACTAATGGGGGACCTAGTGTCCTTAGATATGAATTTATTTGTCCTGATGTTGATCATAAGAGGAAGATATTCTTTGATTATGAACAACAAATATTTACTCAATCTGATCAAGAAGATTTTGATAATAATGATAGTAAGAATCATATAGTAGAATCTGGATCAGATGAAAAACAATGGAGAAGGCCTAGTGAAGAAGAGATTAGAAGTCTAACTATGGCTGCTATTACTCAAGAAAAATCCTCATACAATTTGAGGAATAGAAAGGTAGATAATGATTAGGGAGTCCCAAGATTAGTATTTGTTAAGAATAAGCTCCAAGATAAGGATTCCCCAAAGCCAAATATTGTAAATAGTAAAGATGAAGGGTTTGAAGTTGAGAAGAAAAGGAAACCAGAACTTATTACTGACAAGGTGAAAAAGAAAATTGGTAGGTCAAAGGATCACCCTAATTTTTATACTGACTCCCCTACTTTTTATATGAGACATGCCTTGTCCCAAATGAAGGTCTCCATCCCTTTGCTAGAAATGTTGAAAATACAGGAGCACAAAGTAGCAGCTTTGGCTCTTATAAGTGAGCAGAGAACCACTCCTTTTCTACAAGAGGAAGGGAAGTCCATGGATAATTCAATTGCAATTAATGACATCTCTGATGTATGTGTTGGGACTATTGTGACACAAGAGCCCTCTTCTATCAATCCTTTCTATGTTACTTTTCTTGTAAATAATTGTTTGCTAAAAAATTGTATGATTGATTCTAGCGTTGCTACAACTGTAATGCCTTATCAAGTGATGAAGGAGTTAGGGTTGCAAGTTGATACATCTAGTGGAAGGTGTTATGCCATGGATAATAGGGTAGTATCTATTGTAGGGACCCTGATTGGAATTTAAGTGAAGATTGCTACATTCCCAGAAGCCACATATAAAATGGATGTGGTTGTTGTTGATACAAAACCTCATAATGGCATGTTACTATCAAGACAATGGGCTCTAGCAATGGGTGGAAAGTTGCAACTAAATTTGTCAAATGCTACCATCCCAATAAATGGAACTAAGGTAAAGTTGTACAGGGAGCCCCGTTCTTCAGTCATGATTGAAGTGGTTTCTCCGAAGGATCTGAATTGTTTTGTAGATATTGACATGAGCAATATTGTGATTGAAGAGGCAGTACCTCAAATGAAAAACAAAGATCCAATTGTGGATGAGCTGATTTTTTAGCAAGATGGGCTCTAGAAAATGTTTTTTGATGGTGTATGCTCCAAGGAAGGATCAGGAGCTGGTGTTGTATTCATTTCCCCATTAGGTATTACATTTAAATACTCATTCTTGCTGACTTTTCAATGTACCAATAATACTACTGAGTATGAGGCTTTAATATTGGGACTGGATGTAGCCATAAAGCATGGTATTAAATTTTTAAAATTCCATGGTGATTCCCAACTTGTTATAGCCCAAGTAAGATCTTAGTATTCTTCCAAGGATGAAAAATTGAAAATGTATAAACATGCTATTTGGGATAGACTAGAGCTTTTTTTATGCTTTCAATCTACTTTGGGTAGAAAGATCCAATAATATCATGACATATTTTCTTTCAAATGTTTCCCTTAAGAGTGAAGACATAACCCTCACTGGTGTGTCTATGTTAGAGGTCAAAACTAGGCCTGCTATGCCTGATAATGTATATAATTGGCAAGCTTTTGAGGATGACCTAGATATCCTTAGGTTTATTCGAGGCCTTGATCAATATGATGGCCAACAAATAGATTTCAATGAAGCATAGTAGTGTGTTGAGGGAAAAGAATTATCATGGGAAATGAAATAGTGCAGTTACCCTAAAACCACATACCTAAAGGGTTAGTGGAATTGGAGGGGATGTTTAAAATAAATGATGGGTTTTTTTCCCAAAAGTATAACACCAAAATGGAAGACTTAGAGGAAATAAACTTGGGTTTAGAAACCTCCCCACAAATGGTATACATTGGGAAGAAATTGAGCAAAGAGGTCAAAAGTAATTTGATAAGGCTTTTGAAAAGATACAAGCATGTATTTTCTTGGTCCTATGATGATCTTAAGGCATATAGGGCTGATCTATTTTAGCATGAAATTCCTTTAACAGAAGAAGCTAAGCCTTTTAGACAAAAGCAGAGACCCATTAACCATTTACTGGCCACTAAGATGCAAGTTGAGTTGAAAAAATTGAGGGATGCTGGTATCATTGTGCCAATTAGGCATTCTACATGGGTTTCCAATCTTGTGCCAGTAAGGAAAAGGAATGGTGATATTAGGCTTTGTGTTGATTTCAAGAACCTGAATGTGGCTTCACTCAAGGATAATTATGGATTGCTAAATATGGAGGCCATCCTACATAGGGTGACTAGATGTGAACCCTTGTCAATGATGGATGGTTTCTCGAGGTATAATCAAGTGTTGGTCAGAGAATCAAAAAAATTTAAGGCATCCTTTACAACCTCATGGGGAACATATGTATATGTTTGCATGCCCTTTGGTCTAAAAAATGCTAGAGAAACTTTTCAGAGAGCAATGGATGTTGCGTTTGAGGAGTTGATCAATGTTTTAATGGTTGTTTATTAGGATGATCTCACTTCTTATTCCAAGAAAGCTGATGATCATTGTTCCCATTTGGAAAAGGTCATTCTTAAGGCCTTAGAATTTGGTGTGTCCTTGAATCCCAGAAAATGTCAATTTGCAGTGACAGAAGGGAAGTTACTTGGACACATAGTGTCAAGAGAAGGGGTCAAGATTGACCTTGAAAGAGTAGAGGCAATTAACAAGGTCCCTCCACCAAAAAACATAAAGGGTGTGTAGTCATTCTTGGGATAGATTAATTTTGTAAGGAGGTTTATTGCTAACTTTGCAGAATTGGTCAAACCCATAGTGAAGTTCCTTAAGAAGGAAGTGAAGTTTGATTAGAACCTTGAAGGTCAACAAGGTTTTGAAAGAATCAAACAAGAAATTCAAGAGGCCCCGATTTTGGTGTCACCTAATTATTTGAAACCATTTTCTCTATTTTCTTTTGCATCTTTTCATACTATTGCAGCTATCATTTTACAAAAGGATCAAGAAGGATATGAGCATCCTATAGCCTTTTTTAGCAAATCATTACAATATGCTAAATTAAATTATGAACTAATGGAAAAGAAAGCCTATGCCCTTGTAAAGGTAGTCAAAGCTTTTACACCATATTTGGTATGTGCAAAGGTTAATGCTTATGTGCCTCAAGATGCGGTAAAGGATATCCTAACATAGAGTGAAGTCACATGAAAGAGGTGTAAATGGATAAATAGGATTCAAGAGTTTGACCTTGAAATTCACATTACCAAATTGGTAAGAGGATTGGGACTTGCTAAGTTAATGACTGAGGAAAATATGGACCTTGTCCAGGTAAATAATGTTGCTACTAATATTGATATGATTACTAGTATTGAAATGCAACCCTGGTACAATGATGTTATTTATTTTATTAAAAATGCTAAGTGTCCACCTAAATTGAATGATAATCAAAGAAGGAGTCTGAGATCACAAGCTTAGGGATATGTGTTGATCCAGGGTGATTTATACTGGAAAGATAATGGTGGCATTCTACTCTTTTGTCTAGATAAGTACCAATCAGAGAAAGTGTTGAAGAAAATGCACTATAGAATGTGTGGAGGACATCATTCTACTTGGTCAATAGCTCATAAAATCTTAAGGGTAGGATACTATTGATCTATATTGTTCAAAGACACTCATTCTTATGTAAGAAAATGTGAACCTTGTCAAAGATTTTCTAAAAAATTGAAGTTTTCAAGTGCACTCTTATTGAACCCTATTGTTGTAGAAGCTCCTTTTGCAATGTGGGGTATGGATTTTATTGGAGAGTTCTCTGAGAAGTCTAGTGGGGGACATAGTCACATTTTTGTGGCTACTGATTATTTCACCAAGTGGATTGAAGCCATTCCAATAAAAAGGGTAACTAATGCTGTTGTGATTGAGTTTCTAATGAATAATATAATCACTAGATTTGGTGTCCCTATTAAATGGTTGTTGACAATGCTATGAGCTTCAAGACATAGGAGATTACTAATTTTTGTTCAAAAATGGGCATAGTATTGTCTTACTCATCCCCTTATCATCCACAGGCCAATGGACAGGTTGAATCCAACAACAAGAGTAATTTGTAGATTCTGAAGAAAACCCTGGAAAAGAATAAGAGAAGTTGGCATGTGAAACTAAAGCTAGCCCTATGGGCTGATAGAATTTTTGAGAAGAGAGCTATACGGAAGTCCCCTTTTGAAATGGTATATGGGGCAAAATCAAGGTTGCCAATAATTTCCTTCCAATCTATAAGTTTATGCAAGAAGAGGACATGGAAATCAGTGATCCACTAGAAGATAGAATGGTTCAGCTAATTGAATTGGTTGAGATTAGAAGGGAAGGACAAAGAGAGAATGTGAAACTACAACAAAAAATGAAATATCTCTTTGATAAGAGAGCAACTGTGAGAAAATTCCAGCTTGGTGATATGGTTCTCCAATGGAATGTCAGGGCTGAAGATAAAGGGAAGCACAAAAAATTTGAGTCTTTGTGGATGGGACCTTATATTGTTCATCAAACCCATGGTAAGGACTCATAGTTTTTACAAAATTTGGATGGTGAAGAGTAGGAATTGCCAGTGCATGGACAATTCCTAAAATTTTTCTTCAGTTAATTCTTTTTCCATGCATAGTAGGCTTGTATATCTGTATAGGTGTGTTTACTTATATTGTGTGTTTGTTTCCTACTTTAGGTTAAGGTTTTGTGGTCTACCTCCTAGAGATTCATAAATTCTTGCTATGATCTTGCAATCAAGCATCCTCTGATAGAGCCACTGTTGGGTATATTTTTAATTTTCTGAGGTGTGTGTCCAAATTTTGGGTTAAATCCCCTTACAGGTGTTTTGCTTGGTCTAGGGTTTGGAAAATTCATTAAAACTATCATAGCAAAGTTCAAAAATCCTTACCCTAGGGCTTTTTTTTTGAAAAATGTCAAATTCATGCAAAAACCCTCATGTTAGCCCTAATTCTTCTATTTTATTGTTACCTTTTATTCACTTAAGCGGATTAATCATGCACATTCTTATTTATCCCAAGTGTTCATAGAATCAGAAAATTTCATACCATGTCTCATATAGTATTCAGAGAATCAGCAAACAAGTCAATCTTATGTTAAGTGTAATTTTAGTCATGTGGTCTTTAAGTCTCCTGGTGGATACCTCAACCATTCAGTGAATTGGTGAATGTGTTTGAACCTTTTTATATGTTTTCCTTGTCACTGAGTCTCCAAATGTTTTGGCAGTTATTTTACCCTTTGCAAGAACTAGTGAAAAAAGGCTATCTCTAGTTCGCTTAGTCCTTGGCAGTCATGTGTTAACACTCAGTGACCCAGTGAAAGCAATATTTTCTCATTCTCTGAATCTGGTGGTCAAGGGTTATTTCAAATGGAGAACTGGAAAATACCATGGATTGGTTTCAAGATCAATGGCTCTATTTTAATCTCAAGTATTTTATGGGTCCTACATGTTTGATTTGGCAAATGAGTGACTGAGTACTTATATTATTATCATCCAAGTCTAGTAGTACTGACAATTTGATGAAATGAGTTTGGCAGAGGTAATGCTTTTTGTGTTCGCTTAATCAGAATGAGTTAGTGAAATGCTAAATAATCTGGCCATTCAGTGAATCATATGGTCATGAGTTCTCTTAAAAGAAAGGTAAAGGCTAGAAGTATTTGGAAAATGGGTGAATCAAAGGATTAGAAAAGTTTTAAGTCTTTAGTCGCTTAATCATGTAATGAAATATTCAATGTATGAAATATTGTGAGATTCAGCAAACCCTTTGTTCGCTGAGTCTCATAATCAAATGACTAAAGATCATATGTTTCAGTGAAATGGTCAACTAACCACATTCACCAAGTCACATGATGTTGGTGGTCAAAGCTACATGATTTAGTGATACAAAGATAAGCTGTTTGCCAAGTCACCAGGTATCCGAGCAGTTAGCACTAACATCTAGCGAATGAGTGAAGCATACAGTCACTAAGTCTCAGAATGAAGGCGATGGTTAAGGAAAGATTCAGAGAGTAAAAGCTTCACTAGTTCTCTAAATAATTAGGTGGTTCAATATTTCATTAAGTGAATGCATGAACCCTTTGTTCGCTAAATCTACAAGAAGATTGATAGTTAGCCAAGACATTAAGAGAATGGGAGATGGCCTTATTTGATAGTTCTTCAAATGACAACTGTAGTCAAGTGCTTGAAGATGATCATTTCAATTGCTGATTTGCTAAGTGGATGAAGAGTTAAGAATTGCATTGTGAGAACCCGCAAAGGCTTTGGTCACCAGTTCTCCGAATCTGAGCTAGGGTTAACATTATATTAAGCGATTAGGAGAAGTTTTCAGTCATTGATTTTCTAAATAGGCTTAGTTGGAAAAGGTAATAAAGGAAAAGAAAAGGACCATTGCTAGGTGGAATAAAGTACATTGTCAAGCTGAAGAATAAACTAATAAGCCATCCAATCAGTTGTAAAAGGAAGATTACATGATGTAAATAGTTTTAAAGTGCAGAATCGTAATCATTTGTATCTTTGCCTTGTTTTCAAGTTGTTTAATTTATCTGTCAACATCCAAACATGGCTAGCTCAAAATTTGAAATTTGATGGTATATAAAATTGAATGTGGTAGAAATTAAGGAGATTTTTAGTAATTGTGGTAGTTGCACACATCTGATTCATATCGATAAATAAGCTAAGCTCATTGTTTCCTATGTCCAAAATCAGTCAAACAGAATTGTGTCTTTCTGAAGGAGTTTCTAACCATCGAGAAATTGAGTTTGCAAGGGATTGAGGGAAATTTTGTAGTGAAGATGAGTCAACCTGAGAAGAGTGCAGTGCCTTCCAGCAGTGAAATCATGTCTAAAAGTGGTGAAGATAACAGCAAACTAAATTATTCAGATGAATTCATGAGATTGTTATTAGGATCTAGTTAGAACAAGAGGGTTGTTGATGATGTGTTTGAAGATCTTCTAGGTGAGTGGAGAGATCCTGTTACTTCAAATTTCTCAGATTATACTATCTTCAACTTCTTTTATGCTAATAGAGATAGGCATGTTCCTGTTTGTAATGGTTGGGTTTTGGGATTATGAAAGATGGTTGTCCCAGATGTCTTCCTAGATGTAGATTTAATTATTGCTCTATCTATAAGCTATGACCATATATCAAAGACAATTAGAAAAGTGGACTAGTCACCCTTAGTTACTCTTGATAGGAGTTCATTTATGAAGGCTTTTGGTCCATACACTTCTTCTTCAACTGAGATAAATTTGAACCAGGAGAGGGAAAGGTATAAGAGTAATGTGGGTTCAGTAAAGGACCAGATGGTTAACCATATGCTAAAATAGAATAAATACATAGCCCCCCTTCCTGCTAGCATGAATTCCCCATATCAGTTCAAATCCCTCTAGCATTATATGAGGTAGACTTGTTATGCATTGTGTAGAGTTTAGGAATTGATGGGGATGTAGAATTTTTACCAGCTGATCTCTTGTTGATCATCCTAGATATTCATAATTCCTTAGTAAACACTAACTATGATTACATCCAGTATGTAATTGATAGAATACATGAAGGGTTGATATTTGTGAGAGATAGTAAGGAACCTATTAAGTTCTTGCACTATTGTTTATTGATGCATTTGATCTTGTTTTTCAATATCAATAGCTTTGATTTGAACATGTTGAAACTGAGGTTCACTTTATAGAATCAACATAATCTAGTACAACTATGGGTTAGGTTATGGAATTCTACTTCCAAAGAAGGGTAATTTTATGTTTTTTAGAATTTCATTATCTTTCCAATTATCAGAATGTTAGGCATGAATGTCACAAGGATATCCCCAAGGGTCCTTAGGCTCCTAAGACCATTGTAGTTTGTGGACAAATGGGAGGGAAATCATAATTGGGGTGACTTCTATCTATGAGAAAATTCTACAATTATTAGGGTTTATGGTTGTCCCCAACCCCCACATCTATTACCAAAATATGTGCCTCCAAGAGTTGCTTGTCTAGAATTTTTTTTGTAGTTGATGTGCACAGATAGAGAACTTCTAGCCCCTCATAGGAAGGGTACATTCACACCTAGGAAATTCAAGATAGGTGACTTCCTGATAGGAAAGTGGGCATTTCCTAAAATCATTCCATGGTTACAACAATTCAAGATGGTTGCTAGTGTTTGTAGACATGTAGATCCTCAAGACTTTATTAAAACTGCCAGGATGACCTACATCCCAAACATTGGTGTGATTAAGGAGCATGAAGGTTTAGATGAGGAAGATATAATCAGAAACATTTTGGAGGATGATGAGGTTAAAAGGATATGGAAAAGATTATTTGATTTGATAGATTTTTCAAAAAAATTGAAGGCAGCTCAAATTCCTTTTGATGGCTTTTTCCCTAACCTTCCTTACTTGAAGAAAATTGATAGGATGATAGAAATGTATGATACTTTGGTGAACCAAATGGAGAGCTTGATTGATAAGAATAAGCTAGTGAAGAAGAAGAGGGATTACTCATCTTCTAATCAAGAAGATTTCACTAATGAGTCATAGGAAGGAGATAATCCTCCACAAGTTGGAGGGTCACCAATTGTTGATCTTACTCAAGTTCAAAATAGAGAATCCTCCAGAGCCACCTTTGAAGAAACAAAGGCTTGAGGAAGGTGAGCCTTCAAGGCAAGGAAAATAGAGAAAGAGGATTGACAGAGCATCTACTTTTGTACTAGGTGATAGGGCTTACCATCACCAATTGAGAAAAGCAATAAGAGCGGGCAAGAATGTGGCCACTGAGGAAGAAGATAAAGAATAGTCCTTGTGGTTAGAAAAGGATATTAGAGAGGTCTATCAAGAGGAATTTTGGAGTGATGACCAATTTATTAAAATTAATGAATTCAAGATTTTTTCTGATTTGGAACAAACAACAAGAGGTGAGGAAAGCTCTGCCTGAAGGTATGGAGCCAAGTGAAGAAACATTGAGGGCTTTAGCCTCTTATGATCTTATCCTGGATCCTATAACTGTAGATGAAGCTAGACAATTGGTTAAGGAAAGTGGAATGATATTAACTCTAGGATGGGATCTAACTTATGCATTCATCATAGATCAAATAAGGAAACAACCATAGGGTGGCCTATCATATGAGGCTCACATTGGTGACGTCATAAGAGGAAGTGGCTATGACCCGAAATCTCAAGCTGTTGCAATACGGTCTATGGACCCTAGGACCCAAAAGCCATCTCTATTAAGTATAGAGGATAAGATGGAGGGGAAAAAAATCATATGGACCCTATAGAATAAAAATGACATTGAATTTTCCAAGGTAGTGACTCATTGGGCCAATTTGAATGAGGCCAAGACAACTCAGGTGTCTGAGAGATATGAAAAATTGTTTGAAAGCTCAAGCATGGTGGCCAAGGATCAAGATTTGAAATTGATGAAGATCAAAAAATTGCAAGATGAGCTAGCAAAAGTAAGGGTCAAGCTTGAAGAAGCTTCAAAGGTAGTTCCTCCTCCTTTGCAAATTGAGGCCCCTATGTAGATAGATGTGGAAGTGCCTGAAACACTTACTGAGGATTTGGAAAAGATAAGAATAGATGCATCCCTAGATACTATAATAATAATTGTGCAATATAGGTAGAGTAAGATAAAGGACATAATGGAATCATTCCATAAATCATTCATCTTATTGCATTAGACTAATGAAAAGGTGAATGAGCATTTAATCACCTTGGAGCCACTTTTCAGTACATGGTTAGGAAGGAGTATATTATTTGACAAACTTGATGAGTTGCAAGAATATAGGGTAGATGTTCCTAAAGTAGTAAGTGAGGTTTTTGAGAAGATTGGCTTAATATGTGCTGCCTCAAATTTTTTCAAAGGAAAGTCAAACAAAATAAAGGCCAAGTTGGCCATGTTTGATAAGGATTATAGACAATATTTGCCTCTGATTTATGATGACAATGGAATTTTGGTTAAGTTGGAAGAATGGAAGCTATCAATGGATCAGTTGGTAATTAAACAGGATGCCTTCCTAAAGGATGATAATGCTTTAGACCTGGATAGATGTAATAATATTATTGATAGTCTTTTAAAGATTGAAAATGATATCATACAGTTTGTGGTTGAAACCAAAAATATAACTCATTCTACATGGGAGCAGTAGATCAAATCACTTCAGGAGCTACAGAACTACAACTGGCCATCTGATGATGATGTGGTAGCTTGGGAGAAGTTAACAATAAAGAGGAAGAAGAAGCTAGTTGTCCAACTTATAGAGGAAGAAGAAGAATAGAATGCACTTGGCATGTGATCCATAGTTCGAGGGAGAGCATGTCCAAACAAAGGATGATGTAGGTTATCTTGTAATGATGGTCATTATTCATGCAACTAATTTAGCAATTGCTCTGAAATATCCTTAGACAAAGGTGCCACCTGCCAAATTATTCAAAAATAGATATTTGTAATCTATTCTTGAAAACAAATTTTGTCAGTTTGTAATCTTGTTTTTAGTGCAAGATATTTTAACAGCCATCTGAAGCTTGTTGCATCCTTTCAAGGATTCCAAGATGGTTGACTAGTAAATATAGACAGTTTTTGCTCATTTGAGGGGGTGGTTGAAAATACTCTATAAGAAAGGTTATGAATACAAAACCTTATTTTTCTAAAAGTGAGAGGATACTATATCAATGCATTTTGATCGTTAATACAAAATATTGGAGCTCTATTGCTACTATTTTGTTGTCTTTATGGATTGAATTTTTTAGTTTTCTTATTTATTTAAATTGCAAGGCTTCTTAAATGCATTATTCACAAGGTGAATATAGGGGTTGAGCTTAAGTTTCTTTCAAGGAAAGAGTAAAATCTTAGTGGAGATCTCTGGGAACAAATAATCCATGTATGAATTTGATGACAGTAGTAGGAATTAAAAGGAAGGTATGTTAGGCATGTGATGCAGTGCAAGGTAGGAGAATCCCCGATGGAGATGTCCTAGCCCCCAACAAATAACCACATAATAAAATATAATAACAATACAGAGATATAGATCCACACAATGCCAATACTAATAGTATGATCATCATATTTTCATCCAACATGCCCGGTTGTAAGGCCTTCCGGGTTATGGCCAAATACAATGTAATTACAATAGAAACTCCACAAGATCTCACAAGATCCAAACCAAAACCCTAGCTAGCCTAGATCCACGCACTGGTAGGAACCCCCAAGGAAGATCTAAACTTGTGCTCACAAGCCCACCAAGCAATCTCCTTGTTTCCCAAGCCACAGCTACTAGCTCTCCTCAAAACTCGCTCCTCTACCTCTTCCTCTTCTCCAAGATGGATGAATAATGACTAAAGACTTCCCCCACAACCCCTACTTATACCAATCTAAGCCATAGGTCGGCCCTGAACATAAATTAAATACAAATACCAAAATTAAATGCCACAAATCGGCCAACAACAATAATTAAATGCCCAAAATAGATGTCTTAGTAAAATCATGATATCTCCTAGCTCCAGATGAATTAGAACTCATGCTTCAAACTGTAGGTAGAAATATAGGCCCTCTTCAATCCCTAAAATTTTCAGCCACTAACTCTTAGTGGAAAATTACTTATATGACCTGAAATAGGCACCAAATTCCTAAGCAAGGCCGAGCTCCCCTAGGCCATGCTGAGCAACCAAGACCATGCCAAGTTCCATTAAATACATCAAAACCAATTACCTAAGACCCAAGTGGGTTTATCCAACTCTACCAAACCCCTCACATATGAAAATAAGTCCACACAACTCCATCAAATCTCCCAAACATGCAGGATAGCCAACTACCCTGGGATGCTCCTGCATCAGCATGTCATTTGAGTTTCAGTGTACTTGTTTGATAGTTATATTGAAAGGTAGGGTTTGACTCTATCGACCAAGTGGATAAGGCACTAGTTTTGGATCTATTTACATTGATTTGCCAACCAAAATATAAATAATTGTTTCATTTTACTTTACTTGTACAATCATAATTTGAATCATTCTATGACAAGTTCATAGATGTGTTTTGTAATTCTTTGTAGAGGCACAGAATGAGGTTAGCCTTCCTTGAGTTAAAATCTAAAAAGAAGAAGGATGAATATCCTTAAACCATTGTTTCATGTTGCTGCTTTCATGATTTCTCTCATAATATTATGTATCAGGATAATTTGGGCCATACTTAGAGTTCTCTCATCTTATTAAGTTAAGTTTGGAAGCAAGGACAGAGTAGTGAAGGATCTAGTGTGCAATTTAGAGCTCAATCAAACAGTGAATTGATATAGGTACACCCACCTAAGTATTCATACTTGAAGTGAAGAAGGTTTTCTAACCTTAATACCTTAGTGTTTTCATTTTGCTAGATTATGTCCATTGGGATTATATGAGTATTTGATAATCTGTAGATTTGAGAACTAATAGGATGGTAAGGGCATGACTTCACAACCTTTGGAGAACATGACCACTACATATGATTCCAAGATGTAATAATTACTATGATTCTGGTAGTTGCAACAAAATCCTTATCCTTACAATCTTCTCTTTCACCTTATTGAAGTAAAAAAAAATTTCAGGTAAAATAAGTAAGAATAATTTTATCAACCACCTCACACAAAATAAAAGAAAATTAATCAAAATCATAACATGAACCTCAAAATCTTGGAAGGGTATCTCTATGTTCTCTAGGAACTATTTAAATTTCTGCACAAGGTTCTTCCCATAGTTAGGGTATGGACAAATTACACTTCAACCCCAAAATAGGATTATGCTATAAGACATCATTCAAGGTGTGTTATTGACACAAGGTAGGGAAAGAAGAGGGGCTGAAGATACACTGTAATCACAATCCTCCTTACAGAACAAGATACAAAAGAAATAACACAATAGATAGATAGATAGATAGAGAGAGAGAGAGAGAGAGAGAGAGAGAGAGAGAGAGATTAATTAATATTTATAAAATAACCTCATACATGTTAGGCTATAATGCCTTCTTGTTTATGGCCAATTACATTCATATTCAATTACAACATTCTGTTAGTTCATTTTCCTATCAGTGCAAAATCCTGTGAAAATGGCCTGTTCCCTGCAAATGTTTTGTTATGATGTCCCACCCTGCTGCAAGATTGTTTTAATGTGTGATGAAAATCCACTTGATTTCATGGTTTGTGCTCTTAGCCCCATGCTCTTCAATGTGTCACCTTTCTCCAGTCCAAATTGCACGTACTGAATTTCAAAACCTAGGGAGATATTCAAGTTTTAAGGTCTGTAGGAAATAATTTCAAAATATGCCCAAGTGTCAAAAACCCACAATGTTTTTGAAAATCCATGATGTTTTCAGTCTCCTTGCTACCTTTTGGTCTACATGAAAACCATGTGTGTTTTCGATCTTTCACCAAAAACCCTGTGTGTTTTTGACCTCACACTTCTGCTCTGTTTGTTGGTGTTTGCTATCTGCATAGCTGCAACCTGTTGGTGGGCCCAGGTTTTAGAAAGTTTTAAATTGATTGGTTGTTGCATGATTGCATGTTAGAGATTTCTAACATATGACTATGTGATTGACTATTTATTTTGTCGGGCCCAGTCCTTGCTTAGTTGTGTCACCGATTCTCCAAATCTTCTGGCAGTTGCATCTTTTATTCGGAGATCATGCAACTGTGTAGTCGCATAATCTCTTCATGTTTGGCAGTTATTGGCTAGCATCTAATGACTTGGCAGGTAGTTTTTCACGTAATCTCTGAATCCTTGGTAGTCATATGGCCTTGTTGCATGATCGCAAGGGCCAATTTCATGGCTCATGATCATGCAACAATTTTCCTTCCTTGCACATGGGGCTTGTTGGTGAAAGGGCTGTGGTCCCGCTGGTGGTTATGTGGCAGCCTGTGGTTGGCTGTCGCATGATCGCATGTTAGAGTTTTCTGACATGTGATCATGTGACTAGTTGACACATGTTCCTGAGCCCATGGTAGCTGGTGATGTGCTGAGTTCTGATTGGTTGCCGGTGTACCCAATGGTAGGGGGTTTGTGGTGGGGCATGTGTTTGTAGTGCTCGAGCATGTTTGACATTCGGTAGTGAATGCTGGTGGTTAGTTGCATGTTTGCATAGCCTTTTTCAAGGCTATGCGATCATGTAACTAACATTTTGTGTTAACTTATGGTGGTGGTGGTTATGCGGCAAGGTAAAGGTCTGTGGGTTGTTGCATGTTTGCATAGCCCATTTCCTAGCTATGCGATCATGCGACAACCATCCATTTAAATGATTTTATTTTACAGGCCCTGAGGTTTGAAGGGATATACATGATGGTAGATCAGGTGGATAGCATATCATCTCATGAGGTTTGTTAGAGCTATGAGATTTTGAGATGGCCATTGATTTTCCAATGTGGGCTCGGTCAATTTTTCTCATAGGTTTTGGCAGCGCTGATAAAGTTATGTGGTTTGCTTATTCGTGGGTTTCAGTGGTGGTTCTCTATTTTATTTTTTGATTTAGTGAAGGGTGGTCATGAGATCGCTAAAGTTTTTTAGCAAAGGTAGGGTGTTTTTGGTGAATTGACGATAGCCTTTGTTGCCAGTTCGCTAAGTTTAGTTAGGGCCACTTTTTAAAGTAAAATCTTAACCCACGAAATAGAGTAATTGGGTGGTCAAGACTTAAAGTTGACTGAGATTTAAATGTTAGCCATCGCTTTTTTGCTGAGGCCATAAAGTGACCATTTAATTTCAATTTCAAATTCTGTAGAGGGTTTGCAATGACAGAGGTACCAAAAATTCAATTCTTGAGCAGCCAGAGTGGGTAGAATGGGTTGTCAAACACTATGGAGTGGTCCAAGCTACCATGATAGTTGTAGAGGAGTGTCTTGTCATAGGGGAGTAAATGATACAGTACCCTAAAATGTGTTGCAGAGGTCAAATGTGGTTGGATTTCTTTGGGTTTGATGATAATTTGGTACTTGGACCAGTATAGGATTAGTTGGCTATTGAAATGGACTGTTTGGGCTAGCATGCTATGGCTTGATCCCTATCTTGTTTATGTTAACTCCTCGGTGGGGTTAGGTGGATTTTAATTTTGAGTTGGAAATGATCATTGTGCTTGGATTGTAACCCTGGTATAAAGGGATTTCTGTGACCATTTTTGAATTATTGGGAGTTAGGTTTTCAAAATTTTCTGGTTGTGAGTCTTCTTCCCAGTCTGAATTGTAATGACCTATTTCAATATATTTTGACAATAGAAAGAAATTTGTACTTCTAAGCTATAGTTTTCAAGTAGGGTTCGCTTGGATTGATTTTATACGCTTGAGGATTCTTCATACTTAATACAGGCACATGATTCTTATCTCTCCTTTGTGTCAACATAGATAAATTTTGAACTTTCTAGTTCATTGCATAACCATTTTATGCATATGCCTTCATTCTTGAGTTCTAATCCAAGATTAGATGAAATGATGCTCTAGATGGGAGATAGATTTATCTTTTGTTTATGTAAGGATACTTTGTAAGTAGTAAAGGAGATTGTAAATGTGTTTATGGCTTTGAATCTTAAATATATTCTAGTGTGTGTGTGTGTAGTCTGTCTAAGAAACCTTGCCCAATGGATGAGGCACTGGCCTAGATAAGTATTTCCTTGTTGACATGTCTTGATCAAGGTTGTTATGATTCAAACACATGAAATTAAGAAATATCCTTAAGTTTTCAATATTTGGTTGTGTAAGGTTCCACCCCATAGTTATAGAGAGTCAATGAATGTGTGGTTATCATTTAGTACTTTCTTACTATCCTTTTATCTATTATTCAAATCTAGTCTTTGGTGTGTGAAGTATAGTTTATACTAGGTTAGGTGCACCCACCTTGGTTTTGCAGAGCCAGAAGTAGAAGAGGGCATATTAAGACCCTATAGTTGGTCCAATTGTCTTGTAGAGCTCTCATATTTGGAACTAACCACTCCTAACATTAGTCTCAAGGCATATTGGCAGCCCTAAGTGGTGTAAGCATTTTCAAACAGCAACACATTCCTCCAACATGCCATGATTCTTCATTCAGAAACTATCTTCTATCTCCCAATTCCTACTATTGACTTCTAAACTATGAAAAAAACAAGTACATTTATACAAGAGTCTATCAAAACAAGTCAGTCTTCACATCCATCATTCTAGAAAGGAACAACCAAATATAGGTCCACATGCTTTCCAATGAATGATACCAACATTAACTCTACAACCAAGATTCAATGGACAAGTCAGCCTCAACATGAAATCAAAATAAATCACTTGGTGAGAAAGACTATTGAGTGCCAGGAAATAACTCAGTGAACCAAGGAACCAAGCCAAATCAATCAATGAAAGTACAAAGAAACAACTAAGCCCCATTGGTAAACAAAGGAAAATATCATCGAGAGCTAAAATAAGCTATTGAGAAAACCTAACATTTCTAACTTGTTTTTGGTGACAAAGGATTTCCAAGGACCCAAGATGCTCCTACATCAGGTATAAATCTCCACACTATACAAATGATAGGTAAATTTTTCTACAAAAAAGGAATTTTGGAACAAGTAGAGGGGTACATATATTGTTCACTAGATCATAATGGTTCCACAAAATGGAATAACTCAATAAGCTATCACACTTCAACAAAAACAATACACCCTTTCTCATAGATCAAGACATGAACAAGTCATTACCAAAGATCTTCTTTACTCTCTCTCTCAAGCCATTACCCTATGGCCCTAACACAACAAAATCAATGCATTCTCCTAGTTCCATAATGATATAACCAAAAAATGCACCACATCCTGCAAGGATAAAGTTAATAGGTTCTCATACCAAGCATGGACACCAATCTTTTTTTCTATCTGCACATGTTCATGCTAGAAAGCATATCACTATAGGGTTGTACCAAGAGAATCAATGGATTTAAAAAACATACACCAACCATCATACTATGACTAGTGGCATCACTACCACTATTTCCAAGCCTATCATACTACAAACCACAAAATGGTTGCTAGAAACTCAACTAAGGTAGTCTCAGAATAGTCTAGGAAGCGCTCCTTCCTAAACCAAAAGTTTCTTGGGTTACTTTACTTGAAAGGTTGCAAGTTGAAAAACAAGGGAATCTAAGCTACATGTCAACTAAAAACTTACAATACTCTAAGAATGAGATCTTACTTAAAAGAGATTGTAGAGAAAGTGCATTGTCTAGGTCAAGTACCTACCTCAGAGGTAGTTATTATATTCCATTTTTGGTTCACGAGTTGTTCAAGAAGGGGGGAATCTTGATTTCTTTCTAGTATCCTCAAACTCCCTACTCCACTTCCTCACATGTCAAGAATAAAATCTAAGACCTTCTCATGTCTATGTTGTTGTTGCACTCAAGAGACATCGTAAACATACAGTTGGGAAATGCAATGGCTTAAGGTTCCAAGTGTTGAAACTATGCTTTGATACCAAAAGTCATGCCTAAAACTTAGGGAAAAATAAATACAATAATTTTTATTAAAAAAGATAAATTAAATAAGGTTCCACACTAAGGAACACTCAACATGAAAAGAAACACAACATCCAAACACATATTAACTCACAAGAGGTATCATATCATGTGTTAGCATGCCAATTGTTGGAGATTTTCCAGTAGGCCAGTACTGACTGTATGTTTGTCATTGATGACAACATATGAAAAGTAGCATGTGTAGAAGTATTATGCAGTAATATTTTAATATATGTAGCATGGACATGATATTAGCATGATATCATGGGCACAAATGTTAACTATTAGTACAGACAATTATATAGTAGCTTGGGTAAGCAGTGTTCATGATAGAGTAACAAGAATTTTTATGTGTATGGTTGTCCATATAGTTATCATGGAGCCTTACATGCTTGGATATATGTTGAAGACATGTTAGTGATGTTTTAGTCATGGACACATAGTCTAATATTCAATAGAAGTTAAGTTATATAGTTGCTATTCTCTAGTAGAAGTTTCATGTGTTTATTCAGAAGAGTCGAAAGTGATTTTATTGGTTCCAGAGTTGCACCTATATTTTGGGCATGTACCCTTGGATTTAAGCTTAGAGGAGAGTTATTAATATTTGGTTAAGAGTGCATGAAGTAATTTAGCTTGAGGAGAAAGATCCAGTTGTTTTGGTAGAGCTGACAGTGTGTAGCATGCATCTATAATTATCTTATTGAATAGGTCCTAGAATGTGTTGCATGCATAGTAGAGTCAACATAATGTTTAGCTAAGTTTGTTATGGTTTCTCTAATATGATTTCAAGGTGGTTCTAATAGGCTGACTTGATTATATCATTTAGAAGGAAGATATTTATAGGCAGTCATTTATGATTGTTGGAGTGTGGTTCATGGTTGATTAAGTAGAGTAGATCAGAGTGTGTGAAGTGTTGAACCATCAGAGGAAGGTCCATATGAACAAGTAAAGTATTTGAGCTATAAATTGGAACTAATCCAAATACTAGGTCAAATTACAGTTCACCAAGATCTAGATATAGTGTGTATCTATTATTCAGAAGGTTGTAGCCTTCACCCCTTTGAGTAGTGAGCTCTTAGATAGTGCATCCTCTCCCCTAACAAGGACAATTGTAAAAGACTCCTAGTAGGTTCTAAACCTTGACCAGGTCTACTATACTTAATATATTATAAAGCAACTCCTAACAGGGTTAAGGATCACAATACTCTAGTATAGAATATTAGTGGGTGTCAATTCCCACTAGGGTTTTTACTTGTTTGGGTTTCCCCGTAATCAAAATATTTTTTTTGTGTTCATGTTTTCTTCCATTTTGTTTATGCTTTATGTTAAGTATACTTAATTAGATAAAGAATTGAATCTTGTAGATAATAGATTCAACCCCCCCTCTTAGTTATCTCTTGAGACTATTCCTAATAATTGGTATCAGAGCCAAGTGCCTCAGAGAAATTTTAATAGCTTGAGGTTGATCAGATGACATACTTTAGAAAAGAAAGTCCAAAGTTTGATGGAGAGAATTATCTTCATTGGAAGAACAAGATGGTGATTCATTTGTAGTGCATTGGTTTTGAAGTTTTTGATGTAACTATCAAAGCAACCAAGATTCCTACCCTAGAAGATCTTGGAATGGATGATGCTACTGAAAGGAAAAAGGAATTGTTTGATTAGAATGTTATAGCTAAAGAAGCCCTTATCGACACTCTATCTAATAGTGAATTTTTAGAAATAAAGAAAGTAGACACCACCCATAAGATATGGAAGCACCTAGAAGACATGTTTGAAGGTGAAAAACAAGATAAGGATGCACATAGAAAAAAATGGAAGAAAAGATAAAATGCATTAGAGATACTACTTGAAGAAAATATCAGGGCTTATAATCAAAGGATCAATGAAGTAGTTGCTAGAATCAAGAACAATGGTGGAGAGATCTTAGAGGAAGATATTATGGACAAGATGATGAATACTCTCAGTTCAAAATATGAAAACAAGATCAACATCCTTGATAAGACCATGTAGCTTACATCTAATTTCAAGAGAGAGACCTTGGTCAACAAAATCTCAGCTTTTGAGATTTCAAGATTGAAGACAAAACCAAAGAGTGAGATAGCCTTCAAAGCAATAGTTCATGGTAAGAAAATTGTAAATACTTCTAGTAATTTTGATGATGATGATGAAGAGAAAACTTTAGATGATTTTATTGCTATGATTATCAAAAGAGAAAAGAAGGGAAAAGGAAAATATGAAGGTCAATTACCATTTAAGTGCTTTTCATTTAATAAGATCGGTCACTTTTCATCTAAGTGTCCTACTAGAGTTAGAAATTTCAAATAGGATTACAAGCCTAAGTACTCTAAGAAATGTTACTGTGTTGGAGATGGAGTTTCAGATGATGAATTAGGTGAAGAAGAAATTGGATTCATTTCTATTCTAGATAAAATGAATAATAAGAAAAATCATAAAGATGAGAAAGAGGAACAAGAGCTAGCATTAATTTCCCAAGAAGATATAAGGTCAGACTGGATTATAGATAGTGGTTATTCACATCACATGATAGGTGATAAGAACATATTTGTTCATCTGGACAAATACAATGGTGGCATGGTTATATTTGGGGACAACAATCCTAAACCCACAGTTGGTAGAGGAACCATCACCTTGGATAGAAAGAACAGTACTGATGGTGTTCTCTATGTTGATGGTTTGAAACATCACCTTCTTAGTGTTGGCTAGTTACTTGGAAATGGCTATCAGTTGGAGTTCAAAGCTGAAAAATGCATCATTAACAACAATGATGGTGTTATGATTGAATTAGGCTCAAAGACAAGAGGTAATTTTTTCCAACTCAATTCAAAAGCAAGTTGTTTTGTTGCTAAATTTGATGACAATTGGTTGTGGTATAAAAGACTATGTCATATCAATTTTGATAACATAGTAAAGATAAGAAATGTAAAGGTAGCAAGAGATCTACCTTGCATAGCAAAGCTGTCTAATACTATATGTAGGGAATGTGTCATGAGAAAGCATGTGAGAAATTCATTCAGGAGAAAGTACAATTCAACAAAGAACAAGTTGGATCTGATTCATACTGACCTATGTGGTCGAACTCAAACAAGATCATACTATGGAGAAAGGTATTTCACTTTGTTTGTTGATGATTATACTAGAATGATGTGGGTTGCATTCTTAAAAGATAAGTTAGAAGCATTTGAGAAGTTCAAAATATTCAAAGCTAAGGTTGAGAATGAATCTGAACTAAAGAAAAAAAATTTAAGATCGGATAGAGGAGGAGAGTTCATCTCTGATAGATTCTATGATTACTGTGAAGAACATGGCATAAAGAGACAATTGAGTGCACCTAGAACCCCTCAGTAGAATGGAATTGTAGAGAAAAGGAAAAGGATCATCCTCAATATAGCACGTACCATCATGATTGAAGGAAAAGTTACACCCACCTATTGGAGAGATGTGGTCAATACAATAGTCTGTACCATCAATAGAATACAATTAAGACTAGCCACTGACAAAAGGTCATATGAGATTTGGTTTGGTAATGTTCCCATAGTAAAATACTTCAAAATATTTGGAAGCAAGTGCTACATCAAGAGGGATGAAGTAGTAGGAAATTTCGATGAAAGAAGTGATGAAGGTATTTTCCTTGGTTACTCTACTAAAACTAAAGCTTATAGATGTTTCAATTTAAGATTGAAAAAGATCATTGAAAGTGCTCATGTTAAGATTGATGAAAAGTTCATGGTTCAAGAAAGATATCATGATCACTCACCCTTGATTGAAGAAGAACCTAGACCCTCCACTAGTGAGATAGTTATTGAAGACATGTTTGACAACATTGATGTGTTATTCAATGACCCTGAGACAAGTGAAGAAAAAAATTTTAAGGCTGATGAGTTAGCATCAACTAAGGTTCCAAAGCTTACATCTAGAAACCATTCTAAGAAAGACATCATTGGAGATTAGAGGGGAAAAGTCTTAACAAGATCACAAGAAAAGAACTCATTTAATAGTGAAGTGGTATGTTTACTATCTTAGATTGATCCTTTAAGTGTTGAAGATGCTTGTAATGATTCAGATTGGCATGATGCTATGAAAGAAGAACTTGATCAGATTATTAAGAATGATACTTGGGAACTGGTCCCAAGACCTAGTGAGAAGAATGTGATTGGAACAAAGTGGATATTCAAAAACAAGATGAATGAAGATGGTATAGTAGTAAGAAACAAAGCAAGATTAGTATGTAAAGGATATGCACAAAGAGAAGGCATTGATTATTCAGACACTTTTTCACCTATGAGCATATTAGAAGCTATTAAATTGTTTCAAGCTTATGCTATAGTCAAAAACTTTAAATTTTATCAAATGGATGTCAAGTCAGCATTCCTAAATGGAGATTTGAAAGAAGAAGTATATATTGAGCAGCCATAAGGATTCACTTTATTATACAGACCTGATATGGTATGCAAATTGAAGAAGGCCCACTATGGACTTAAGCAAGCCCCTAGAGCATGGTATGAGAGACTAGATGGATATCTAACAAAGATCAGATTCAAAAAAGGACTAGAAGACTATAATCTATTCATAAGAGAGACATTTGAAGGATTACTACTTGTAGCTATATTGGTTGATGATTTTATCTTTGGAGGTAATGACAAACTTAGTGCTAAATTTGCTAAGGAGATGCAAAATGAATTTGAGATGAGTATGATTTGTCCTATAAAATACTTTTTAGTATTGAATGTGCAGAAGACAAAGAAAGGTATTTTCATTAATCAATCCAAGTATGTGAAGGAAATATGAAAGAAATTCAAGATGGATGATTGCAAGCTAGTAGGGACTCCCATGACTACTAGATGCAAGATTACAAAATAAGAAGACTCATCAGCAGTAGATGTAACTTTGTACAAGTCTATGATTGGAAAACTTATTTATCTTACTCAGACTAGACTTGATATTTCCAATGTAGTTGGCATATTTGGAAGATTTACAGTAGAGCCTAAACAAAGTCACCTCATGGCAGTAAAAAGGATATTCAAATACCTGCAAGGCACTATATACTATGGTCTATGGTATCCTAATTCAAAAAATGTTGAGCTTCATGTGTACATAGATGCAGATTGAGCATGATGCATTGATGATAGAAAGAGCACATCAGGTGGAGTAGTGTGTTAGTCCATTTTCTAGTCAATGCAAAATCCTTTGAAAACGGCCTATTCTTTGCAGTTTTTGTTATGCTGTCCTGCCATGTCTACAATCACCATTTTATTTTGTGATGATGATCTACTTAGTTTTATGATGTGCACTCTTAACCATAGGTAGATCTATGTGTCACCTTTCTCTAGTTTAGATCGCATAAGCTAATTAGCAAAATCCAGGGAGATATTTAAGTTTTAAGGTTTGTAGGGAATAGTTTCAGAATTTGCCAAAGTGTCAAAAACCCACAATGTTTTGAAAAACCCATGATGTTTTCTATTTGGTCTGCATGAAAACCCTGTGTGTTTTTTATCTTTTGTTGAAAACCCTGTGTGTTTTCAACCTCACACCTTCTTTCTTTTGTTGGCATTTCCTATCTGCGCAAGTGTGATCTGTTGGTGGGCTCGGGTCTTCAAAGGTTTTAAAATGATTGGTTGTCACATGATCGCATGTCAGAATTTTCTGACATGCGACCATGCAACCAGTTTCCTTCCTTGTGCATGGGGTCCATTGGTGTAAAGCTTCTTTGGTAGTGGTCTCACTGGTGGTTATGTGGTGACCTATGGTTGGTTGTCGCATGATCACATGTTAGAGATTTCTGACATGCGATCATGCAACTAGTTGACACCTATCCCATTGGTAAAGGAGGTATTGTGGTCCCACTGTGTTTTGGTTGGTCCATGTGGTCTGAGGTGGCAATCCTATGGCTTTGTCACATGATTGAAAGGGCCATCTTTTGGCCATGCGATCATGAGACAAGGGTGCCATGTTGTGTTGGGGCCTGGTGGCAGGTGGTGATGTGGTGTTTCCTGAGGTGGCAGGGGGTTTGTGGTGGGACCTGTCTACTCAATGGTGATGATGTGCTCGATTCTCACTAGTCAGGGAGTAGTGACTTGGCTTTTTGTTAGTGTGGCTGATGTTTTCAATGACATGGAGGTTTTCAGTAGTGAATGCTAGCGATTAGTCACATGTTTGCATAGCCTTTTTCAAGGCTATGTGATCATGCGACTAACACTTTGTGTTAGCATCGGCGGTGGTTATGCGGCAAGGTAAAGGTCTGTGGGTTGTCGCATGTTTGCATAGCCCATTTCCTAGCTCTGCAATCATGCGACAACTATTTGGACATCACAATTGTGGAGTTAGGGTGGGTCCACAGTGCCAGTGTTGCTAAGGTGCTAGTTTCTGGTTGGTTGCTGATTGGCGACAGGGTTGTTGACCTTTCAATTAATTATGGCCGCTCAATTTGCTAGGAAGGAAAAGAGATCTATAGTGGCATTTTAAATTTGCTGAGCTAGCCATTGCTACCAGATTTCAAATTCATGAGGAATTTTTCCTGCTATAGGAGGTACCTAAAATTTATGGTTTTCTAGCTATTTCTTGATCTGGTTGGTGGCATCGATTGTTGCAGTGTGGTCTAGCGAGTTGGGTGATTGCTCACAGATATTTTTCTATGTGGGGGAGGACAATTTTTGTTGGCTTAAGGTGTTTTGATGGTCTAGTTAGACTATTATTCATGATGAATTTGTGATCCTGGGTACAGATTTGAAGATTTTATGTTTCTTGTTTCTTACAAATTGGTGCTAGTTTTCCCTCTAGTGAGTTTTTAGATTTAGTTGTTGTAACCCAAACCCTAGTCTCCCTAAGCTTCATGCAATCTCTTTGAGATTTCCAAGGTAGCTAGTGGTATAAGTAGTTAGTCTTTTGACTTTGCAAGGGTTCAAGTTTTCTTTTGAGAGCTGGTTCAATGAAGGGTCCTTTTTCTGTAGATATTTCTCCTTCTTCTCTGCATATAGGGTGTTCTTCCTCCATTGCTGGTCTAGAGAACATAATATAGATTGTATTAGCTTATTTTATGCATGAGATTCAATACATTTTTACTATTATCACATTGTCTCCATTTGGTTTTTAGACTTATTTATTATGGCATCAAGGGTGTTATGGTCTTTCTACTTGCATTTCTAGTGAGTTTCTGCAATAGAGTTGTTTTCACAAAAGCAACTAAGTTTAGGACTGGTTTTCATATGTGTATGAGCTGAGATATCAAGGGTATTTCATGCTTGTCTTCTAGTGGATGCTGGTTATTTATTGCCTATTTATAGGTCTCTTCTAAGGGGAGGGTTAAAATCATTTAAATGAGTGATAACACATTTGGGTACATAGGTGGATAGTTGAAGTATGGTTTGATCAATGGTGTGTGGCTGATGTAAGGCATCACCATATTTGAATGCATTATCTTCTTGTTTCATAAGCTCTTTGTTATAGTGAGGTATTTGACTCTGTTTCCCATTTGATAAGGCACTGGTCTATGAGAGATTTAGGGTGTCTCGGGGGGTCCTTTCAACCCAACATTAAATCATTCAATTCAAATACCTTTCCCTTTCATGTGGGTAGTAGTAGTAGGAGTTTCTCTCTAGTCTTTAGACTCATTCTATGCAAGTAGGGTTGTTGCATAATAATTTGCTTCATTGGGGTACAAGTTACCTTAAGGGGTTTGAAGACTATTCCACACTAATCTGTTTGCAGGCCTTTTATTCACCAAAAGGATGTCATGAGTGTCTAGATAAGGTAGTACCCACCTAAGTGATGTGGAGCTCAAAGAAGAAGGAGGATTCCTTTCAATCCTCATCAATTGGACTATTTTCTTGTCAAACTTGAGTGCCTAGTCTAAGATTCAAGCCCACCCATTTGATTCAAGTTTGGTCCTGTAATGAAAAGCTCCAACAAAATGGTGACTCTACTAGGGAGAACATAAAGAAAACCTATTGAGGAGCTCTGGATATGGTTACAAATTTTTCAATATTATATCTTCTGATCAGAATGGTTTGGCCCATCTGAGTCACCAACAAAATGGAAACTCTACTGGGGAGAGTCTAGAAAAGAGTCAGATATAAAAACAAAGCATTTGCTAATATTTTCTCACTATGTGTTGATTGGCAGCTCTGATTTCTCTATTTGATCAGTGCATCTTCTGATAAATAGTGCATGTTTACTTGGTGGAGTTTTGGTTGGCTAGAAGAAGACAAAAACAAGTACAAACATTTTCCTCTTCAAGGAGGTGGTGACTCTACACTGCAAATATCCTGATGGAGCTTCTAGGTGAGCTCTAGATCTGCCCTGCCTTTCAGTCAATAGAGTTTCTACTGCAGAACCTCCAGGTAGTCTCTTGTTGAAAATGTATCCCTGTCAAGTGTCCAACACTATTGTAAAGGGATGAGTTGTAGTGGGTAGTTTCTCATGGAGGAATATAAGCCCTTTTGTTTTGATGGCATTGAAGGTGCCCCTAATGAGTTCCCTACTGAGGTTGAAGAATTCTTGCCTAGATTCTTGGCTGGTGGGTCTATTTCTACAACCCAACATGTTGAAGATGTCATGGATCTTTTTGGTGAGATAGATATTGAACATGAAGATGTTGCTATGAGGCTATTTATGTTGACATTTTTTGATGATGCTAAGGATTGGTTTGTATCCTTGCCTTCATGTTTAATCCCTTCTTGGGATGCATTGAGAGAAACATTCATTGAATACTTTGATGAAGGAGCAGGCATGGATGGTTATGAAGAGAGCAATGAAGATCAAATACAAGACACTAGTGTCTCTGTTGATCCTACCATCCATGATACTAGATATGAAGACCTGCTCATTGAAATCACTACTCTCAAGATGAAGATTGTAAAGAGAAAGGTTGAGAACTCACAGTTAATGGAGGATAGGAAGTTGAGGGCATTGGCTTTTCTTCATGTTGATCATGAGGAGACCAATATTTCTGATGTTGAATCTCATTATGCAGAAAGAGTTGACTATGAAGCTAATGTTGAGGTCAATGCATATGAGAGTGATGAACATGAGTCTAAGGATGGAAACATTACCATTTTGTCTGCAGATTTTTCTTCTTTTCAGTGTCAAAGTTCTTTCTTCTTGTCTCAGTTGGATGATTTTTTGTGTGAGAGGCAAGAGAATGGTTATGATGCAGATGATGATTCCTACATTGATTGCTTCACATAAGATGATCTAGGGCTAGAGGTCTCCATTCTTTTCTTACACAAGAATGATGTTTTCAGTAGCAAGGATGAAGCTAATGAAGAGAAAAATGAAGCCCAAAGTCCATTGAGCAGTGAAGAGATTTCAACATTTTTGGCTAAAGAATTTCAAAGGTGTGCCCCTGCTTTGGATTTTGAATTGCAGCTCCCCTCTGACATGCACTTTGACACTGATACTGAGGTCAGTGTTCAAAGTGATTATGATGTTCCATTTTCACCAAAGATCCCTTCATATAATGACTCTGCAAAAGGAGAGGTAGAAGGACATGATGGTGTGTTATCCTATCATCAAGATTATAGTGATGAATAAGTTTCTTGTTCATATCCTTTTCCTTCTTTTACCAAGTATGATACTGATTGTGACAGCGTTGAAGACTTTTGTTTTAGCTATTGGGATAGAATTTATTTTGATGGAAATAATGACAATACAAATTAGTTCTTCCCCCATCACCAAAATTTTGATGAAGATCTTCAGTTGGTTCATGATCCAATTCATGAAAATATCATAGAGGAACCAAGTCGCTTAGTGGCTAAGGCAATACAGGAAGGAAAATTAGAGGATCCAATTTCTTCTCAGCTATGTAATTTTATGGTAATGCATGATAGTCAATATGTTCCATTTTCTGATGCATTACTAGATCAAAATTTTGTTTCCAGCCATAAGAAAGAAGTAGATGATGTTCCCTACTTCTTGGGATATGAATATGAGTGTGAATATGGTAGTTGTGACTAGAAAAACATGGATGGAAATTAGTGCAAGTTTATTCTTCAACCCAAGAATGTTCACATATGGTGCTAGCAAGAATATCAAGTTTTTTTTAGGTGGCTCGTTAGATATGTGGATGAAAATCAGACATTTGATTCAGGAGGGTCCCTGATTAAAGTTCTTTTGTAAATATCTGTAAATACTTTCCCTTTCCTGTTGTGTGTTTTTCCTTCCTGTTCCCTACATTGTTTGAAGTTCTTTGTTTTTTCCAATGGGTGGTCTACTTCTTCCTAGAGATCTAAGGTCCTCATTGTATCTACAGGAGATACATGTCCCCATCTAGAGCCACTATTAGTCCATTTTCTAGTCAATGCAAAATCCTTTGAAAATGGCCTATTCTCTATAGTTTTTGTTATGTTGTCCTGCCATGCTTGCAATCACAATTTTATTTTGTGAAGATGATCTACTTGGTTTAATGATGTGCACTCTTAGCCATAGGTAGATATATGTGTCACCTTGCTCCAGTTCAAATCACATAAGCTAATTCACAAAATCCAAGGAGATATTTAAGTTTTAAGGTTTGCAGGAAATAGTTTTAGAATTTGCCAAAGTGTCAGAAACCCACAATGTTTTAAAAAACCCATTATGTTTTCTATTTGGTCTGCATGAAAACCCTATGTGTTTTTTTATCTTTTGCAAAAAACCCTATGTGTTTTTGACCTCGCACCTTCTTCCTTTTGTTGGTGTTTCCTATCTATGCAAGTGCGATCTGTTGGTTGGCCTAGGTCTTTAAAGTTTTTAAAATGATTGGTTGTCGCATGATCACATGTTAGAATTTTCTGACATGTGACCATGCTACCAGTTTCCTTCCTTCCCCATGGGGCCCATTGGTGTAAAGCTTCTTTGGTAAAGGTCCCGCTGGTGGTTATGTGGTATCCTATGGTTGGTTGTCACATGATCACATGTTAGAGATTTTTGACATGCGATCATGTGACCGGTTGACACCTATCTCGTTGGTAAAAGAGGTACTCTAGTCCCACTGTGTTTTGGTTGGTCTGCATGGTTTGAGGTGGTAGTCTTATGGCTTTGTCACATCATCACAAGGGCCATCTTTTGGCCATGTGATCATGTGACAAGTGTGCCACATTATGCTAGGGCTTGGTGGCAGGTGGTGATGTGGTGTTTCCTGAGGTGGCAGGGGGTTTACGATGGGCCCTATCTTCTTGGTGGTGATGATGTGCTTGATTCTCACTGGTCGAGGAGTAGTGACTTGGCTTTTTGTCAGTTGGGCCAGTGTTTTTGGTAACATGGAGGTTTGCAGTGGTGAATGTTGGTGGTTAGTCACATATTCATGTAGCCTTTTTCAAGGCTATGCGATCATGCGACTGACACTTTGTGTTAGCAGTGATGGTGGTTATGTGGCAAGGTAAAGGTTTGTGGGTTGTCGCATGTTTGCATAGCCCATTTCCTGGCTATGTGATCATGCGACAAGTATTTGGACATCGTGATTGTGGAGTTTGGGTGGGTCCATAGTGCCAGTGTTGCTGAGGTGCTAGTTTTTGATTGGTTGCTGACTGGTGATGGGGATGTTGACCTTTCAAAGGGGTCCGTGACTATTAATGAATTAATTGTGGCTGCTCAATTTGTCAGGAAGGGGAAGAGATCTACACTAGCATTTTAAATTTGCTGAGCTACCTATTGCTACCACATTTGAAATTCACAAGGGATTTTTCCTATGATAGGAGGTACCCAAAATTTATGTTTTTTTGGTCATTTCTTGATCTGGTTGGTGGCATCAATTATTGTAGTGTGGTCCAATGAGTTGGGTGATTACTCGTAGATGTTTTTCTATGTGGGGGAGGATATTTTTTTTTGCGTCGAGGTGTTTTGATGGTCTATTCAGACTATTATTCATGATGAATTTGTGATCCTGGGTACAGATTTGAAGATTTTATCTTTCTTGTGGATCTTTCTTTTTTTTGACAGATTGGTGCTAGTTTTCCCTCCAGTGAGTTTTCAGATTTAGGTGTTGTAACCCAAACCCTAGTCACCCTAAGCTTCATGCAATCTCTTTGAGACTCCCAAGGTAGCTAGTGGTATAAGTAGTTAGTCTTTTGACTCTGCAAGGGTTTGAGTTTTCTTCTAAGAGCTGGTTCTGTGAAGGGTCCTTTTCCTATAGATATTTCTCCTTCTTCTCTGCATATATCGGGTTCTTCCTCCATTGCTAGTCTAGAGAATAGAATACATATTTTATTAGCTTGTTTTATGCATGAGATTCAATACATTTTTACTATTATCACATTGTCTCCATTTGGTTTTTAAACTTATTGATTATGGCATTAAGGGTGTTATGGTCTTTCTACTTGCATTTCCAGTGAGTGTCTACAAAAGAGTTGTTTTCACAGAAGCAACTAAGTCTAGGACTAGTTTTCATATGTGTATGAGCTGAGGTATCAAGGGTATTTCATGCTTGTCTTCCAGTGGATGCTAGTTATGTATTGCCTGTTTATAGGTCTCTTCTAAGGGGAGGGTTAAAATCCTTTAAATGAGTGATAACACATTTTGGTACATAGGTGGATAGTTGATGTATGGTCTAATCAATGGTGTGTGGTTGATGTAAGGCATCACCATATTTGAATGTATTTTCTTCTTGTTTCATAAGCTCTTTGTTATAGTGAGGTATTTGACTCTATTTCCCATTGGATAAGGCACTGGTCTATGAGAGATTTAGGGTGTCTTAGGGGGTCCTTTCAACCCAACATTAAATCATTCAATTCAAATACCTTTCCCTTTCATGTTGGTAGTAGTGGTAGGAGTTTCTCTCTAGTCTTTAGACTCATTCTATGCAAGTAGGGTTGTTGCATAAAAATTTGCTTCATTGGGGTACAAGTTACCTGAAGGGGTTTGAAGACTATTCCACACTAATCTGTCTGCAGGCCTTTTATTCACTGAAAGGATATCATGAGTGTGTAGATAAGGAAATACCCACCTAAGTGATGTGGAGCTCAAAGAAGAAGGAGGATTCCTTTCAATCCTCATCAATTGGACTATTTTCTTGTCAAACTTGAGTGCCTAGCCTGAGATTCAAGCCCACCTATTTGATTCAAGTTTGGTCTCACAAGGAAAAGCTCCAACATAGTATTTCTTGGTGATAGACTTGTCACTTGGACAAGCAAGAAACATAATTGTATTTCTCAGTCAACAAAAAAGGTGAAATATGTTGCAGCAGCCTTGAATTGTTTGGATCAAGAAGATGATAAAGGATTTTGGAATCCAGATTGATTATCCTATTGTTATTCATTTTGATAACACTAGGACTATTAATATTTCAAAACCCCCATGATGCATGAAAAGACAAAGCACATTGAAATCAAGTATCACTTCCTAAGAGAAACAGTGGTAGAGAAAGAAGTCAAGTTGGACTATGTGAGTACTAAAGATCAATTGGCAGACATATTCACAAAGCCCTTGCCAAAGGATACTTTTGATAATCTCAGGGAGAAGTTGGGAGTAATTCCCTTCCCTGATTCTTCGTAGAAGAAAGAAGGTAATGTTAGGAATGGAAACACTGAGGGGGGGGGTAAATCAGTGTTCAAAAAACTTTAACTTCTCTTTAATCTTTATGCTTAACTTAAATGCTTAAGTACTAAAAGTACTAAATTAAACATTCACATAAAACATGAGACATAAGAATAACACATGACACTAATATGATTACGGGGAAACCCAAATAGGTAAAAGTCCTGGTGGAAATTGACACCCATTAATATTATGTACTAGTGTTTTGTGATCCTTGCTAGAAGATCCTTTACCCTATTAGGAGTAGCTTTACAATGCTTTAAGTATAGTAGAATTGGTTAAGGTTCTGACCCTATTAGGGGAGTGGACTCACTATCCTAGAGCTGACCACTCAAATGATGAAGGCTACAACCTTCTGCTATCAGATACACACTATATCTACTAGGTGAACTATCACTGTGACACTGCTTGTCATATCAGTTCCTTGGTGCACTCATGCTTTGACCTCTAGAAAAGCTCTAATTCATCATATGCTAACTTTTCATATCTCTGCTCTACTTATCACAACTCTATTACAACATCCATACCTATTATAATGGGTGCATTTCATTTTTATATGCTCATACAAACAAAACAATTAGGTCGGCCCTATAACTAATTACAAATAATGCTTCCAAGTGAATTGGCTTAAGCGTGCTTAAAATTATACATGTACATATGTTGGAAACCTAAATACAATGGGTGCATAGCCTCTACAATATTGCATTACAATTGCAAACCAAAATAGCCACTATCACCTCCATGCTCTATTTTCTACTGGCACACACTAGCTATGCAACTTCAGCTAACTGTAACTTTCACATCTTTGCATATCTACTTATGGGATCTTAGAATAAGCATAACTATAGTCTAACAACCTTAAATTATAGAGAATTTTGGTTGTGGATTATTCCCTATGATCTTCAACTTGTAGATTTACACTTTGATGGATAATGCAAATGAAACTCCTGACTCTATCACCAATCCAAAGTCCACAAGGAAGAGGGCCAACTAACAAGGATCAAAGGATCTTTCTTCACTTTGAGCTTCAATGCTCAAGTGGGTGTACCCTTGACTCACTTCTCTAAAGGAGTCTAAAACAATATTCCACTATATCTCATACAAGATTGTTAAAGATTTATCAAATGATCTTTGTGTTTGTGTGGTTGTTAACCATGACTTCAAGAGAAAGGACTAGTCCCTTATCCCAGGGCTAAGAGTCACCTAGCTGTATACCTCAACTGAAAACCTCAAATCAAACACAATGGAATCCAAGGTAAGTGCTTTTCCTATTACCCCTTTCCCTCAAGCACAAGGACATAAAATTCTACACTTGACTACAAACTCACTGAATTCACCTAAAAGACTTTAATCCTAACTTTGTTAGAAACTCAGAGATGAATTCAAAATACTCTTTGTTTACCATACATTAGCACACTTTGTGAAACTAACATGTATGAGCTTAGAGACAAGCACAAAGACATACACAAGATACAAGATTGGGATTCAATGATGTTTTCATCAACAAATCTAGAATCAACATACAATTAGAATGACACCAAGATAAGAAAAGTCACAAAACCAAACATCTATCAGTATATTATAGTAAAAAATAAGGGACCAAAAGCAAAAAATATTTTGGAACCCTTACAAAATTAGAAATTCTGCAACTTATACCCCCTAGTCATCTTGGAAATTTGCAACAAGCTACGGATGACTAGGGTTAGGGTTTCAACCACCCAACATGCTAGAAACAATTATGCATTTACTTCATGGGTGGGAAACACATCCAATCCAGAAGAGAGGAAAACTCAAATAGATCCATAATGATGAAAATCTTCACTACAAGTACAAAAGATCACAAAACTAGGCTCAAAAGGACACCCTACAACATGCCTTGAGCCATACCTACAATGTACATGCTTAGCAAATGAGCATTAGACACCCTAGACCACACTGAAAATGGAAAACCAGTCACTTCTCACCAAACAGGGTTGTTTCTGCATTGAATTCCATAAAAATGGTACCCTCTGTCACTGGAAATGCTTAGAAATTCAAATTTGAATCTCAACGGTTATTTTTATGGCACCTGCAGAGAAACGATGACCAAAATTCAAACCTTTATCAACTTTAAAACACAGCCATCTGATCAATCTCCCTTCGCGGGCCTTATGATTTTCCTTTTAAAAGACCCCAGTCACACTTAGTGAGTTGGTGACAAAGAAACCTCACCAATTCATGAAACACTTCGCTCCTTTGCTAAATAATCTAGCGACATCCTGACTACCATTCACCTAATCACTAAACAAACTAGTGAATCACCTTTTTTTATGCACAAACATATGAACACATTTAATTTTTTTGGTACCACTAGATCCTCATCTACTCCACCAAACCTCATACCCCACCTAGGTCCGCTCATGCCACATGTCATCTTATCATTCACCGCAACCGCCCAGTCACGACTGACAAGACCCACAAACCTTCAACATCTAATCAAATAGTTGGTGCAAGATTCCATGGGGTTGGAATATTTCATGCGATCATGCGACAACCACATGATCCTTAGGCAACTGACAACATGACCCCACCTGGGCCCGCTGATGCCACTTCATTAAATCCATCAGCCAATGAGGAACTGCCAACTGTGCTTAGGTGTTAGAGACCAGGCCCAAGAAATAAAGCAAGCTGAAACATAGGAAAAATTAAAGCTCATGACTTGGAAAATATTTACCGCTGGGCTAAGGAAAAACTTAGGAAAGGGGACCCGATAGAAATATTAATCGCATGATCGCATAGACTAAAAATAGTCTATGTGATTATGCGACTAACTATTTAACATGAGAAGAGGTCACAAAACTTTAAGCACATGGGAAATTTGGGGCTTAAGTGAGCCAAAAAGGTAACATCAAAAAAGAACAGGACCAAGGAAAGACAAAGGGTTTAGCTGGCAATGACTAGTTCTTTTTAATTTTTGCAAGGGTTTAGCGAAAAACATGAAAAAAAACATGCAGGGGCCAGGGGAAAGAACATGTAGCCATGAAAATCTTTTACAAGTGCTAATAGTGGCTCTAGTTGGGGATGTGTGCCTCCTGCAGGCATGGCAAGGATTTAGAATCACTGGGAGAGCAGAGCAACCCACTGGATAAGATTGTAGACAGCAAGAAACAAGTAGGGCAAGAAAAGCAACTGGACCAAAAAAAAAAGACCAGGGAAAATAGGGTAGGGGCAAGCAACCTATATATAGAGACCTACAAAATGTACAACCCTAACTACTATTCATGGAAAATAGAGTACTTCAAATGGAGTACTACTTCAAGAATTGTCCATGAACATGCAACTCTTGAATATCACCATTACAATCCTTGATGATGTAAGAATATTGGCCCCATTTCTCATGAATCAGATATGGCCCTAACCAGATGGGATTAAATTTACCATGCTTCCCCTTATCCTCCAATCCGGCATTCCAAACTAACACCAAATCACCAGGTTCAAATTTTCTGTCAATAGTTTTTTTATCATATAAATTCTTAACCTGCAACTGCAATTTGGCATTCCTTGCAACTGATTCTCTTCTAGTTTCATCCAACCTAATGAGGTCCTCAATTCTCAATTGCATTTCATCATCAATGTCATCATCATATAACTACACAAACTTGTACATCTCTAAAAAATTATTCTAAGGAATTCTAGCATGAATTCCATATACTAAGTCAAATGGTGCACAACCAATTGCCCTCTTCACAGTTACCCTATCAGCCCATAAAGCTAATGGTAGCTTTGAATTCCATGGCCTCTTATTCTTCTCCAAAATTCTCTTCAAGATTTTAATCAAGCCCTTATTAGTAGATTCTGCTTGACCATTTCCTTGTGGATGATAAGGTGAGGAATTAGAAATCTAAATTCCAAAAGCTTTGCAAAAGTCCTTATATTCGGCAGACCTGAAGCACATAGCATTATCACTCACTATCCTCTCAGGGCACCTAAACCTTGTAACAATATTATTCATCAAAAAGTCAATTACCACCCTGCTAGTTGCATTCCTTGTAGGTATAGCTTCTACCCACTTTGTAAAGTAATCAGTGGCAACTAAGAGCCATGAATGTCCTCCACTTGACTTGTTTGGTATCTCCCCTATGAAATCAATTCCCCATTGTTGGAAAGGAGCCTGAACTTCTACTAGCTTTAATGGTACATTACCTAAAAACTTAAGCTTACCAGAGAACCTTTGACAAGCATCACATCTCCTTACCAATTGTTCTGCATCCCTAAAGATTGTGGGCCACCCAAATCCTACTCTCAAGATCTTATGAGCAGTTGTTTTATCCATATAATGTCCACCAAAAACTCCCTCATACATCTCCTTCAACAACACATTAGCCTAATCTTCATCTACACATTTCAACAGTATGCAATCTAGATTTTTTCTATACAACTTACATCTCACAATCAAATACTTGATGGCCTGTAACTTCAATGTCCTCTATTGATTATCATTCATACTATCTAGACACCTCATGTTTCTCAAATAGTAAATAATATCCTGATACGAAATACAATCATCCATATCACATGTATAATCAATTTTGAAATGATTTACCTGGTTTGCATCTAGATTGGATTGAGCCATCAACTTTTCCAATCCCTATCCTCTAACCAATTTAGTGATCTGGATAACAACATTGAATTCCTGGATCCTATTGATCCATCTGCATCTTCTTCTAGACACCTCCTTCTGTGAGAAAATGTCCTTTACAGCCACACTTGGCACAAAAGCAATCACAACTACTCCTATCAAGTAACACCTAAAAGCCTTGATTGCCTTCACAAGTGCATAAGCCTGTTTCTCATTTATGTCATACTTTAATTCTACAGCCTGCAAAGATTTACTAAAAAATGCAATAGGCTACTCAAAACCATCCTTATTCTTTTGTAACAAAATTGCAGCAATAGTATAAAAAGATGAAAAGAAAAAGATATGCATTGGGACATTATAATCAAGTGCCATAAGCACTGGTGCATCTTTGATAGCCTACTTGATATTCTTGAAAGCCTCATTAGGCTCACCCTCCCAATTGATTACAGATCCCTTCTTCAACATCTCAGAAATAGGTTTAGTAACCTCTGCAAAGTTTTTCACAAACCTCCTTAGAAAATTGACCTAACCAAAGAAGGACTGAATCCCTTTAACATTCTTTGGTCTCTAAATTTTATCAATTACTGCTACCCTCTTTGGGTCAATTCTCACTCCTTGCTTCCCAACTAAATGGCCAAGCAACTTACCTTCCATGACACCAAAAGCACATTTCCTTGGGTTCAAAGAAATGCCAAATTCCAAGGCCCTCACAAATATTTTTTCTAAATGAGCACAATGGTCCTCTTCCCTCTTGGAATAGGTAGTTAAATCATGTTGATACACAACAAGGAAATCATTAATGAAATTTGAAAAGGCAACATCCATTGCCCTCTGAAAAGTAGCACCAACATTTGTGAGACCAAAATGCATTCTCACATAAACATATGTTCCCCAAGGTGTTGTAAAGGCTGTCTTGAATTGTTTTGATTCCTTAACAGTGACTTGATTTTAGCCAGAGAAACCATCCATCATTGACATCAATTCTAATCTGGTTACTCTCTGCAACATAGCCTCCATATTGTGTAGATAATAATTATCTTTCAATGAGCCGATGTTCAAATTTTTGAAGTCCACACAAAGCCTGATATCACCATTCTTTTTTTCTCACAGGAACAAGGTTTGACACCCAAGAAGAATGCCTTATAGGCTTGATAATGCCAACATCTCTCAACTTCATTAATTCTTCTTGCATCTTGGGTGCCAAAATAGGATTAATAGGCCTTTGTTTTTGCCGAAAAGGTTTAGCATCTTCTTTCAATGGAATAACATGCTGAAATAAATCCTCTCCATAAACCTTTAGGTCATCATATGACCATGCAAAAACATGCCTAAATTTCCTCAATAATTCAATCAAAGGTCTCCTTACCTTTTGAGATATATCTCTACCAATGTATACTTTCTTAGGTGCCTCATGTGACCCAAGATTTACCTCCTCAAGATCAGCATGATCTTCTCTTTTGATATTCTTTTGAAATCTATCTTGGTTGTCAAAGACAATCTCCAAAACAACAAGCCCCTTGGGCACCTTGTTAGTTCTAAGCTGAATGACCTCATTGCGTAAGACAACCTCCCTTCTTTCTATTGACTCAACCAATGCTGAACAATCAAGTTTCTAACCATGATACTAATCCTTGCAATCCATAAAATTCAAAATATCATTATCATCATCAAAAACTTGCCAATTCTCAATATTGTCTGGTATACTAGGCCTAGCCTGAATTTCAACTTTAGAAATACCAGAGAGTGTAACATCATTAGGATTGATTGCAATATTAGCCAACAAGTCAGCCATCTTGTTGTTACTCCTATCCTTCCACTCAATATTGAAGGCATTAAAATGCTCAATCAAATCCCACACTGCATTCCTATATTGTTTCAACCTTCTATTCTTGGAAGCATACACTAACCTAACTTGGGACACCACCAACTCAGAATCACCAATAACACTTTTGCATTTTATACCATGCTTTTGTGCCAACCTCAATCCTAACAACAAGGCCTCATATTCTACTATATTGTTGGTACAAAAGAAATTCAATGTGAAAGAGAACTTTTAGGTGCTCCCATCAGGAGAAATAAGTAAAAAACCTTCTCCTACACCATCTTTGTAGTTTGCACCATCAAAGTACATGACCCACAAATCACCCTTCACAGAGTCTGCAACTACCTTAGTAGAAATAGGTGACAAGACAAGCTCATTTTCAAATATAGGGATCTCTTCCCTAAAGGCATTTACATCAGTATCCACAAAACATGTAGTTTCATTATCTATGTTTCTCTCAATCATGTGGCATACTCTTGGCTCCCGTTCAATCTTGACAAACTGATCATCAATCTTGAAAGTTGCATAGGATAGATCACACTATAAACATCCACCCATGGTAGCACTCCATCTTTTAGATAGCAACATCCCATAATGAGGAGGGATATCCACCACCAAAACACTCATTTTTAGCTCTTTCTCTAGATATTTTTCCAACCTATATGGCATTGCATTGATAGTCCCAATAACTGGTACCTCCCTTTGATCCATTGCACACCATCTTCCCTGCACTGTATCAACTTTAAGGCCCAACCTCTCCATGATTTTGAAATGCATGATAGTATTAGAGGCACCACTATCAATCATACAATTTCTTAATTTCATCCCATTCACAAGAACACTCATGAAGAATGGGTCAATATTTTCAAGGCTAGCATTGATAGAACTGTCCAAATATATTGGAGGAATTTGAGACACAATTCCCTAAGCAGCAACATCCTTCAAAGCTTCACCCTAAGATCCATTGCATGAAGTATCATTTTTGTGAGTATTACCAACCCATGCAATAGACTTATCTTTATGTTCAGGGATCCTCAAAAATTATGACAATGGAACCTTAACTGTAAATTGTGACAACACAGATAACATGTCAATAAGGGCAGAAGCAAGAATCTCAATCTGCACTGCCTTAACATATTTTTGCTTGTCTGACACATTAGGTGTACTGACCACCTTCACCTTTTCAACCTTAGCCATTGTGTTAATTGGCTTCTCAATCTCACAAGAGATCTTTTCAATTCCAACTCCCCTAGTCTCACACTGCTTACTTTTCACATTCTTGAATTTCACCATGTGATCAACCTTTGATTTGTTCTCATTAGGTTCTCCATAGTTGGTACTCTTTATAAATATTCCTACAGCTTTCTCATTTGTATTCCTTGCCACCATGCCTCTAATTTTCACCTGGGCAATCATTTCTGTAGTAATCCTCTCCGTCTCTTCTCTAGAAGGTCTTCTCAAATTTACTAGCTTGGGAGAAGAGTTCATGTTACATGTTTTCTGATCAATGCACTCACCATCAAAAAAAATTCTTGATGAAAAAGGGCCTGATTATGTCTCTTAACATTCACATCTGCCTCTTCATCAAAATCAAAGTCATCTTCATATCCTAGATATGAAGAAGCCATGTTGCAACCAACATCATCTTGTTCTTCTTCTTGTCCTATCTCCTCATTGCTACAATCTTGATTTGCAGCCATAGATTGTGCAACCACACAATGCTCTGCAGAATGAGGGGACTGGCATGCAACACACCATGGTATATTCTCCATGACATTTATTGAATCATTATGTAGAGGTTGAGGGACACCTCTATCATTATTTCCTCTTGCACCAGGGACAATAGGCTTGCCATCCTTCCATTGGGTGTTGTAAGGGTAATTCTGCAGTCTATTCTGCTTACTAAAATTGTTGTTGAACTGAGGTCCTTCATTGGTAGGAGCACTGATGTTCCTACTTGTAGGTGTCTTCAAATCCTTCAATGCATTAAGCACCTTATCCAACTTATCTTATTCATGCCTCCTAGATCCAACATTCTTATCATTCTCTTTCTTATATTTCTTGTCCCCAAACAACTTTGGGTCATCTCTCTTTCCACCCAAATTTCTTGATATTTTCATGTTGTTCTCAATATTGACAGAAATCCTAAAAGCATCCCTAAGAGTTCTTGGTTCTTTATTCCTTAATAAATATCCCATCTTCCCATCAAATGCATTGAAGTATGTAGTCAGACAGACATTGTCATCCAACCGCATGACTTGGAACAACTTATGCATACCATTCCCAAATCTCATGTTGAATTCAGCTGCAGACTCATTCTGATTTTTCCTTATGGTATTGAATTCATTCAACATGAAGCTAGCATTAGGCCTATCACCATACTACTCTTTGAAACATTTCTCAAAAGAGTCCCAAGTATCAATACATCTATCAGGAAGCCTCTTAAACCAATCTCTAGCATCCTCCATTAGAGATTGAACAAATAGTTTCATGACAACATCCTCATGCTTTACCTCATAATCATTAAGCATATCAACAAATAACCTAAGATGCTCTTCACAACTAATAGCATTATTACTAGTAAACGTAGGTAACTTATCTCTAATATCATTTGGAAAAGCATTTGGATAGCCAGGAATTCTATCAAAACTTATTTGCCTATAGCCTTCTAGTTGCATAGGTCTTCTTTGAAAGCTTAAACTAGTGTTAACCCTAGGATCAACATTAGCATCTACATTTATCTGTGCATTTGACTGCTGCCTATGATCTGCACCTATCCTAGTAGATGAAGAAGGAAAAGAACTAGTAGCATTACTAAGTGGAATAGTAGTAGTCATAGATGGCATACCTAGTTCAATAGAAGATGGGCCAAGAGCATTAGCTGAAGAAGCCCTCAAAAATTGGATCTTCCTTTTCTTTTCTGCAATGACAACATCAACCTCAGCTCTCTCTAGTTCTCTTGCAAGGTCCTCATCTTCTTTTCTCCTTCTCTCCATTTTAGTGTCCTTGTTTGAATCAAGTGGTAGGATCCATGGTATTTTCACTGATTTGCTTGCTTGGTCACCCACCATCGTCTTCTTTCCTTTCTCATTAATAATAATAGCAGGTCTAGTAATCCTATGCCCATCCTTATCTTTAGGCAAAGGGACATAACTTTTCACTTGTCTAATCACAGGGCCCTCATTTTCAAATTCATGATCCTATAGTAAGCATTCTTGCTCACTCCTCAAGGCATCAAGATCACCAAAAACATCATACTACAACATTTTAGGAGCAGAAGAAAGCATCTTGTTTCTCTCCTTCATTTCATTTATTTTTCTAATAAGAGACTACCTCTCAATCAAAGCATTTACCTTTCCAGTCTCTCTCTCTTCTTGTAACCTTTTATGTATGGCATCCTGCTTTGCCAACTACAACCTTAGTGCATTCAAATCACTAGGATCTACCATAATGTCATCAGAACTAGATGACACATCTATATCAGGAAGATTTTGATATGGGAAATGAACTTGCCTATGTCTCATGGGTTCTCTTCTAAAATGATCTTCATTAAGATCCAAGTCAACCTCTAAACCCATATCCCTATTTTGTTCATTTTGACCTGCAAGTAATGGACCTTTGTCCTGAAATGAAGCCTCATGGGTATCATAGGATCTCTCTTCAGAGTGACCACCATCTGATCTAGAAACTTTGTTTTGTGAACCATCCTCACTTGAGGATACATGTGGTCTTTTGGCTATAGCATTTCTTTGTTCTTTCATGGGAGCACTGGTAGACTCACCATTCCTTCTAATCTATCTCTTGTTTCCCTATCTAGGTAATTGCACCAGAGTGACCTCCAGATTCTTCTTGACATATGACCTAGTATTTCTCCTTTTATCCATGCTTTATCAATATGCAGCACTGGTTCTAACCTTTGAGTCACCACCCACCTAGATGGGAAATCCTTAAAACACACAGTAAAACAAGAATAGACCTACACCTTTCTTTGTATATTCTCCCTAGTAGAATCACTTACTCTTAACAAATGCATATCTTCATAGTTGTCCCCAATGGAGTCACCACTTTGTTGGTGACTCAGATGGGCCAAACCAATATGGTCAAAAGATTTTGACTACTTCAATGTAACAACAACCAGAGCTCCTTAATAGGTTTTCTTTATGTTCTTCCCTAGTGGAGTCACCATTTTGTTGGTTGTGGATTATTCCCTATGATCTTCAACTTGCAAATTTACACTTTGATGGATAATGCAAATGAAACTCCTGACTCTATCACCAATCCAAAGTCCACAAGGAAGAGGGCCAACTGACAAGGATCAAAGTATCCTTCTTCACTTTGAGCTTCAATGCTTAGGCGAGTGTACCCTTGACTCACTTCTCTAAAGGGGTCTAAAACAATATTCCACTATATCTCATACAAGATTGTTAAAGATTTATCAAATGATGTTTGTGTTTGTGTGGTTGTAAACTATGACTTTAAGAGAAAGGACTAGTGCCTTATCCCAGGGCTAAGATTCACCTAGCTATATACCTCAACTAAAAACCTCAAATAAAACACAATGGAATCCAAGGTAAGTACTTTTCCTATTACCCCTTTCCCTCAAGCACAAGGACATCAAATCCTACACTTGACTACAAACACAGTGAATTCACCTTAAAGACTTTAATCCTAACTTTGTTAGAAACTCAGAGATGAATTCAAAATACTCTTTATTTACCATACATTAGCACACTTTGTGAAACTAACATATATGAGCTCAGAGACAAGCACAAATACATACACAAGATACAAGATTAGGATTCAATGATGTTTTCATTAACAAATCTAGAATCAACATACAATTAGAATGACACCAAGATAAGAAAATTCACAAAATCAAACATCTATCAATATATTACAGTCAACAACCAGGGACCAAAAGAAACAAATGTTTTGGAACCCTTAGAAAATCATAAATTCTATAACTTATACCCCCTAGTCATCTTGGAAATTTGCAATAAGCTACAAATGACTAGGGTTAGGGTTTCAACCACCCAACCTGCTAGAAATAATTATGCATTTACTTCATGGGCAGGAAACACATCCAATCCAGAAGAGAGGAAAACTCAAATAGATCCATAATGATGAAAATCTTCATTACAAGTATAAAGGATCACAAAACTAGGCTCAAAAGGACACCCTACAACACACCTTGAGCCATACCTGTAATGTACATGCTTAGAAAATGAGCATTAGACACCCTGGACCACACTATAAACATCGAACCAGTCACTTCTCACCAAACAAGGTTGTTTCTGCATTGAATTCCATAAAAATGGTATGCTCTATCACTGGAAATGTTCACAAATTCAAATTGGAATCTCAATGGTTATTTCTATGGCACCTGCAGAGAAATGACGACCAAAATTCAAACCTTTATCAACTTTAAAATGCAGTCGTCCAATCAATCTCCCTTTGCGGGCCTTATGATTTTCCTTTTAAAAGACCCTACTCACACTTAGCAAATTGGTGACAAAGAAACCTCACCAATTCATGAAACACTTCTCTCCTTTGCTAAATAATCTAGCGACATCTCGACTACCATTCACCAAATCACTAAACAAACTAGCGAATCACCTTTTCTATGTGCAAATGTGCAAACACATTGAATTTTGTTGGTACCACCAGATCCTCATCCACTCTACCAAACCTCATACCCCACCTGGGTCTGCTCATGCCACATGTCACCTTATTATTCACTGCAACCACCCAATCATGACTGATAGGACCCACAAACCTTCGGTATTTAATCAAATGACTGGCACAAGATCACATGGGGTTGGAATATTCCATGAAATCATGTGACAACCACATGATCCTTAGGCAACTGGCAACATGACCCCACCTAGGCCCACTAATGCCACTTCATTAAATCCATCGGCCAATGAGGAACCACCAACTATGCTTAGGTGTTAGAGACCAAGCCCAAGAAATAAAGCAAGCTGAAACATAGGAAAAATTAAAGCTCGTGACTTGGGAAATATTTACCGCTGGGCCAAAGAAAAACTTAGGAAAGGGGACCTGACAAAAATATTAATCGCATGATCACATAGACCAAAAATAGTCTATCTGATTATGCGACTAATCATTTAACATGCAAAGAGGTCACAAAACTTTAAGCACATGGGAAATTTGGGGCTTAAGTGAGCCAAAAAGGTAATGTCAAAAAAGAACAGGGCTAAGGAAAGACAAAGGGTTTAGCTGGCAATGGCTAGTTCTTTTGAATTTTTGCAAGGGTTTAGCCAAAAACATGAAAAAAAACATGTAGGGGCTAGGGGAAAGAACATGTAGCCATGAAATTTTTTTGCAAGTGCTAATAGGGTGCATACCTTAATTCATTTGTACACATGTGCGCTAATGATTTGAGTCTCTGGTGCTCTATATGTTATCCAGTCTTCAACACTTAATTGAATTTCGATCTTTACACTAGTGCCCTGACTCCAAACTAATATATGACTTTGTTGCCATAATGAAAACACTATGTCTAGTCATATAGTTTAGTATAGACAACTTTCCAACAATATCCCCCTTTTTCATTGATGACAATAAAGGAATATGGCCAAGTCTCTAACTGTTCCTTACACAAAAAATTTTGTCTTCTATATATTTTTTACATACTCTTATATCTCCCCAGATATGTACTCCATATTTTATACAACTCCCCCTTTGACATTAATGAAAAATGTGCATTAATTTTTTTTATCTACATACACTTACTGAGGGAAAACATCCGGATATGAAATCTTGAGTTTATGGATCTCCTTCTTCCAAAATGTTATCAGACAATTATCTATCTGTAGATGGGCACATAATCCATATTGAAGCTTCTCCATCTTCTCCAATTCTATGCTCAGACCTTGATCATAGGTTATCATGGTCACATCAATCTCCTTTATGTTTTGACTGAGAATGTCTAGTGAGGGTGTAAGAGTGTTCCTCAATTGAGTCTTTCTAGACCTTATCTTACCAATTTCTTTCTCTTCCTTCTCTATTATGTGTAACTGACCTTGATAGACATTTTTACATATGTTCACATCAATGGAAGTATCTACCATTGAATTCTTCACCTTCTCAATCATTGCCTTTGCATCTTTGATCTTCTTAAGATGGGCATCAATGAACTTATCTTGATCCATGGATACTGCAATTATTTTCCCTCCTTGATCTGCAAACTCCTTCAATGATGCCTGACCAGACTTAAGAGAGTTTAAGTCTAGTGCAAAATTACTCATCATCTCATTGAGTCTCTTCTTTAAGTACTTTTACTCTGCTACTATGGCCATAGATTCCTCTAGGCTTGATAAATTCACCTTGAAGTGTGAGATGACAGTTCTCACATCATCAACTGAATAAAACTTTACTACTTTCTTGTCCTCTAGCAACAAACCATTCAAGATATTTACTAATTCTACCAGGAGATGATTCCTCATTACTTGCTTCTCCTTAGCCTTCTCCATAGCTAGGATGCTGAACTTAATCAGGTCTTCTTCCTTCCTAGATTCCAAACTACTAGTATCAGGTGTGAAACTTGACAACAATGCTGATGAGAGAGTGATGGGAGTGCTATCCATCACCTCTTGCTTCACCTTAACCAAATCAATAGAATATTCTTCTTTATTTTCTTCTTCTTTCTCATAAAAAATGTCTTCCATGATTACTTCTTCTTGCTGAGTGGGAGGGGTATTGCTGCATAGAATTTCTTCTTCCTTAGTAGTGACAAATGCTTCCTCAAACTTGTCCAAGTCTTTATCAGTAGCCTCCATGGCTATCTCCATATTATCTATGATAATTGTGGTCTTTCGGTAATCTTATCATGGGTGTAGATTGATCTACTTCTAATTGAGTTCCTGCTATGGCCACTGAGTCCTAAGGACCTATCATTGGTACATTAGTGGGCTCTACCATTTTATCTTCCTTAATGGGTGCATGAGTGATGGGCACAATAGGTGGATTTATGTGTTGTTCTAATAACACCTTCTCCAATGTTTTTTCTATCTCCTTCATTATTAGCTCATAGTCCTTGTTCATGATATGTAGAGTTCTCATCTTAGTTCTTAGGTGTAGCTTCACCAGATTCAATATTAGTGCTTCTTCATCTTTAGAACATACAGGAAGTGTATCTTCTAATACTTTTTCTCTTATTCTTTGATCTTCCTCATTAGCTTGTCTCTTTAAATGTTCTAAAATATTCCAAACTTTATTTGGAATTTATGTTTTCAATTCAAGAACCATCTTCTTGAAATTTATCATATGCTTGATAATCATTCCATGAATTTGTGACTTATCAATCTCACTATATGATTCATAATGTTTTCCTACTTGATCAATTCTACCTTCATCAATAATTCTAGAGCTCAAAACTTTAAGGATAGGCCTGAATCCTACCTTAGGAGGTGCTTGAATATTTCTTCTTCTCCTTGTGGCATGAAATGATGGATGACTAGTGCTGGTTTCTTTCCTCCTCTTGGAAATAGGTTTATACTCTGGTGGACCTATAGGATCACTAATTTCTATGGGTGCAGAAGGAGTATTGTCTTCTTTACCCTTGTGTCTGTCATCTTTTTCAACTTTTATCTTCTTCATCTTTGGATCTTCTTGTTCTTCTGTTGCGCTCTTCAATTCTAGAGCAATCTTTTCTTCCCTTGCCTTGTTAAGGGTTTCTTTTGATATACCATGTATTCTTAAGATCTCTAATGTGACCTTTACAACCTTTCTTTTTGTTGCAGCAATATTTAGCTTAGCATTGAATTCTCTTGTCTTCTCTTTGTTAGCTTGTGGTGACTAATCAGGAAAGTACTATCCAGGAAAGTACTGTACACTTTTCCTCCCGACCTCGCCGGGGTTTGATTACTTTTTTTGATTATTTGGGCCAACTACTTATAACTCATTCTAACCCTAAAGAAGAAAAATATTGTATAATATGGCTTAGGGTTAGGGATTTTTTATGAAGTATGATTTTAGTACTTGTGGCAGAGTTGGGCTGTAAGGGATTACGGATTGTAATCAGGTTGTAATCACTGGATAATAATAATATTGGACTCGCTGTTGGTGGACGTAGCCCAGGGATTGGGTGAACCACGTTAAATCTGTGTGCCATTGTGTTCTATTCTGTGTGGTTTATTATTTTCTGATATTAGTTATATTTGCACATAATTGTTATTTCTGCCTTGTTAATCCTAACAAGTGGTATCAGAGCGAGGTTATTTCATTCGTTCTTTCATCTATTCTCTGAAGCAGGTCTCACGAGTTAGTGGGAGAGTCTCTCAGTTAAGTGGGAGAAATGGCAGAAGAGGGTAGGCTGAAGGTTGATAAGTTTAATGGGCACAACTTCCAGTTATGGAAGATGCAAATGGAGGATTATCTCTATCAGAAGGATCTATGGCGGCCATTAGAGGGAGTAGCCAAGAAAGAGCAATCAATGTCTCAGGAGGATTGGGATATTTTGGATAGGAAGGCACTGGGGAGTATTCATCTATGCCTGGCACAATCAGTGGCATTCAATATTACTGAAGCAAAGACAGCTAAAGATCTGATGGAAACCCTAGCGAAGTTGTATGAAAAGCCTTCAGCTTCAAACAAGGTATTTCTTATGAAGCGTTTATTTAATATGAAAATGGTAGAAGGTGGATCAGTTACTGATCATTTGAATGAGTTTAATACAGTTACAAGTCAATTAACCTCAGTTAAAATTACTTTTGATGAAGAGGTTAGGGCTCTCTTGATTTTGTGTTCTTTGTCAGAAAGCTGGAATGGCTTGGTAATGGCTGTTAGTAATTCTGTTTCTGGTTCTAATACCCTAAAGTATGATGATGTTATTGGTGTTATATTGAGTGAGGAAATTCGTAGGAAAAACTCAGGGGCATCCACATCGGGTAGTGTATTGAACACAGAAAGCAGAGGCAGAACAAGAGATAGAGGAAACAACTCTGGAAATCATGGGAAATCAAGAGGAAAATCAAAGGGAAAGAGGTCTGAATCTAAAGGGCCAAATGATTGCTGGTACTGTGGAAAACCAGGTCATAAGAAGAAAGATTGTTGGTCTCAGAAGAAAGATCAAGGAGACAAAAATGATGGAAACAAGGAGGCAAATGTGGTAAGTAACAAATCTGAGGAGGATGCTTTGCTCTTGTCCTTGGAAAGTATTGATGATTCATGGGTTTTAGATTCTGGGGCTTCATTTCATGCTACACCCCATAGAAGTTATTTTATTGATTATGTCCAAGGGGATTTTGGGCTAGTTTATTTGGGAGATAATGAACCCTGTCAGATTGTTGGAAAGGGAAAAATTAAGATTAAGTTGAAAAATGGGAATCATTGGCTACTACAAGAGGTAAGACATGTTCCAAGGCTGAGTAGGAATTTAATTTCGGCAGGGCAACTGGGTGATGAGGGTTGCACAGTTACTTTTAATGATAAAAATTGGAAGGTTTCAAAAGGTTCCTTAGTAGTAGCAAAAGGTGTGAAAGTAGGCACCTTATATCTTTGTACAGGTCATACTGTTCCTTCTACTTTAATTGTTTCAGAAGATAATGAATGCTCAGGAACAGTGGCTGCAGTTGAGCAGGAAGAACATCAAACTGTTGCTGTAGATTTTGACACAGCACTGTGGCACAACAGACTCGGGCACATGAGTGAAAAAGGTATGAAATTACTTCATTCAAAGAAAGTTTTACCTGGTCTGAAATGTGTCAATATGGATTTATGTGAAAGTTGTGTTTATGGAAAACAAAAGAGAGTTAGTTTTGTGAAGAGTGGGAAGGAAAAGAAAAATGAGAGATTAGAGCTTGTGCATACAGATGTATGGGGACCAGCTCAGGTATCTTCCCTTGGTGGCTCTCTCTATTATGTTACATTTATAGATGATGCAACAAGAAAAGTATGGATTTATTTCCTTAGACAAAAATCTGATGTATTTCAAACTTTTAAGAAATGGAAATGCTTGGTTGAGACTGAGACTAGTAAAAAGTTAAAATGTCTCAGATCTGATAATGGTGGTGAGTATTGCAGCACCGAATTTGAAGAATATTGTTCCTCTAATGGTATTCGTAGGTAGAAAACTGTACCAAGGACTCCACAAGAAAATGGAGTGGCTGAACGCATGAACAGGACAATAATGGAGCGTGCAAGGAGTATGAGGTTGCATGCTAGGCTGCCCAAAAATATGTGGGCAGAGGCAGTGAACACTGCTATTTATTTAATCAATAGAGGCCCCTCTACTCCTTTGGACTGTGGTATTCCAGAGGAAGCATGGAGTGGTAAGAAGGTGAGTTATTCTTTTCTCAAAACCTTTGGTTGTGAAGCTTTTGCACTTATAGATTCTGAAAATAGAACCAAGCTGGAAGCTAAGTCAAAGAAATGTATATTTGTTGGGTATGGCATTGATGAATTTGGTTATAGGCTTTGGGATTTTGAAAATCATAAAATTGTAAGAAGCAGGGATGTCATATTCAATGAGAAAGTATTGTACAAAGATCTGTTGCTGCAGCATGAGAAGAAAGAAAATGACTATGTAGTACTGGATGATACTCCACAAGTTCATGTTCCAGTAGTTCCTTATGCTCCGCAACAACAGCAACAACAAATACCACACACCCCAGTGAGTGTTAGACGGTCAACAAGGCTAAGTAGACCTCCAGAAAGATTTTCTCCATCTTTGTATTCTATTCTGTTAACAGATGCTGGTGAACCTGAATGCTATAATGAAGCTGTGCAGGTGGATACAAAGCTTCAGTGGGAGTCTGCAATGACAGATGAAATGGACTCTTTGCTGAAAAATCAGACATGGGATTTATGTAAGTTACCTGCAGGTAAAAGGGCTTTACAGAATAAATGGGTTTACAGGATCAAAGAAGAGGATGGAGGTACGAAAAGATTTAAAGCCAGATTAGTTGTAAAAGGATTTGCACAGAAACATGGTATTGATTTTGATGAGATCTTTTCTCCAGTTGTTAAAATGACTTCTATTCGTACTGTTTTAAGTATTGTGGCTACTGAAGATTTGCATTTAGAGCAGCTTGATGTTAAAACAGCCTTTCTTCATGGTGATTTGGATGAAGAAATATATATGGTTCAGCCACAAGGATTTGAGGTCAAGGGTAAGGAGAATTTGGTGTGCAGATTGCAGAAAAGTTTATATGGCTTGAAGCAAGCACCTCGGCAATGGTATATTAAATTTGACACTTTTATGAATGGGCATGGATATAGTCGGTGTCATTCTGACCATTGTGTTTATTTTAAGAGGTTGGATGATGACAGCTACATTATTTTATGTTTATATGTTGATGATATGCTTGTAGCTGGGTCTAACATGGATCACATTAAGGGGTTGAAACAACAGTTAGCAAAATCTTTTGCTATGAAGGATTTGGGGGCAGCAAAACAAATCCTTGGTATGAAAATTTGTAGAGATAGAAAAAATAGGAAATTGTCTCTATCTCAGGCTGATTATATTGAGAAGGTGTTGCAACGTTTCTGTATGGAAAATGCCAAAGCTGTCAGCACACCTTTGCCTGGTCATTTGAAATTGACTAAGGATATGTGTCCCAAGACACCAGAAGAAGAGACTAAAATGTCTAAGGTACCTTATGCTTCAGCTGTAGGGAGCTTAATGTATGCTATGGTATGTACTAGGCCAGATATTGCGCACGCAGTGGGAGTCGTTAGCCGTTATATGAGTAACCCTGGTATTGAGCATTGGAATGCAGTCAAATGGATTCTCAGATATTTGAGAGGCACATCCAGTAAGTGTTTACACTTTGGGGGTTCTACTACTACTGTACAAGGCTATGTTGACTCAGATTTGGCAGGAGATATAGATAGCAGGCGGAGTACTATAGGTTATATATTTACTGTTGGTGGGATAGCAGTGAGTTGGATTTCTCGACTACAAAAGGTGGTTGCTTTATCCATTACAGAGGCAGAGTATGTTGCTGCTATAGAGGCAGCCAAGGAGATGATATGGCTTCAATTCTTCATGGAAGAATTGGGACATCCACAAAAGGATAATTTTCTACATACAGATAGCCAAAGTGCCATTCATCTTGCAAAGAATTCTGCTTTGCACTCAAAGACAAAACACATACAGTTGCGGTACCATTTCATTCGATCAGTTTTGGATGATGGACAGTTAAGGCTGGAAAAGATTCATACTGATGATAATCCAGCAGATATGTTTACCAAGGTAGTAACAAGGGAGAAGTTGAACTCATGTTCAGCTTCAGTTTAGACTGAACAAAATAAAGGAACAACTGAGTCCAAGGTGGTTCAATCCAGTGGGAGCCTCATGTGGGTAGCGGTATTACTACAGGATCAGTCTCCAAGTGGGAGGTTTTTTAGTATAGTGTGGATACTGATCAGTCACCAAGTGGGAGATTGTTAGCTTGTGGTGACTAATCAGGAAAGTACTATCCAGGAAAGTACTGTACACTTTTCCTCCCAACCTCGCCGGGGTTATTTGGGCCGACTACTTATAGGCCGACTACTTTTGCCTGGTCTAAAATGATAATTTTTTTGAGGCCGACTACTTTTTTCGGTTATTTGGGCCGACTACTTATAACTCATTCTAACCCTAAAGCAGAAAAATATTGTATAATATGGCTTAGGGTTAGGGATTTTTTATGAAGTATGATTTTAGTACTTGCGGCAGAGTTGGGCTGTAAGGGATTACGGATTGTAATCAGGTTGTAATCACTGGATAATAATAATATTGGACTCGCTGTTGGTGGACGTAGCCCAGGGATTGGGTGAACCACGTTAAATCTGTGTGCCATTGTGTTCTATTCTGTGTGGTTTATTATTTTCTGATATTAGTTATATTTGCACATAATTGTTATTTCTGCCTTGTTAATCCTAACACTCTTCATAGGTTCCCCACCTAGGTTCATTTTCATCCTTAGGGGCTGATAGAAATACCTGTGCATAAGCTTCAAGAACATGTTCTTCAACCTCATACCCAAGTTGATGAATCCACTTAGTTCTAGGTTCCACAGCTTCCATACATGTGGTATCAATTTCCACCATGAAGCATATTGTATCTTTGTACTTCTCCACAATACTCTCAGGAATTATGTACCTCATCTTCACTTTTTCTCTGAAGGTCTTCATGATGCAAGAGCATCCTGGGTGTAAGAGAAATCTTGCATCACCCAAAAATATTTATGTTTTCTTTATAATAAGGGCTATCTTGTGCAAAGCTATTATTTATGGAAACTTACTATTTTTAGTAAGTTGGTCATATGATCTCAGAATGTTCTGATTTCACAGTTGAAGGTTCATCTTAGTCATTTCAGGCTACCAGTTGAGTTTCATTGCTACATCCTCAGTATTGGTGAAGTTATTGAGGTTTTTGGGTACAAAATCTTTTAGGTCAATTTTGAAGGCCTTGGAGGCTCTGAATCGCGATCGACCCCCGGCTGATTAGCACTAGCACTTGTTAAATGTTGTAGATCTTGTCATGGCATTTTCAAAAAGTTGTTACAATAGAGAAATGGAGCTATGGTTAGAAAGTTATGGCCTCAAGAAGTTGGGTTACCTAAAATCATATTTTGTATTTCTTTTGAGCCGACCTTATTGTAATAATTGTGAAAAATGAATAATTCTATGTCTAGTCGGCCTAAAGGGCTAAATTTCTGGAACCTTCTCGGGTAGTGGAAATTGCCTATATAAGAAAGGTCTGTAGTGTTGTCTTAGGTAGTGGGGGATAGTTATGGCTAATAATTCAAGGCTTTGTCCTACAAAATATTGTAAGGGAATACCCATGTGGCTTTCTATATTGTAATTCTGAAAGTTTGTAATTCCACATTTGTGGAGATAATAAGAAGCCAATTTTCTATTCTTGCATATTGTTGTTGTTTCTTTGTTTCTGTTATGTGTTTTTGGTATTAAGGGGAGCACCCTTCATCACTTTAATTCCAAAGTAATGTAGTCTCTAAGTTTGCTTTCTATGGATGCCTTGTTTGATATCTGAGGAATGGTAGGAATGGACATGTCTAGATACAAGTCTAACACTTTACCAACTATATGAAGGTACATATAGATGATAAGGGACCCAAACCTAAATACCTTAGTCTTGTTATGTTTGATAGCTTTGATATTGTCTATCAACTATGCATGCAAGATCTCACACAAGTTGAACTCTCCATCTTCTTACACAAGATGGATGGCTACTAGGATAGTGCCCTTAGACACATTATTCACCCTACCGGTATGATGAAATTTATAACCCAATATCATTGATATCAATTTGATGTCTGGTTACTCTATAGGCTCTATGGTCATGTTGTGCTTATCACTTCTAGATTTACATACTTTCTCTAGCATTTTCATGACATCCTTACCCACTAGAAGGATGATGCCTATCCTAGAGAGGCCTATCATCTCATGAATTAGGTCTCCTATGATTCTTGCTGGAACATCTCCAATCTAAAACAAATCATCATGGATTCTTCTCAACAAGATTTTAATCCATTCTTCCTCATAAAACTCATATGATGTGGCATATTCAACAATGGGGTGATCATTCCATTTGATGTATTCATCCATGAATGTTTTTTTTGGTTTCAACATTGTGTCCATGCGCACCCTTATCCTATCTATTCCAATAGGTTCCTTCTTACAATATATGTAAGCCCTTATGTCTTTTACATGCATGATGCCCATTAGCATGTAGGCAAAAGCTCCCTCTAGATCATCTAGGGTTAACTTAAATGGGTTCCTCTTGAAAACATACCACTTCTTCTCAACAACATAAAAAATAATAGGAGTGCCCATGACTTACTTGATATTCGCTTTCCAAAATATTTTTGAGATGATCTGACAACTTTTGGATTGGCGCAATGAGCTAGGGTTTCTACAACCAATCAAATGAACTTGCAATCACTGATATCTTAATCTCCAAATCTTCACAAGAACTTCCAAGGCTCAATCTTCTCTCCAATCGCTCTGAGTATGAATACAATGAGTGAACAAACAACTTTCTATGTACTTAAAGTAAGGAATTCACCATTAATGCAACTTGTGTAACCTAGGCTGTCACTTCAATTTTTCAAACTTGAGTTCCGCTAACAATCAATATGTGCGCTCTTGCACAAAGATTGCAATACACTCCAATAGCTTAAGTCTAAAGGTGCATACTCTGAGGATGAGTATACTAGCCACATAGGGGTCTAGAGCTAAATTAGCTCCATATATGACCCTGAGGGCCATTCATGCAGATGTAGAGGGTGTGTCCATAGGGGATGCATCCAATACATTACCATCAATATTGTCCTATCCATTTGACCAAATCAACCTCGCATCTTCTGAGGCCTTTACTGATGCAATAGTGGTCAGCAGAAGCCTCCAAACAATGAGTAATTTGGTGAGTTTGAATCCCTCAACACCCAAGGTGAAGGGTCTAGTGTTGATATACTTATCACAAGTATCAAATAGGACTTGGTGAAGGTTATCACAACCCTACAAGACAATATAACCTAATCACTAGGTTTACCAAAGTCCCAAGCACTAACAATCAAGAGTTTACTAAGAGGTCTCTTCAAGGAAATAAGTACTCAAACCCTATGAATAGAATACCAAGACCAAGGGTGGCTAATAAACATTTCTCTAGCCTATTTAGGTCTTATTTTTTTAGTTCCAATGGTTCTTTCATCATTGAACAACACACAAGGTTATGCTGCTGCACAATCCTAGGATTTGGCTTGTAGCCTTTTGAAACTAGTATCTTGTGCCTAGTTCAAAATATTTCCAAACAAGGAGTACATCTGAGTAAGGATCCTGATACCCTTTCAGGTTTTATGGACCATATCAAAGCACTAGGACTTGAAACCAAAAGGAGGTTACTATTTTAGCCAATTTATGATAGGGCTAATAGGCCTAATTAGGGCTAGGTTTCACTACAAGTATCTCTTCCTCCAAGCCAATGCCAACATCAATTGTGGGATCCTTTGGGGGAATGTGAAAGGGTTTCAAATCCTGAGTTTTGGGTCTTGAAGAATCCCCAATCGGGTTTTATCATGACTATCCTAAGTCATAGTTTAGGTGCACATATGGGCCTGTACACCTAGGGCTTTGTGGAAAAATCTCCTCCCTATAGAACTCCACCTCTAACCTACATTTTATGAAAGAATAAAAATAAAGGTTGCATTCCACGAAGGGGGATCAAATTCCCATGGTGGAATAGGGTCAAACAAGTGAGCCCTATGTGAAACCTGCTGGAGAAAATTCGGGTTACAACACAAAAACTTTGATAACTTTTGATCTAGAATGGATTAGATCCTAAAACCAATTACATCTGAGAGTATATTGAACAAAAAAACTTCCAAACTCAAACTCTCATGCATACACATCTATACCAATTCGTACCAAGCACCATTCTCAAGGATTTACAGGGAAAATGGTTGATTTTATTGATTGGTTGCCAAATTAGATGTCTCTATCCTATCACCCGCCTGTAAGGGCTTATATAGGATGCTCCCAATGGTTACATGAGTGGTTTGAACCAACTAGCCATTTGGGAGGTTAATTACAAGTTTATGACAACTTTTATAAAGTTCTCAAAAGTTGCATGACAACTTTTAGAGCAACTTTTGCCTATATTGCAAAATTGCAAAACTAATCACCAAAATTGGCCCTAACCTTAGCCAATGACCCAACATGGATCAAAGACATCAAAAACACAAAATAAGATAATATCCTAAGATTTGAGGCCCATTGACCACTTTTGACCATAGCAAGCCAGGGGCTTATAATTGTGCCAATCCTGGAGCTAGGGCTTACAACTTGGTCTAAGTGCCTAACTAGAAACTCTAAGACACTAGATGTATTTAGGATCCTTTGTTTGATTATTGTAGAGTACGTGCTCTTACACCATACTCCCCTTGATTTTTAAAACTCAAGTCCCTACTTGAGGATAGGTGCTCTACTAAAGTGCCATGCTACTATATTTGATCCTCAGTGAGCCATGTAGCATGAATATTAGGTAGGCCCTTCCATTTTACTAAGTACTACATGTAATTCCTTGATCTGGTTTGCTTGAGTAGATTGAAATCCAAAATTAATTCAATCTCCATCAGTTTGATTTGTGGAAGGTCAGTGACATAGTCTTCATCCTCAATGCTTGTATCCTTACCCTACTCATTGCTTGAACCTGTTGTAACTTTATATTGTGTGATGTCTGCAATGTTAAAGATTGGAGAGATTTGCAATGTTGGAGGAAGGGATATCTCATAGGCATTGTCCCCTATTTTGTTAAGTATGTTGTAGGGGCCTACTTTCTTCATTTTTAGCTTGGAGTATCTACTGTTAGGTAGTCTCTCATTCCTTAGAAATTCCCAAACCCTGTCCCCTATTTTGAAATGAACCTCTCTTCTCCTCTTGTCAGCATTTTCTTTATATTTCAGACTAGACTTTTGCAAAGTTTTGTTCACTTGCTATTGTACCTTTTTGATGAGTTCTACCAATTCTTGGCCTTGTGCACTAATTCTAAAATTAGAGGGAAGTTCCATCAGATCTAATGGTCCCTTGGGGTGCAAACCATACATTGTTTGAAATGGAGTCTTGCCAGTTGACCTATTTATTGAGTCATTGAAGGAAAACTCTACTTGGGGCAGTATGGTATCCCAACTTTATGAGTATTTCTTGGTTAGACATCTTAAGAGATTTCCTAGGGAATTTTTTACTACCTCAGTCTACCCATCTATTTGAGGGTGATAGGTAGAGCTATAGGTGAGATTTGTACCCAACTTCTTGAAGAGTGTCCTCCAAAAGGTTCCCTTGAAACTTTACTTCTGTATCTGATACAATTATTTGAGGTAAGACATGAATTATAACTACTTCCTTGAAGAAGAGATTGGCTATATGAGATGCATCATTTGTGCTCTTACATGGCAGAAAGTGGGCCATTTTTCTAAACCTATCCACTATGACAAACACACTATCAAATCCTTGCTTGGTTTTAGGCATTCCCATCACAAAATCCATTGAAATGGATTCCCAAGGCCTTGAAGGGATTGGTAAGGGTTGGTAGAGCCCTTGATTTGTTGTCATTCCCTTAGCTTTCTGGAAAATAGTACAAGACTCAATAAACTTCTTAACTTCATTGTTCAACTTGGGCCAAAAATAACTTCTCTTTACCATGTTTTTGTCTTGTCAATGCCAAAGTGACCTCCTAGGCCACCATAATGCTTCTCTCTGATTATGTTTTCTCTCATTGAACACTTGGGTATGCATAGTTGTGCTCCCTTGAATAGAAGGCCATTCTAAATTAGGTATTTAGAGAAATTAGTATGATATCTACCTTCCATTTTTGTACAAATCTGATATATCTCAGAAAAATCAGGGTCATCTAGGTATAGGTGTTTGAGGGACTCAATTCCCACACTTTGTATTTGAACCCCTTCAACTAGATCAATCCTCCTACTAAGTGAATCAACAACTTTGTTTGATACACCCTTTTTATGCTTAATGTTGAAGGTGTAGGCCTACAATTACTCTACCCATTTTAGATGCCTGACTAAAAGTTTTTCTTGTGAATTCAGGAAGATTAGTGCATGGTTGTCAGTATAGACTACAAAATCCTTTGGGATCAAGTAGCTCCTCCATTTCTTGAGGGCTTGGACCATGGCATAAAGCTCTAGGTCATAGGTGGAATACTTCCTTTTGGCCTCATTCAATGTCTCATAAAAGAAAGCAATTGCCTTGCCTTCTTGGCTTAGGACTGCCCCTATAGCCAAATTACTTGCATCTATCTACACAATGAAGAATTTGTTGAAATCAGGGAGGACCAAGATAGGGTATTGAGAGACTCTATTCTTTAGGTATTGGAATGCATCATTGGCTTCTTTTGTCCATGCAAACTTAGTCTTCTTTCCACCTTTGATTGTTTCAAGCATTGGTGCACACACATGACTGAAATTTTTTATGAACTTCTTATAAAATGTTGCAAGCCCATGGAAGCTTCTTTCATCACCTTGATTATTTGGTAAAGGCCAATTAATGATTGCATCTAGCTTCTCAGGATCCATCTTGAGGGTACCCTGTGAGATCACAAAACCTAGGAATACAAGTTCCTTTCTCATAAACATGCATTGTTCCTAGTTGATTACCAACTTGTGCTGATGGAATATTCTTAGTACCTGTTCCACATGATCAAGATGGTCTTCCTTGCTATGATTGAATATTAGAATGTCATCAAGGTAAAAAACAACAAATTTTCCAATAAAATCTATGAATATCTCATTCATAAGCCTCATAAAAGTGTTGGGGGCATTGCTTAAACCAAAGGGCATTACTAACTATTCAAAAAAACCTTTAGTAGTCTTGAATGTTGTTTTCCATTCATCTCTGGCCTTGATTCTAATGGTAACTAGACTTTAAGTCTATCTTGGTGAAGTAGCAAGCACCTCCTAGTTGATCCAATAGGTCCTCAATCCTTGGCATGGGAAATTTTTACCTTATTGTGATTTTGTTTAGGGGCCTACTATCAGTGTATAACCTCCATTTTCCATCTATTTAGGGGCCAAGACTAAGGGTACAACACAAGGACTAAGACTCTTTTGAATGAGTCCTCTTTCCAACAATTTAGTAACCTATTTTGCAATCTTTGCATGCTGCAATGGAGTCATTTTCTATGGTGCCTTATTAGGTAGGGATGAGCCTAGTATGAGGTCTTTTTGATGAATAATGTCCCTAATAGGAGGGAGGGTAGAGGGAAGGTCACTAACAGTGACTTCTTTATACTTTTGCAATAGATTTTTGACTTCATTTGGAAAGGGCTCTTCTTGACCAGACCTGATGTTATCTTTGGGTTTAGAAATTAGGACAAATGGTTCAATATTAGATTCTTTCAAGGTTTTCAACATCTCCTTTTCCCCCATGATAATTACACTGGGTTCCTTTTTAGTTTTTCTATTCGGTAGGGGCTTCATAGTGAAGGTCTTTCCATCTTTGGTGATGAAGTAGGTGTTCTTCCTACAATGGTGGGTAGCATCAACATCAAATTTCCAGGGCCTTCCTAGAAGGATGTGAGCTACATCCATCTCAACAACATCACAAAGGACCTTGTCCTTGAAGTCAGCAATAGAAAACTCTATCCAAGCTTGTTCTGTGACTAGAGTTTTTTGGCCTTTGGTTAACCATGATAAATGATAGGGGTAAGGGTGTGGTTTCTTAGGAAAGTTTAATTTCTAAACCATTTCACAAGACACAAGATTTTTAGTTGAACCAGAATCAATAAGAAGATTGCATACCTTTCCATGACACACTCCTTCTTCTGGTTCCAAGTCTCTAGCATCAACATTTCCCTCTTGTTTATCTTCTTGGACAAGTTGTGCTCTCCTCTCACCTTGGTTATTTTTTCTCTTCTTAGGGCATCTTCCTACATGGTGTCCCAATTGGTTGCAATAAAAACACTTTAATGGTCCATTACCTCTTCCTAAATTTGTCCTTCATCTATTGAAAGGTCTTCTCCCTTTATAGTTTCCTCTTGAATTAGAGTCACTATTTTCCTTATCTCCTTCATCAGGGGTCTTGTTGTTGCTACCACTACTTTATCCCTTGTTCCAAGAGTTATTTTTGCCTCTAAAACTCTTCTCACTATCATTTCTCTTTCCTTTGCCAAAATCCTACTTTCTCTTCCATTTTTCCTCTACCTTAAGTGCCATTTGATAACACCTATTGACTGTGGTAGGGTTGTGTAGACTCAACTCTTCTTGAATGGATACTTTCAATCCATTCATGTACCTTGCTAGCTTCTCCTCTTCATCTTCAACCATATTGGTCTTCATGCACAATTTCAAGAACTCCTTGGTGTATGAGTCTACATCCATGTCCTTTTGTTTCAGACTTTTCTTCCTCCTATAGAGTTGTACCCCATAGTCCTCAAGTACATATGTCTCATTGATCAATGCAATCATTCTATTCTATGAGTTGATCATGTTCTTCCCATTCTTCACCCTCTCTATTTGGATGAAGTTCCACCAAGTTAGGGTTGTTCCCTTCAACTTGGATCTTTCTACCTTTACCCTCTATTTTTTAGGGATGTCTTCACATTCAAAGAATGTTTTTAATGCCTCTATCCAATCCAAGGCTAGATCAACATTCATTTTTCCATTGAAAACTAGAAAATCTATCTTCTCCTCCATGGTTCTTATTCCCATAGACTTTAAGGAATCAATGAAAGGTCTTTGGTCTCCAAGGATATGCTGATTAGGATCATCCTCCTCTTCTTCACTCCCTTCTTCATTTTTGAACTCATCTTTGTCCTTGTCATCAAGCTTCTTCTCAAGTTCCTGAAGCCTATTAGTTAAGGCCTTATTTTCAGCCTTTTTCTCTCTCACCATATTTTCCAACTCACTATTTATAACCCTTGTAGGAATCTCCTCATCCTCAAGATTAGACATAGCTCTGATACTAATTGATGCAGTAGTGGTCAGTGGAAGCCTCCAAACAATGAGCAATTTGGTGAGTTTGAATCTGTCAACACCCAAGGTGAAGGGTCTAGTGTTGATATACTTATCACAATTATCAAATAGGACTTGGTGAAGGTTATCACAACCCTACAAGACAATATAACCTAATCACTAGGCTTGCCAAAGTCCCAAGCACCAATAATCAAGAGTTTACTAAGAGGTCTCTATAAGGAAATCAGTACTCAAACCCTATGAATAGAATACTAAGACCAAGGGTGGCTAATGAAAATTTCTCTAGCCTATTTAGGTCTTATTTTGTTAGTTCTAATGGTTCTTTCACCATTGAACAACACACAAGGCTATGCTGCTGCACAATCCTAGGATTTGGCTTGTAGCCTTTTGAAACTAGTATCTTGCACCTAGTTCAGAATCCTTCCAAACAAGGAGTACATCTGATTGAGGATATTGATACCCTTTTTGGGTTTATGGAACATATCCAAGCACTAGGACTTGAAACCAAAAGGATGTTACTATTTTAGCCAATTTATGACAGAGCTAATAGGCCTAATTAGGGCTAGGTTACACTACAAGTGTCTCTTCCTCCAAGCCAATGCCAAGATCAATTGTGGGATCCTTTGGGGGCATGTCAAAGGGTTTTAAATCCTAAGGTTTGGGACTTGAAGAATCCCCAATTGGGTTTTATCATGACTATCCTAAGTCATAGTTTAGGTGCACATATGGGCCTATACACCTAGGGCTTTGTGGAAAAGTCTCCTCCCTACAGAACTCCACCTCCAACCTGCATTTTATGAAAGCATACAAATAAAGGTTGAATTCCACCAAGGGGGATCAAATTCCCATGGTGGAATAGGGTCATACAAGTGAGCCCTATGTGTAACCTGCTAGAGAAACCCTCAATCTGGGTTACAACACAAAAACTTTGATAACTTTTGATCTAGAATTGATTAGATCCTAATACCAATTACATCTGAGAGTAGATTGAACACACAAACTTCCAAACTAAAACTCTCATGCATACACATTCATACCAATCCATACCAAGCACTGTTCTCAAGGATTTGCAGGGAAAATGGTTTATTTTATTGATTGGTTGCCAAATTACATGTCTCTATCCTATCACCCACCTATAAGAGCTTATATAGGATAATCCCAATGGTTTCATAAGTGGTTTCAACAAAATAGCCATTTGGGAGGTTAATTACAAGTTTATGACAACTTTTATAAAGTTGCATGACAACTTTTAGAGCAACTTTTGCCTATATTGCAAAATTGCAAAACTAATCACCAAAATTGGTGCTAACCCTAGCCAATGAACCAACATGGATCAAAGACCTGAAAAACAAAAAATAAGCTAAGATCCTAAGATTTGAGGCCCATTGACCACTTTTGACCACAACTAGCTAGGGGCTTATAATTGTGCCAATCCTGGAGCTAGGCCTTACAACTTGGTCTAGGTGCCTGATTGGAAACTCTAAGACACTAGATGTATTTAGGATCCTTTGTTTGATGATTTTAGAGTAGGTGCTCCTGCACCATGTACAAACTTGACTTCTACTTCAGGATTCAAAACTAGTTCTTTGACCTTTTTAGGGCTTTCCTATCCTTGCGCCCTTTATCTACAAAACTTTGAGATATGTCCAGCCTTGTTACAAGTGTGACAAATCACTGGAGGTCTATTATTCCTCGGCACATTGACATGAGTCACTATTTTACATTGTTTTTCTATATGACCATTATAGTTACATATATGACATGTAACATTTTGAAAGCTTCTTATATTTGTCTAATTCTGATTTCTTTGATCATACTGAATCCTGTTCTTCTTACTAGTCTTGCAATTTGCTGCTCTGTGACCAAATCTATTACATGTATAATAGTAACCATTGTAATGTCTTACCTCTGTAGAGTTCCTTGCAATGTTTCCATGCTTTTTATATGAAAAATAGGTGTGTTCAATAGGTTTGCACTCATTCTTAGGAGGACCATCATTGTCTTTGGTTTGATCTCTAGTTTTCTCAGTATTAGTAGATTCCTTTTGTGTCTCCTTTCTTGCTCACATCTTATCAATTTGATTTTGTGTTTCATTGTATCCAATACAGCTGGTGTCTCCCTTGGCTCTTCTTGCATACAACTGAGATTCTATCGAATAAGAACTGATGTGCAATTTTTCAATATGATTCTTTGCTTCTTTCAATTCAGATTCCAAGCTTTCCTTGATGTTCCTTAGCTCCAAGATTTCCAAGTTAGCTTCCTTTAGTTCTTCATTGAGTTGAAGGTTCTCCTTGACTTGTTCATTAAAGACATCTTGATTGTTTATTAGTTTGTCATCAAACTCTTCAATCTAACTTAAAAGAGATGCATTTTCTTCAATCAACTTATGGATTTGATCTTCAAGATCACTGTTAGAGTGTCCTTTCAAATCCTTTCTCAATCTTTTGATAACAAATTGAGCATCATTGACTTTCTCTTTTAGTTCTTCAATTTCTCTTTCTAAACTATCTAGGTCTTCAAGAGTTTCTTCAAGATTCTTCTTCAAATTTTTCATTTCTTCTATGTCCATGATCTCCTCAAGTTGTTAAACTTTTGTGTTGAGGACCAGAGCTTTGATACCAATTGTTAGGAATGGGAACACTCAGAGGGGGAGGGGGTGAATTAGTGTTGACATAAATTTAACTTTTCTCTTTAATCTTTATGCTTAACTTAAATGCTTAAGTACTAAATTAAACATTCATACAAAACATGAAACATAAGAATAACACATGACACCAATATGATTATGGGGAAACCCAAATAGGTAGAAACCCCAGTGGGAATTGACACCCACTAATATTTTGTATTAGTGTTTTGTGATCCTTTCTAGAAGATCCTTTACCCTGATAGGAGTAGCTTTTCAATGCTTTTAGTACAGTAGACCTAGTTAAGGGTCAGACCCTATTAGGATTCTTTTACAATGATCCCTATTAGGGGAGTGGGCTCACTATCCTAGACCTCACAAGTTAAATGATGAAGGCTAAAACCTTTTGCTATTAGATACACATTATATATGTTGGGTGAACTGTCACTATGACACTGCTTGTCAGATTAGTTCATTGGTGCACTCATGCTTTGACCTCTAGAAAAGCTCTAATACATCATATGTTGACTTCACATATCTCTTCTCTTCTTATCACAACTCTATTACAACATCCATATCAATTACAATGGGAACATCTCATATTTATATGCTCATACAAATAAAACAACTAGGTCGGCCGTATAACTAATTACAAACAATGCTTCCAAGTGAATTGGCTTAAGTGTGATTACAATTATACATGTACATATATTGGCAACCTAAATACAATGGGCACATAGTCTCTACAATATTGCATTACAATCACAAACCAAAATAGTCACTGTCAGCTCCATGCTCTATTTTTTGCTGGCACACACTGGCTGTGCAACTTTAGTTCACTATAACTTTCACATCTTTGCATATTTACTTATGCGCTCTTAGACTAAGTATAAGTATAGTCTAAGAATCTTAACTTCTAGGGCACATACCTTAATTCATCTGTACACATGTGCATTGATGCTTTGAGTCTCTGGTGCTCTGTATGTTGTCCAATCTTCAACACTTAACTGAATTCTGATCTTTACACTAATGCACTAACTCCAAACTACTATATGACTTTGTTTCCATAATGAAAACACTATATCTAGTCATATAATTTAGTATAGACAACTTTCCAATAGGTAAGGCATCAATCCTCACAAATAGATGGAAGGTTGACTACTCTACCTCAGGAGTAGTACCAGTGCTTAAAATGATTGGTGCCCTTTTCCATTGATGTCAAATGGGGAGTAATATACAAGCATGAAAAACTAAAGTAAAAAAGGAGGCGTAATATACTAAGGGGGAGTAGTATTTAGTTAGAACATTAGTTTAGTTGATGAAATGGAGAATGTTGAAAAATATTGCAGTAGATGGAGGATTCATCTTTGGGGGATTTTTGATGAAGAAATGGATAATGTTATAAAAGAAATGTTCATTTAGGTTGGTGGTGGTTTTTCATTCCACATGTTGCCATCAATGCCAAAGGCAGAGATTGTTGGAGATTTGCCAGCAGGCCAGTACTGACTGTATGTTTCTCATTGATGACAACATATGGAAAGTAGCATCCGTAGAAGTCTGATATTCTTATTGAATAGGTCCCAAAATGTGTTGCATTCATAGTAGAGACAATAGAATGTTTATCTAAGTTTATTAAGGTTTTTCTAATATGATTTCAAGGTGGTTCTAATAGGCCGACTTGATTATATCATTTAGAGGGAAGATATTTATAGGCAGTCATTTGTGATTGTTGGAGTGTGGTTCATGGTTGATTAAGTAGAGCAGAGAAGAGTGTGCTAAGTGTTGAACCATTAGAGGAAGGTCTATGTGACCTGTTAGCACCTACAAAAAATTTCATGGCTATGTAATTTCTTCTCTAGCCCCTACAAATGTTTTCCCTACCTCTAGCTTGAAACCCTAGGTCTTTATTTCAAAATTATAGCCATTGGAGGGTTAAACCCTAGTTTTTCAAGGCCCTATTCTTTTTCTTTATTACTTTTTTGGGTCACTTAAGACCCCTTTCTACACATGGTTATATTCCCTATCTTTTCTAAATCGCACCATGCATTTCCTCATTCTTAAACCTTCATGCGATTTGGTGACTATGTTATTTCTTATTTGCTAGTTCCCTGGCAGTCTCATGTTAACTTTTAGCGATTTAGTGAATACGGTAAGTTGTGTAGTCTCTTGTTCCTAGTGGTTACACCTGAAATATCCTGCAACATGGTGTGGTAGTTTATCTTTTCTTCAGTCGCTAGTTCACATGACGATGGGCCTAGTATCTTAGTCTCTTTTTAAATCCTACAGTGGGCACATGATCTCATGAAATCTTTCCAGGCCATGAGATCATACACTAGTCATCTGATCTTCTAGGTGTTTAGATAGATGGAAAGTGGGACCGCTGATAGGTGTTTCAATGTGGAAATTGACAGGACTTTGTTGTTAAAGAAGAATTCAAAACTGGGCCCACTCTATGCAATGTGGCTATTTGTGATTCGATGAAATGACTGATAAGGTAGGGTGGGGTCAAGTTTTCAAGGCATGCATTATAGATTCAAGATCTATAGTCATCGCTTGATCACATGGAATCTTTCCAGGCCATGTGATGTGACCACCATCTAATTTTCCTGGTGATCTGATGTTTCTCAGTGGATCCACTACTAGGTGTAAACAAATGACAACTTTTCATTAGTCAAGTTAGATGGTGAGTTGGAATTTGTCAACAGGGCCCGGTTTTTAGTTGTTTGAAGATCTAACAGTTGGTGTAAAAGCACATGGAATATTCTTCTTCCATAAGATCATGTGACATTAATCAATTTGGTATCTAACCATAAGGGAAGGTAGTGGGACTGTGTTACTAGGTGTTGCAGATTTGTTATGTTTTGATTGGCTATGGATTTAAAGACAGGGATGGTGTCAGTAGGCCTGACCTTCTTGGATGGTTAAGTATCGATGAGATCTAGTAGTTTTCATCATACCATTGATATAATATTCATGATTTTTAACTCATTGGTATAATGATAGCCATCTAATTCTCTTTAGGGAATGAAGTGCTTAGTGGGTCCACTGTCAGATAGTGTTGAGATGCTCATTTCTCATTGGCTGTAGGGTGCTGATGTGGAGAAGACTTTTCAACGGCTTGTGAAGGTTGTTGCGATTGTGCAATTTCCTTTAGTTGCGTAATCTCTAGTTTAGAATGTAGTTTGTGTTTTTGTCTCATGACCTAGTGGATAGTTAGAGTTTCTTTAGTCGCATGATTGTAGGAAAGTATAGCGGTTAAAGAGATATCTACATGATCTCGCGACTAAAGAGAAAGTTGAAACCCACAAAAAGTAAGAGATCTGATAGTTGTGATATAAGGTTGATCTAGATTTGAATGTTGGCCATCGATATGTTGTCCAGTGCCATAAAGTAGCCATTATTTTTCAAATTCAAATCTTTTCAGGATTTTCTCTATAGGGTTTGTAACAATAAGCCGTATAGGACAAAGGGTTGTTTAGAATTAATTTTCCTAGATGGTTGCAGTTAGAGAAAATGATGAAGAGGATCTGGGTAGTCATCTTGATCTGATTTTGCCACTTGGAGTACCATGTCGAGTAATACAAAGGACTATTATTTGACATAGGAGGCTAGGGTTTTGATTGATATCAGATGTCTCCATGTTATGTACATGCAAGATGTATGGCTGGCTCTGGCATTAAATTTTGTTTTGATAGTAGCAAGAAATTGGTTGGATTTGTAAATGCAGTTTGCCTAGAATATGAAACTAAATATTTGTACATCAGATTTGATCTAATTTTCCCAGGTTTCTAGGCTTTTCCTGCATTCTTTTATTTCTTGTTCAATCTAGTTGGTGAGGTGGTTGTAGACCTAATCTTGCTCTAAATGATCCATAGCTTTTTGCAACCCTTGTTCCTATAAGAGGATTTTCAAGATCATTTAGAAGGGTTCCAATTTTTGAATTCCAGATCTTGGTTCCATGAAGGGTCCTTTTCCTATAGATATTTTCCTTCTTCTCTACATATAGGGTGTTCCCTCTTTCCTTTGTGGGTTGGAGAAGATAATATAAGTTGTAATAGTTTGTTTTATGCATAAGGTTTCAATATATTTGTATTGTTATCAGATTGTGTCCATTTGAATCCTGAACTTGTTGATTATAGCATCAAGGATGTTTGATCTTTCTATTTGTATTTCTTATGTGTTTGTAATAGAGTTGTCTTCACAGAGATAACTGAGTTCAAGATTAGTTTTTAGATGTGTATGATCTAGGGTATCAAGGGTATCTCATGCTTTTCTTTCAATAGAAGCTGATTAATGTAGTACTTTTTTATAGGTCTCTTCTAAGGGGAGGATTAAAATCCTTTGAATAGGTCATAGCATATCTAGGTACACAGGTGGATTATTGAAGTGAGGTCTGATTAATGGTGTATGATTGATGTAAGGCATCAACATATTAGAATGTATTATCTTCTTGTTTCATAGATCTTTTTTGTAGTGATGTATTTGACTCTATTGCCCATTAGATGAGGCACTAGTCTATGAGAGACTTAGGGTATCTCAGGGGTCCTTTCAACCTGACATTAAAATCATTCAATTGAAGTATTTTTCCTTTCATGTTGGTAGTAGTAGTAGGAGGTCCACTCTAGTTTTCAAAATCTTTTTGTGCAAGCAAGTTATTGCATTAGGTTTGGTTCATTGGGGTACAGCATACTTATAGGGGTCTGATAACTATTCCACAATAATCTATCTGTAGGCCTTTTGTTTATCAAGAAGAGTCATGAGTCTACAAATAAGGCAATACCCACCTGAGTGATGTGGAGCTCAAAGAAGGAGGATACTCTTTTTCCTCATCAATTGGGCCTTTTTCCCTATTAGACTTTGGAGTGGAGACTAACTAGTTTGTCATCATAGTGTGAACCTGACACTATGTGGAAAAAGTTTAAAGCCAACATGACCAAGTAAAGTATTTGTACTATACATTGGAACTAATCTAGATAGTACATCAAAGTGTAGTTCACCAAGATCCAGATATAGTGTGTATCTATTATTTAGAATGTTGTAGCCAGTGCATCCACTCCCCTAACAGGGACAATTGTAAAAGACTCATAATAGGGTCTGACCCTTGACCAGGTCTACTGTACTTAATATATTGTAAAGAAACTCCTAACAGGGTTAAGGATCTTCTAAGAAGGATCATAATAGTTTAGTACAGGATATTAGTGGGTGTCAATTCCCACTGGGGTTTTTACCTATTTGGGTTTCCCTATAACCAAAATATTGGTGTTGTGTTCATGTGTTCTTTCATTCTATTTATGATTTATGTGTAAGTATACTTAATTTGATAAAGAATTGAGTCTTGTAGATAACGGATTCACCCCCCCCCCCTCTCATTTATCTCTTGAGACTATTCCTAACACCAACATCCCTTGTTCATCAAACTACATTAGTCTAAATGAAACCCTATCTAGAGATCCAAGAAATGCTAACTAAGTTTGAAACAAAAGTTAATAAAAGGGATAAACCAAGGTTTAAATTCAAACTTAGATAATATTGAAATTCAAAGGTTAGATCAACACACCCAAAAAGGTTCAATACAATAAATGATTAATTTGATTGTAAGTGTAACTCTAATGGTTCCTAGCATGAACAGGGTTACCAACTAGTATCGAAGATGCCATAATATAAATAATTAAATAAAAGGATGAAATAAGTCAACATATTATCCCTAAGCGAAAACTAAGGTTTAGAAATTATTACTTATTAAAATATTATAATATTTGAATTCTTTAAATTAAAATATTATAATTTTACTTCAGATATAATGATCGAAAGTTCATTAATCAATAACAAGGATTGAAAAACCATATAACATTATTAATATTAAATTAGACATTAAGGCTAGGGAGAAATAATTTACCTATGTCCCACCTTGGACAATTAAATTAATCTCCTCTAAATATACATTTAATTAGGAAAATAATAAAATAACATTAAATAATAAATATCAAATTTTAAATCTAGAAATATCAAATCTCAAGAAAACATTAAACTAAAAAAATATGATCATAAAAACATTCCTATGTGAAACCTAGGTTTACAAAGTTTTTATCGATTTTAAAGGTATAATGTTAATAATAATTAATTTAAAATACTATAGAATAATCCCAAACATAATGCTATCAAAGTTAACTAATTAATTTAAATTAAACATTTAAAAGATTAAAATAACCATAATAAAGCTTTAATGTTAAATTTATCATTTAGGCTAAAGGAAAGTTATTTATCTAAGTCGCATCCTAAGATAGTAAATAATTTCTCTTAGAATAACCCACTAATACATTAAAATATTATTAGTAAATTAAATATTAAATTTAATCACTAGATTTATAATAAAAATAAACAATAATATTCAATTGAAAATAGGCATAAATTTTCAAATTTACAAAATAGAAAATTCCAAGAATAGTATTAAAAAGAATAAGGGTCCATTTATTAATATCTCAACATTATGAAATTTGAATTAATTAAAAATGGCATCCAAAAGAAAAGTATTACAATCTCACTAAATAATAAAAGAATCTCTTTCAGAATCCCAATGAAAATAAAAATAATAAATAAATCAAAATTCAAATTAAAGTGACTGTCAAAAGTCAACAGTCATTAAATTAAAAGAAAACAGAGATTTAAATCCAAACATAATCCTACAAAATAATAAAAATGAATCTTTTTTTGAAATATCAAGATAAAATAAAATAATATTTTAAAATCAAATTTAAAAGGAGGACTGGGTAAAGTCATCAGTCATTAATTACTAATAACTAGTAATTAAAATGTTAATCTAGAATTAAATGAAAAATCATAATTAAAATTTCAAAATTAAAAATGGCTCCAAAAGCCAACCCTATCCCTAATTTTTAAATAAAGGTTAGGCCCTAAAATAAAACTTCGCCAAAACCGTAATTCTTCATTTTCTATGTCCACCTTTGGTTGGGAGAATAAAAGGAGAAAAAATCAAGTTCAAATATATACATGTGATGCAAGAGCATCTCAGGTCCTTGGCAATCTTGTGTCACCAAGAATATGTTTTGTTTGTTCCTATATTTCTTAGTTCCTTCTTTAACCGAGTTGGTTCAATGTTGCTCAATTTCCTTTTTTTACTGGTGTTGGTCAGTTAGCTCTCCGACACTCGGTGAATTCCCCTGGTGCTCAGTGATGTTTATCTAGCTCTTGGCTATCCTTTCTTAACGAGTTGTTTATTTTAAGTTCCTGTTAAGGCTGACTTGTGCAGTTAATTGGTCACATAATCAATGTTGGTATCTATCATTGGGATGGATGATAACCTAGATCTGGTTGTTTCCTTTCATGATTGATGGATCACAAGGGTGACTTGTTCGGTAGCCTCTTATATAAATGTAGTGTTTTGGTTAGAGTTTAGGAGTCACTTTTTTAGATAAAAGATAGAAGCTATATTTTGAAGATTATTGGTAGATCCTCGCATGTTTGAGGACTTTTGTACTTGATTGTAATATCTAGCATAAACTAGGAAGGCCTTATGGCCTGACATGTATGAATCAATTTCTTTGAAAATATGAAAAGTATCTGCATTCTCTCTCTCTCACTTGTGTTGTTCTTTCTTTCATGTGTGATCTTTGCAAGGTGGATCTAGTTAGGGTGTGCCATTGGCCCCTCTCCCCATCCTCGCTTGCATCAGGTGGTATTAGAGAAAGGTGAGATCTGGATCTAGGTTTGTGAATCTAGGTTTGAGGGTTCCTTCTTGTGAAACCCTAGTTGGTTTTTTGTGGGGTATGTTGGGTATATTCTTATTTTCTGAGGATTTTGTCTGAATTTTGATTTAAGTTCCCTTGTGAATACCTTGCCTGGTCTAGGTTTTGTAAAGTTTTTAAAATTTGTCATAACCAGGTTTGAAAATAGCTCCCCTAGGGTGTTGTCCTCAAAGAATTTTGAATTAGTATGAAAATCTTTGAAATAGCCTTGAGTCTTCTAATTCATCATTGCTTTTTGGTTCCTTAAGTTTTCTAAACAAGTGCATGTGGCTTTTTCCTAAGTCAGTTGCCAAGTCGTGTATTGTTATGTCATGTGTCTAATCTATTCAGTGAACTGGAGAGTGTGTTAAAAGTGCTAAGTGTTGTCTTTTTTGGCGTAGTCTCCAAATATTTGGTGGTTATCAGAAAACATTTGGTGATTTAGTGAATGCATTATCTCCAATTCGCATGTTCTTTGGTGGTTCTTTGCTTACACTCAATGACTTGGTGACAATGGTTATCACTCATTCTTTGAATCTAGCGGTTAAAGGCAAAATAACCTCGCAACTTGGAGAGTACTACAGATAATTGTCAGGATCGATGGTTATGGTTTAGTCTTAGATATCATTGGGTATGAAAAATTTAGCGAAATGGGTTGTTTCAAGTGTTTTCTTGTTCTCAGAATAAATTAGTAAAAAGCTAAATGATCTAGCGATTTAGCGAATCATGTGGTCACAGGTTCTCTAAAATGAAAGGTAAAGGGCGTGATCATTTGGCGAATGCACGAATAAAAGGATTGGCTAAGTTGTGAGTCTTCAGTCACTTAATCATGGATTTGAAATACCCAATGTTTAATATGATCTGGCAATTTAGCGAACCCTTTGTTTGCTAAATCTTGTAATCAAATGACCAAGGATCAAATATTTCAGTGAATTGGTGATAGCCGTAGATCATCAACAAGATCAATGGTTCTTTCAGAATCTCAAAATAAAGATGAGGGTTAACATTAGATTCATTGACTTAGAGAGTAAAGGCTTCGCCAGTTCTCCAAGTATTTTAGCGGTTAAGTGATTCATTAAGTGAACACATGAACCCTTTATTCACTGAATCTCCAAAATATTTCATAGTTAGCTGGGACATTAAGAGAATGCGAGATAGCTTTGTTCACTGGTTCGCTAAATGATAACTGCAGTCAAATGCTCAAAGGGTGTCACTGCATGTTCGCTAATTCATGAAAAGTATCATGAGTTAAGGATTGCATTTTGAGAACCTACGAAGGCTTTGTTCATGAGTTCTCTGAATATATGTTATGGTTAACACTACATTCAGTGATCATGAGAAGCTTTCAGTCATGGATTTGCTGAATAGGCCCAGTTGGAAAAGCTGAAAAGAAAAGAAAAGGGAACATTACCTGCATGGATAAAGTACAGTATCAAGCTGGAAAGTAAACTAATGAGCCATCCAATCAGTTTCAAAGGAAGATTGCATGACGTAAACATGTTTAAAGTGTAGGATCTTAATCATTTTCCTCTTTGCCTTGTTTTCAAGTTGTTTAATCTATTTGTCAACATCTGTGCATCGGCTAGCTCCATTTTGAAAACTAGTGACATGTGAAATTGAATGTGGGAATGATTAAGGAGATTTGCAATAATTGTGGTAGTTGTACGCATTTGGTCCATATCAATAAATAAGCTAAGTTCATTGTTTCCTCTGTCCAAAATCATTTGAAGAGAATTGTGTCATTCTAAAGCAATTTCTGAGTGCCAAGTGAATCCATTTTGCAGAGATTGAGGATAGTTCTGTAGCAAAGATGAGTCAACCTGAGAGAAGTGCAGCATCTTCCAGCGGTGAAGCAAAGTCTAAAAGTGGTGAAGACAAGGGCAAGCCTAATTATTCAGATGAGTTTTTGAAATTGCTACCTAGTTCCAATCAGAATAAAAGAGCTCCTGATAATGTTTTCGAGGATGTTCTATGGTTTTGCAGAGATCCTATCACACCAAATTGCACAGGTTATACTATTTTCAACTTCTTTTATAAAAATAGAGATAGTCATATCCCTATATGTAATGGTTGGACTTTGGGTTTGGGGAAGTTAGTAGACCCTGATGTATTCTTGGATGTGGATTTTATTGTTGCTCTAGCTAGGAGCTATGACCTTGTTTCTAAGACTATTAGGAAAGAGGACTAGTTATCTTTGGTTACTCTTGATAGGGGTTCGTTCATGAAGGCTTTTAATATGTATACATCCACTTGTACTGAAATTGACCTGAGCAAAGAAAAGGAGAGGTACAAGAAGAACATAGGGATAGTGAAGGACCAAATGATGAAGCATATCCTAAAATAGGATAAGTATATAGCTCCCCTCCCTACTCACATGAATGCCCCTTACCAATTTAAATCCCTTCAGCATTACATGAAGCAAACTTGTTATGGGTTGTGTAGGGTTTTGGGAATTGATGGGGATGCAGAGTTTTTACCAGCTGATTTATTGATGATTATCCTGGACATCCAGAATTCTTTGGTCAATACTGACTATGATTACATTCAGTATGTCATTGACAGAATGCATGAGGGTTTGATCTTTGTCAAGGATAGTAAGAGCCCAATTAAGTTCATGCATTATTCTTTGCTAATGCATTTGATTTTGTTCTTCAACATTAATAATTTTGATTCAAACATGCTGAAGCCAAGGTTCAACTTTGAAGGCCAGTATAATCTAGTGCAATTATGGGTGAGGAAGTGGAATTCTACTTCCAATGAAGGGAATTTTTGTATCTTTCATAATTTCATTATTTATCCTATTATAAGGATGCTAGGTGTAAATACTACAAGGATATCCCGAAGGGCCCTTAGGCTTCTATGACCAGTGTAGTTTGTGGACAAATGGGAGGGAGATCATAATTGGGGTGATTTTTACTTGGGGGAAAATGCTACAATTTTGAGAGTCTACGGTTGTCCCCGACCCCCACATCTATTACCAAAATTTGTGCCTCCAAGGGTTGCTTGTTTGGAATTTGTGTGGTAGTTGATGTGGACAGATAGAGAACTCCTAGCCCCTCACAGGAAGGGTACATTCACACCTAGGCAATTCAGGATAGGTGACTTCCTGGTAGGAAAGAGGGCATTTCCTCAAATTACTACATGGTTAAATCAGTTCAAAATGGCTACTGGTGCTTGTAGGCATGTAGATCTTGAGGACTCTATCAAAACTACGAGGATGCTATACATCCCAAATACTAGTGTGAGAAAAGAACATGAAGGCTTGGACAAGGAAGATGTAGTCAAAAACATCATTGATGATGATGATGTCAAAAGGAGATGGAACAGGTACTTTGATTTGATAGACTTGTCAAAACAAGTGATGGCAGCCAAGCTTCCTTTTGAGGGTTTCTTCCCTAACCTTCCTTATTTGAAAAGAATTGACAAGATGATAGAGATGCATGACACTCTATCAAATCAATTGGAGAGGTTGATTGACCAGAGTCAACCAAAGAAAAAGAAAGAATATTCATCTTCTGATCAAGAGGAGTTCTCTGATGAATCACAAGAAGGGAATCGCCCACCACAAATTAAGGATGTATAGTGTGTTCATCCTGTTGAAAACCAACCAGAAATAGGGGATACTTCAAAGCCACCTTTGAAGAGATAGAGGCTTGAGGAAGGAGAGCCTTCAAGGAAATAAAAATAAAAGAGAGTAATTGATGGAGCATCTTCTCTAGTGCCCGGTGATAGGATTTACCATCACCAACTGAGAAAAGAAATAAGGGAAGGAAAGAAGGTGGCCACTGATGAAACAGATAAGGAACAGTCCTTGTGGTCAGAAAAGGATATCAGAGAGGTCTATCAGGAGGAATTTTTGAGTGATGACCAGTTTATTAAAACTGATGAATTCAAGAGTTTCCTTATTTGGAATAAGCAACAAGAAGTGAGGAAACTTTTGCCTGAAGGTATGGAGCCAAGTGAAGAAACATTGAGAGCCTTAGCTACTTATGATCCTAGCCTCGATCCTATGACTACAGATGAAGCTAGACAATTGGTCAAGTCAAGTGGAATGCTATTGACTCCATGATGGGATCTGACTTCTACTTTCATCATAGATGAACTAAGAAAGAAACCATAGGGTAGCCTATCATATGAGGTTCACATTGGTGATATGATAAGAGGAAGTGGCTATGACCCTAAGTCTCAAGCTATTGCAATGTGGTCCATGGCCCCTAGGACTCAAAAACCATCTCTTTTGAGTATAGAGGATAAAATGGAAGGGAATCAGATAATTTGGACTCTGTAGAATACAAATGACCCTGAAGTTTCTAAGGCAGTAACTCATTGGGCTCACCTAAATGAGGCAAAGATAGCTTAATTATCTAAAAGGTACTCAAAGTTGTTTGAAAGTGAAAACCTGGTAGCCAAGGATAGAGATTTAAAATTTATGAAAATCAAGTAGCAAGAAGATGAATTGGCAGAGATAAGAGTCAAGCTTGAAGAAGCTTCGAAGGTAGTTTTTGTACCCCCTATGCAGATTGAGGTCCCAGTTCAAATAGGCATCTTTGGACACCATGTCAAAGATTGTGCAATATAGGTGAGATAAGATAATAGAGAAAATGGATACAGTTTATTAATCAGTCAGCCAATTGCACCAGACCAACAGAAAGGTAAATGAATCATTGGCTACTTTGGAGCCACTTCATAGTGTTTGGTCTGGGAGAAGTTTGTTGTTTGATAAACTTGATAGTTTACAAGAGCATAAGCCTGAGATCCCTGGGGTAGTGACATAAGTTTTTGAGAAGATTGGCTTAGTCAGTGTTGTTTCAAAGTTTTTTAAAGGTAAGTCCAACCAAGTGAGGGCTAAGTTGTTTATGTTTGATAAGCATTATAGAAAATATATGCCATCAATATGTGATGACAATGGAGATGTGATCAAGTTGGAGGAATGGAAATTGTCAATGGATCTGTTAACAAATACACAAGATGCTTTCCTTAATAGTGACAATACTTTGGATTTTGAGAGGTGTAATAGCATAATTGATAGTCTCTTTAAAATTGAAAATGATTACATACACTTTATGGAAGAGGCCAAAAATATAATTGATTCCATGTGGGATAAGCAAGTCAGATTGTTACAAGAATTGTAGACTTACAACTAGCCATTAGATGATGAAGTAGCGGCCTGGGAGAAGCTAACAACAAAGAAGAAAAAGAGGCCAGTTGTCCAATTTATAGAGGAAGAGAAATAATAGAGCTGTAGATGGCACCTGATCCAAAAATTGAGGGAGAGAAAGTTTCAAACAAAGGATGATGTAAGTTAGCCAGAATGGTGGTCATCATTCATGCAACGAATTCAGCAACTGCTCTGAAATATCTTTAGACAAAGATGCCACTTGCAAAATTGTTGTAGAAAGATTTTTGTAATGTGTTGTTACAATCTGTTTGTCAGCTTGTAATCTTGTCTTTAGTGTAGGATCATTTCTAGCCATCCCAAGCTTGTTGCATCCTTTCAAGGATTCCAAGATGGCTAAGTTATATATAGCAAGTTTTGACTCTTTTGAGAGAGAGGTTGAGAAATATACTGTAGAGAGAGGCTTGGTGCCATTGTTGAAATTTTAGAATGTTTTGTCATAGTTTTGAAATGTATTGATGCAGTGAAATTTTACTAGAATACAAAAGAATTCCCTTGCATGATTTCAGTTGTCTTCTTGTTTGAACTCTATGGCTTTGTGAATTGAATTTGTAAGTAGTTTTGATATACCATTTACAAGGTATCTGTGATTTTAATCTCTAGTTCCTTTCAAGGAAAGGGTAATGTCTATAGGTTAATTTTTGAGAGCTTAGGATTTTTGGCAAGAATTTGATGATCAAATATGTTTAAGAGAGGATGAATTGTAAGGCATTTCGTTTGGGATTTGTTTGTGTTTCATTTAGAAGATTTTTGTAGATGTATGTTTCACTGTTTGACTCTATACCCTAGGATAAGGCATTGGTTTATCCTTGATTTGCAGGGATCTCATCATCAACAAAACTTAAATGACTATTTACTTTTGTATGTGTTTGAAAGACTAAGAAGATAATGTTTTTATTAAGAAGTAGATCTGACATAGGTACACCTGCCTGAGTATTCATACTCGAAGTGAAGAAGGTTCTCTAACCTTATTACCTTAGTGTTTGCATTGTGTTAGATTATGACCATTGGGATTACAGGAGTATTCGATAATCTACAGATTTGAGCACTAACAGGGTAGTAGATTCTGATCTGACCTACAATTGTAGAGGGTTTCAAGATGGTTCATGGGAGGAGAGATGTAGATCCATGATTGGTAGACATGTTGAGAGAATTTTTTTCTAGGTTAGAAACTGTTGAAACAACCCAATGAAGAGGAAGACATCTTGAAGATGTAAGTGATGATGAAATTGAGTAAGAACAAGGTGAAGCTTAACTTGTACCTATGATGGATGAAGGTGAGGAAATATTGTTGAAGGCCTTGATAAATCTGAAGTCTACACCACACTTTAATCCTCCTAAATATACTAGAAAGTTGGATTCTGATGAATTGTTGGACTAGATCACTGAGATGGAAAAGTATTTTGAATATGAAAATGTTCCTGAGGAAAAGAAGGTGAAAATTGAAAGCACACAGTTGAAAAGTCATGCATCCTTGTGGTGGGAGCATCTATAGTTTAATAGAAAAAGGAAAGGAAAAGAAAAAATCAAGGTATGCAATAAGATGGTCAATAAGTTGAAAGGAAAGTTCTTACCATGTGATTATTAAATTAACCTAGTTAGGAAAATGCAAAGTTTGAGGTAGAAAGATAGCTGGGTAAAGGAATATACTAAGGAATTCTATAGATTAGATATTAGATATGGACATGATGAAGATGATGTGAAAAGAATTTCTAGGTACCTGAATGGATTGAGAGTTTCCATCCAAGAAGAAATTAGTTTGGTCAAATTGGAGAACATTGAAGAAGCTTATAAATTTTCACTGAAAGCTAAGGAGAAATTAAACAAAAGACATGAGAAAAGATAGAGAGGTAGAGGTGGTAGATTCCCTAGAGGAAGAGGTAGATCTTATGGTGAAAACAATAGATATAAGTCTATAAAGACAAATCTAGATAAAGGAAAGACTAAGTGGAAAGTTGAAAGTTCATCTAGAGGAAGAGGTAGTAATCACTAAGGTGGTTATAGAAGAGGTGGTTTCTAAGGAGCTTGTTACAATCATGGGGAAGAAGGACATAGATCTTTTGAGTGTACAGATGCAAGTAAGAAGGCTGGTAGTAGTAGAAATTCCTTGGTGCAAGAAGAGTCACTGAATGAACCTAAGGAGGAAAATAACTTGATGGAAACGAGAGAACTTTGGAGTGAAATAAAGAAGGAAGATTTGATAAGAAAATTATTGTTCAAGACCAGATGTAGAGTTTTTGATGATGTTTGGAAAGTTATCATTAACAACGTATCATGGAGAATTTGGCATCTAAGGAAATGGTTAAAAATTTGTAGTTGAAAAGGTTGGAACATCTGAAGCCCTATCAAATTTCATGGATCAAGGATGAGCATACACTCATGGTAAGTGAACCATCATATGTAAATTTGAAAATTATAAAGTACTATGATAAGGTGTTATGTGATATCATGCCTATGGATTGTTGTCATATTTTGTTGGGTAGAACTTGACAATATGATAGGCATGCTATATATGATGGGAGATTGCATAAGTATACTATTTGGGCTAATGGGATAAAATAGATCTTGTTACATTTGATTGAAGAAACTGTTAGTAGTGTTTGTACATCTTTGAAAGTTTTTTTAATGGAAGGAAGAAAGTCGGTTAAGGATTTGCAGAAGAATGATGTACATTTGTTGTGATTCCTAACAAACTGAGTAAGAAAACTGAGGATAGGGTCCCTGAGGATATTGATAAGTTACTCATTGAGTACATGAGATCATTTTTGATAGTGTACTTGATGGTTTTCCACTGAAGAGAAGCATTGATAATTTTATGGATCTAATCCCTGGAGCTAGTTATCAAATAAGGCACCACATCGATTGACACCTATCGAGAATCAAGAATTGAACCAATAGATTCAAGAATTGTTGTAGAAAGGTTTGATGAGAGAAAGTTTGAGTTGTTGTGTAGTACCTATTGTATTGGCACTGATGAAGAATGGAGAATGGTGAATGTGTATTGATTCCAGAGAAATTGACAAGATAACAGTGAAATAGAGGTTTCCTATACCTAGAATGGATGACATAATGGATAGCTTGACTGGAGAAAAGTATTTTACCATAATTTATTTGAAAAGTGGGTATCATCCTATCAGAATAAGAGAAGGTGATGAGTGGAAGACTACTTTCAGATAAAAGAAGGTTTGTATGAGTGGTTGGTTATGCCTTTTTGTTTAACTAATGCACCGAGTACTTTTATGAGATTAATGAACCAAGTTTTGAAGAAATTCTTAGGTAATTTTGTGATTGTATACCTAGATGATATTATGATATTCATTAAGACTATTCAAGAGCATTTGTTGCATATTAAACAAGTATTTCAGAGGTTAAAAGAAGAAAAGTTGTTTATAAATCTAAAAAAGTGTTCATTCACAAAAAAGGAGATTGTGTATTTGGGATTTGTGATTTCAATTGATGGTTTGAAGAGGGATCCTAAAAAGGTTGAAGCTATTTTGAATTAGCCTACACCTGAGAGTGTTAGTGAGGTAAGATCTATTAGAAATAGTCCCAAGAGATAATTGAGAGGGGGGGTGGTGTGAATCAGTTATCTACAAGATTCAATTCTTTATCCATTGAAGTATACTTAAACATAAAGCATAAAAACAATGAAAGAAAACATGAACACAACAATATTTTGGTTATGGGGAAACCCAACTAGGTAAAAAACCCAGTGGGAATTGACACCCACAAATATTCTGTACTAGTGTATTATGATCCTTGTTAGAAGATCCTTAACCTTGTTAGGATTTTCTTTACAATATATTAAGTATAGTAGACTTGGTCAAGGGTCAGACCCTATTAGGAGTCTTTTAAAATAGTCCCTGTTAGGGGAGAGGACACATTTTTCCAAGAGCTCACTGCTTAAAGGGGTGAAGGCTACAACCTTCTGAATAACAGATACACACTATATCTATATCTTGGTGAACTACACTTTGACCTACTATCTAGATCAGTTCCAATGTATAGCACAACTACTTTACTTGGTCACATAGACCTTCCTATGATGGTTCAAAACTTTTCACACTCTTCTATTCTCTTCTTAATCAACCATGAACCACACTCTAGCAATCACAAATGACTGCCTATAAATATCTTCTCTCTAAATGATATGATCAAGTTGGCCTATTAGAACCACATTGAAATAATATTAGAGAAACCATAACAAACTTAGATAAATATTATGTTGGCTCTATTATACATGCAACACATTCTGGGACCTATCCAATAAGATAATTGTAGACACACGCTACACACTATCAGCTCTACCAAAACAACTGGATCTTTCTTCTCAAGCTGAATTACTTCATGCACTCTTAACCAAACATCAATAAATTTTCTCTAAGCTTAAATTCAAAGTTTTGTACCCCAAATATAGGTGTAACTCTAGAACCAATAAAATCTCTATCAGCTCTTCTGAATAAACATAGGAAACTGCTACTTGCGAATAGTGACTGCATAACTTCACTTCTACTAAATATCATACTATGCATCCATGACTAAAACATCACTAACATGTCTTCAACATATATCCAAGCGCACAAGGCTCCATGATAATTGTATAGAAAACCATACACAAAGTACTACCTGTTACTCTGTTAGGAACACTACTGACACAAGCTGCTATATGACTATCTATACTAATAGTTAACCTTTGCACCCATGATATCATGTTGATATCATGTCCATGCTACATATACTAAAAGCTTACTACATGAGACTTCTATGCATGCTACTTTCCATATGTTGTCATCAATGACAAACATACAATTATTACTGGCCTACTAACAAATCTCCAAGAATCTCCCCCTTTGGCATTGATGGCAACATGTGGAATGAATGAAAAACCACCACCAACCCAAATGAATATTTCTTTTATAACATTCTCCATTTCCTCTTCAAAAATCCCCCAAAGGTGAATCCTCCATCTACTACAATAATTTCTAATATTCTTTATTTCCTCAACTGTACTATTGTCATAACTAAATACTACTCCCCCTTAGTATATTACTCCTTTTTTACTTCTATTTTTTATGACTCTATATTACTCTCCCTTTGAAATCAATGGAAAAGGGTGCCATTCATTTTAAGCACTTGTACTACTACAGAGGTATAGTAGTCAACCTTCCATCAATCCCTGAGGTCTGATGCCTTTCCTTCTTTCTTTTAAGTAGAATTAGGGAAGGGAATTACTCCCAACTTCTCCTTGAGATACTCAAAAGTATCCTTTGGCAAGGGTTTTGTGAATATGTCTTCCAATTTATCTTTAGTACTCACATATTCCAACTTGACTTCTTTCTCTACCTCTTCTTTCTTAGGAAGTGATTCTTGATTTCAATGTGCTTTGTCTTTTCATGCATCATGGGGTTTTTTGACATATTTATAGTGCTAGTGTTATCACAATGAATAACAATAGGATAATCAATCTAGATTCCAAAATCCTTTATCATCTTCTTGATCCAAACAATTGTCAAAAAATTCAAGGCTACTGCAACATATTCCACTTCTATTGTTGACTAAGAAATATAATTTTGTTTCTTGCTTGTCCAAGTGACAAGTCTATAATCATCAAGAAACACTGCTCCACCTAATGTGCTCTTTCTGTCATCAATGCATCTTGCCCAATCTACATCTGTGTACATATGAAGCTCACCATTGTTTGAATTAGGATACCATAGACCATAGTCTATAGTGCCTTGCAAGTATCTAAATATCCTTTTTATTGCCATGAGGTGACTTTATTTATGCTCTTCTATAAATCTTCCAACTATGCCAACTACATTGGAAATATAAGGTCTAGTCTAAGTAAGATAAATAATTTTTCCAATCATAGACTTGTACAAAGTTATATCTAGAGCTAATGAGTCATCTTCTTTTGTAATCTTGCATCCACTAATCATAAGAGTCCCTACTGGCTTGCAATCATCCATCTTGAATTTCTTTAATATTTCCTTCACATACTTGGATTAGTTAATGAAAATACCTTTCTCTTTCTATTGTACATTCAATCCCAAAAAGTATTTGATAGGACCAATCATACTCATCTCAAATTCATTTTGCATCTCCTTAGAAAATTCTTCACTAAGTTTTTCATTACCTCTAAAGATAATGTCATCAACAAATATATCCACAAGTAGTAAACCTTAAGATGCCTCTCTTATGAATAGATTATAGTCAACTACTCCTTTCTTGAATCCAATCTTTGTTAGATATCCATCTAGTCTCTCATACCATGGTCTAGGGGCTTGCTTAAGTCCATAGAGGGCCTTCTTCAATCTGCATACCATATCAGATATGTCTAGTAAGGTGAATCCTTCTGGTTGCTCAATGTATACTTCTTCTTTCAAATCTCCATTTAGGAATGCTGACTTGACATCCATTTGATAAAATTTGATTTTTTTGACTGTAGCATAATCTAGAAACAATTTAATAGCTTCTAATATGATCACAACTGCAAAGGTGTCTGATTAATAAATGCCTTCTCTTTGAGCATATCCTTTACATACTAACCTTGCTTTGTTTCTCACTACTATACCATCTTCATTCATCTTGTTTCTAAATATCCACTTTGTTCCAATCACATTCTTATCACTAGGTCTTGGGACCAGTTTCCAAGTATCATTTTTAATAATCTAATCAAGTTCTTCTTCCATAGCATCATGCCAATCTGAATCATTACAAGCATCTTCAACACTTAAAGGCTCAATCTAAGATAGTAAACATACCACTTCATTATTAGCTGAGTTCTTTTCTTGTGATCTTGTTAGGACTTTGCCGCTCTAATCTCCAATGGTGTCTTTCTTGGAATGGTTTCTAGATGTAAAATTTGGAACCTTAGTTTTTTCTGACTCATCCTCTTTAGGAGTTTCTTCTTCATTTGTCTTAGGGTCATTGAACAACACATCAATACTATCAAACATTTCTTCAATAACTGTCTCACTAGTGGAGGGTATGGGTTCTTCTTCAATCATGGGTGAGTAATCATGATATCTTTCTTGAACCATGAAATTTTCATTAATCTTAACATGAGTACTTTCAATGATCTTTTTCAATCTTAAGTTGAAACATCTATAGGCTTTACATTTAGTAGAGTAACCAAGGAAAATACCTTCATCACTTCTTGCATCAAACTTGCCTACTACTTCATCCATCTTGATGTAGCACTTTCTTCGAAATATTCTAAAGTATTTTACTATGGGAACATTACCAAACCATAGCTCATATGGTTTTTTGTCAGTGTCTAGTCTTAATTTTATTCTATTGATGGTATAGACTGCTATATTAACTACATCTCTCCAATAGGTGTGTGCAAATTTTCCATCAGTCATGATGGTGCACGCTATATCAAGGATCATCCTATTCCTTCTTTCTACAATTCCATTTTGCTGAGGGGTTCTAGGTGCACTCATCTGTCTCTTTATGCTATTTTCTTTGCAGTATTCATAGAATATGTCAGATATGAACTCTCCTCCTCTATCTGATCTTAAACATTTTATCTTTAGTCTAGATTCATTCTCAACCTTAGCTTTGAATAATTTAAACTTCTCAAATGCTTCTGACTTATCTTTTGAGAATGCAACCAACATAATCCTAGTATAATCATCAATAAATAGAATGAAATTCCTTTCTCCATAGTATGATCTTATTTGAGTTGGACCACATAGGTCAATATGAATTCAATCCAACTTGTTCTCTGCTAAATTGTGCTTGTTCCTGAATGAATATCTCACATGCTTTCCCATCACACATTCCATGCATATAGTATCAACTAGCTTTTCTATGCTAGGTAGATCTCTTACTACCTTTACATTTCTTATCTTTACTATGTTATCAAAATTTATATGACATATTCTTTTATGCCACAACCAACTGTCTCAACTTTAGCAACAAAACAAATTTCTTCTGAATTGAGTTGGAAAACATTACCTCTTGTCTTCAAACCTGATGCAATCATAACACCATCCTTGTTGTTAATGATGCATTTGTTATCTTTGAACTCCAACTAATAGCCCTTTCCAAGTAACTATCCAACACTGAGAAGGTTATGTTTCAAACCATAAACATAGAGAACATCATCAGTACTATTATTTCCATCCAAGGTGATGGCTCCTCTACCAACTATGGGTTTAGGAGTGTTGTCCCCAAATCTAACTATGTAACCATTGTATTTTTCCATATGAACAAATCTATTCTTATCACCTATCATGTGATGGGAGAAACCACTATCTATAATCCAATATGTCCTTATATCTTCTTGGGAAATTAATGCTAGCTCTTGTTCTTCTTTCTCATCTTTGTGATTTGTCTTATCATTCATTTTGTCTACCATAGCAATGAATCCAATTTCTTCTTCTCTTGATTCATCATCAAAAACTCCATCTCCATCATAGTAACATTCCTTAGAGTACTTAGGTTTGTAATCCTTTTTGAACTTTCTAGCTCTAGTAGGACACTTAGATGCAAAGTGACTGATCTTATTACATGAAAAGAACTTAAATGGTAATTGACCTTCATATTTTACTTTTCCTTTCTTTTCTCTTTTGGTGATCATAGAAATAAAATCATCTAAAGTTTTATCTTCATCATCATCATCAAAATTACCAGAAGTGTTTGCAAATTTCTTACAATGAACTATTTCTTTGAAGGCTGTCTCACTCTTTCATTCTGACTTCAATCTTGAAATCTTGAAAGCTGAGATTTTGCTGATCGAGGTCTCTCTCTTGAAGTTAGATGTAAGATGCATGGTCTCATCAAGGATGTTGATCTTGTTTTGATATACTAGAGTGAGAGTAGTCATCAAATTGTACATAATATCTTCCTCTAAGATCTCTCCACCATTGTTCTTGATTCCAGCTATGTGCTAAAAATGTGTCACACTTCTATGGATCATTACATACAAGGAAACTCAAGAATGCCTTCAAAAATCAATCCATAGCTCCCTAGGCATGGAGTGCAAGGGTTTTAAGAATGCTCTCAGCTAGAGCTATTAAGCTAATAACCTTGCTAGTAAACCATGCAATGGGAGACTCAATGAAGACAAGGGAAAGAATGCCAATATCTCCAATGAAGCCGAATGTATGCAATGCAAAGAAAATCTATATGACAATGCAAGTTAATCTATTGCATAAAAGGAAATCAAAGCTAAGAATGCCATGAAAATGAAACTACTATGCAAGAAATGAAATCTAACTATGAAGCAAGAAAGCCATGATGATGCAAGAATGAAGACAAGAAGATAGAGTGTTGATGAAGATCCAAGACGAATGCCAACAATGCTCCAAATCTTCAAACCCTAGATGCAAGAATATCTCCAAAAGCTCCAAGATGACCTAGAAAACCTGTAGCATAACAATAGCATAAAAAGTTGGGGATCTAGAATGAAGAAAAGAGCTCTCCTTTTAAAGGAAATGAGGAGAAATGGACCATGGAGATTAAGAGGCAAAAGATTTAATCAACGGTGGAGCTTAAAAGAGGAGCAATCCATGTGCACAAGTATCCTCCAATGAGAAAATAGGAGTTGACTTTTGTGTCCATATGAGACAAAAAGTGCTTTTTCCCTTTTTATAAAATAAGAATAATGATTTATTTGTGCAACTTAGGATAAGAGGAAAAGTGGGGGCTTTTTATTTATTAAAAGGGGAGGGAATATTCCTTTTTAAATAAATAAAAACTTAGGATAAGATGGTTAGCCCATAATCAAATAAATGATAGAACTGGGATTTGATCAAGAATAAACAATTGATGATTTAGCAAAAGGGGCTAATAGTCTAGGTGACCATTTTTAGGTGTATACATTTGCCCCTCTTTGACTAATGTGTGATCGATTTGGGAACAGATGCAGTCAAAGAATGAAGTTGAAATGTGAGATGGATTTGGGATCACAAAACAACTCAGATCAGCCAAGAAGGCAAGCAGATAGCCAAGAAGGCAAGAAAATAGAGATCTGACTCCAAAGAATGAAGTGCAGAGAGATAGAAAATCCTACATGGTCAGCCTGGTAGCGACAGTACTGAACACTTAGGAAAGAGATAGCCAATAAGATATGATGTGTCTGCCCCCTCAGGATCGAAAGAAAAATCCAAGTAGAGGGAAAGTAGAAGCAAGAGCAGCATGATCAAATCACTAGAAATCATAATCAAAGAAAGAGAACAAAACAACCATCAAGCAGTGAAGATATGCCCCACACATGGCACCCGGGGCATGAACCAAGCAGTCCCTCAACCCGAAAACACCATGGAGGGGAAGAATTTGAACTTGGGATTTGAAAGTGAATGAAAGACTAGAAGTTTGAAAGAGATGGGGATAAAGAGGTGAAGAATGCCCCAGCGAAGATCAAAGGATCAGGCCTCAAAAGGTTAGCCAACTGCATGGAAGAAGGAGAAAGATGATTCGGATGATCAAGGTGATCTTGGATTTTGGTTTCGATCCTGAAATGAATAGAAAATGATGTGATATGAAAGACAAGAAGTGAAAAACATGATCGAGAAGAAGCGAAAGGTGAGCGCAGTTGATTAACAAGTCCATGAAAGATGAAAGGAGAGCTCTCTCCATATGCAAGATGCAAAACTAAACTAGCATGAACTTAAAAATGCAAGCTACATGAAAAGTGGTTTACTTGCAAGGTCACAATGCTAATAGACATCTAATATTCATCATCGAGCATTATTGGTAGCATCACAAGATCATACAATACACACTAGCATAACTATGTGGATCTAAATATGATCTATATCAAATAGAAATGTGGAAATCCCACCTAGGCATCAAAGACATGCACGTCAAGATGACTAGTGCAGTGAGATTACCTAAGTTTGATATAGCAAGATTATGCTCCCATCGAGACACAAGAAAGTCAAGATGACTAGAAGCATGCACTCGCAAAACAGTCAAGGATAATACCTTGTAGGTCCATAGTGTCAAGTAAGACCAGCATAAATGCTCATGACAGTGAGGACCAACAAAATATACCCACAAGCAGATAAAGAAATAAAACATGTTCTCATACCCTTAATCTTCTAGCTATGCATCATCGAAAACTTCTCAGGGAGAGACCACTTAGCAAAGAAATCATCATAGACAACACACAAATAAAATAAAGCCAAACAAGTCTCAGTGAGTCAAATGCATGTGTGTAGGTCATAGAGTCAAGCTTTGAGTATCACATCTGCCAGTGAGAAATATTGCATCATCTAGACTGTGGGTAGGACATCTGATAAGTGTTGAGAAACACTTGATGCAAGGGGAAGTGTTGAAAAACACAGTTGGGGTGGTGTTGAAAAACACCATTTGTGAGGTGCCTAAGAAACCCAGATGCACAAAGAGACCCAAGATAAGCTGAAAACAACGGATGCCCCCTAGACTAAGACAAGAGTCAATTCTAGGCTAAGAGAGGCAAAGAGAGAAGTGGAGTGAAGGAGTGCCACGCAAGAATAATAGACATAGGTGTAGAGGGTCTCAAGTAGCGCCTGTTTCCAAGTTTTCACCACTTGATAAATTTTTTCAGGACTTTTTATGCTTTTTAGGATTTTTTCAGCATCATATATGAATTTTTTTGGTATTTTTTTAGGATCAATAAATATGTACAAAGAATGCCCCAGACAGAAATGGGCATCAAAAATCTGCTTCCTCTGATGTAGAGAACTGATAGGCCCTAGGCCCAAATGCTGCAACTGTGACAATAGGAGTTCTCAACTAGTTCGACCAATAATAACTAGCCCTAAGCAATGTCTGAGCTAGCGGAGGATCGTTAGAATGTGATCCACATATGCCATTGTGGATTTTAGCTAGCACTTTTTCTAACTCCTCTATTTCTAGACACTTAAGGAGAGTTCCATCTAGACCCTTCCTATACAAGTCACCAGAGACAAAGGCAAAGTGTAAGGGATGGCAGAAGGAATGGTGTGGTGGATTTGCAAGAGGAATATGAGGTGGAAGGTAGGAGCGTAATTCATCCACCAGGAACTTGAAGCGAATTTTATGCTTTTTCATTTTTAAGATGGATGTTGAAGTAACCAAGGCATTAGCAACTTTGTTCTCAGCTCTAGGAATGGGCTGAAGTATAACAGATATGAGATCATGCTTGAAGTAGTGCACCATTTTTCTGTAGAGAATTAGCTTGTCATCTTTTATTTGAGAATCATTATTTTTGAGCAGATTTTTATTTTTACTTTTCTTAGGTGCGGATAGCGCCACAATGTGGTTTTTTCCATCCGACCATTGCTCTTTTCTTTTGACTTGATGACCGTGATGTTTGATTGCTGATTCAATCTTTTTTGTTGCTAGTTCACTGGTGGAAGAATTAACAGGTGTTGATGCGAGATGAAATGAAGTGACTGGTTCAATAGCATTTATGCAAGGGGTGTCATCTCTGGTAACAAGAGAGGTTGAGCCTATAGAGTAAGATCCAAAAGTAGCTAGATCTAGACTTGTCATAGAAGAACCAGTGTGGTCCACTAAGGCAATATGAGGAACAAACTCATCAGACCCCACACAAGACCCATCGGCCACGTCAGGATGGTTACTACAAGAATGAACCATATCAACATCCATATCATCAGTAGATATACATTTTTCTCCCCAAATAATTGAAGTAGAGGGAAGATCATCTCCCATTTGAACCATAGTGTGTAGTGGTGACTCATCTATATTTGTGTTTGAATTACTAAGCATGGGAGTATTTCTAGAATCCTCTCTATAGATCCACTCTTGAATAGCTTGTTCTTCTCTTTTTGCTTCTAAAGGAACGAATGAAGGAACAAAAGTATCAAAGATCACCATAGCAGAAGTGGAAGGCTTCATGTGATCAAAAGGTCTCCCATATGACCTAGGAGAAATAGGTATAGAAGAAAAGGAATCCAGCGTATATTCACCCATACCTAGGCTCATCATCTTAAGTGATTTCTCAGTAGCAGTTAGAGACGTACTAGGATCAACAAAAGGTTCATTATGAGGAACAAATTTTTTAGTAGCAGCAAGAGCATTGATAGCAATAGTATGGTCTCCAGGAATCACAACCTTAGTGCCATTGTACAGAAATTTGGCGCACTGATGATAAGTGGAAGGAATAGCTTGCATGTCATGGATCCAAGGATGACCCAAAAGAATGTTATATGCGAGTGGGATGTCCAATACTTGGAAGCTAATATCTTTCGTGATAGGGCCCACTCAGACAGGTAGCGTGACAAGACCTTTGGAAGATCTTTCCACTTCATCATAAGCTTTTATAGTAATCTTCTTCTTGGAATCCATAGCTAATTCTGACAAACCCAATTGTTGTATGACATTGAAAGAAACAATATTTAACCCTGCACCATTGTCTATCAGGACTCGACGGACTCGGGCATTGTAGACTAGAACTTCAATGTGTAAAGCTAGATTATGTGGGTGAGCAATAGATATGTCATCTTCTGTAGAAAAGGAGAGAGATAGTGGAGATGAAATGTGGTTGACCATAGCCTGAAATTGATCTGGATCAATGTCATTGGGAACACATGTTGTACGTAGAGCCTCATCAAGAATCTCTCTATGCGAAGAGGATAACCAAAGTAACTCAAGGATAGATATCTGTGCTGATGTCTTTTGCAAATGTTGGACAAGATCATAGCTAGGGGTGGCTAAAGGAGCCACTTGTTTGGAAGGCAAAGCTTGCTTGGGATCTTGCGCAGTTTTAAGGACAATCTTGGCTTGCCCCCTAGTAACAGCATTCAGTGTCTCACTTCAGGAAGATGAACTACCACGTGTTTGCAAGACTAACTTTGGCTTACCATGATTGGTGTTATTATCATCTTGAGACCTCATCATTAGAACACTCTCAATGGGCTCTACCATGTTAATCACAAGCATATTAGAAGGATACGTGTAATTGATCTTTGCATCATGATTCTTCTTATGTGTTTGAGAGGTTTCCCCCTTATCATGCTTAGGTAGAGGATCTTTGAAAGCTGTGTGATCAGAATTTTTAGTTAAGCCATCAGTGGAGATTGTGTCATTCTCAATAAGATCCTGAATATCATCCTTAAGCCTAAAACAATTGTCTGTTGGATATCCCTTCTTTCTATGATAATGGCAGTAATGATCCTCTCTCCACCAATCAGGCTTATTTATCAAATCCTAGTTACCAGGTTTATCAAGAAGCGTAAGATATCCATTGTCAACCAAAGTTGTAAGGATCACATCGTAAGGTTCTACGAACTTGGTATAGACTCACTTTCGAAATGACTTCTTAGGCTTATCTGCATATTGAGGTTTAGGAGCACTGTGAGTGTTGGTAGCTTCTTGTTGTTTTGCTGCATAGATAGCATTGGAGAGATTGAAAGCGGGCTCTTTAACTTTAGGAGCATCAACAACCCCATCATTAACAACATACTTGTTCTTATTCCAAGGTTTGTTCTTGTCTTTACCATTGCCTTTAGCATCTTTATTAATAACAATATCCCCTTTTCTTATAGCTACATCCTCAATTTGATATGCACTTTCAACCATGTCATGGAAGGAGGAGAACAGTTGCTTCCTTAGATCATAAAATAGCTCAGGCACAAGTGTGTTGATGAAAATGTCAATCTTTTCTCTTTCGGGCAGCTGATGAGGATATCGAGAATACAATGACCTCCAACATTGTAAGTAAGTTGCAAATGGATCACCTTGATGTTGTCTTAGATTACCGAGATCTATCATAGTAACAAGTTGTTGGATGTTGTAAGAGTACTGTTGGGTAAATCATTGAGCTAACTCATCAAAAGTCTTAAGCGGTGGTGTCAATTTCGCAAACCATTCCAAAGCTTGGCCTCTTAAGCTTCGAGGGAATAAGCGTAGAAGATATGTGTCTTCATGAAGAAAGTCCATACTAAGAGCATAAAAATGATGCACATGGTCATGAGGGTCACCATTTCCATCATACTTGTCATATTTAGGAACCTCAATATCCTTAGGAAACGGGACCATGTATAGATCTTTATCAAAAGGAAGAGCACAAATTGATTCTACAAAAGAGACCTTTGGAGGCTCTCTTTCTAATGCCATTTGGGTAAGGCGTTGATTTGTCTGACGTAATTCTTCTTGAAGGACTTCCAATTTAGTTGGTACTCTTTGTTGGACAATTTGTCTGACATCATAGCCGGGAGGAAGCTTGTATCCTCTAGAAGTCATATATTGAAAATATTGATCGCCATTACGCTCTAAAAGCTTATGCATCATTCGTTGGAAATCCACATCTTGTTCACATCTCATAAGATCCTCACTAGAAATCTCATCATTAGCCTCTGCCTCATGTTGAGAGGGAGGAGGTCTAGGAGGTGAAGAAGGCATAGCAAAAGTTGGCCTTGGAGGAGATCTTGGTGGCATGTTGTTGCCATTGTTGCCATTGTTAAAAAGAGGTCTATGCTCATGATTACTAGTCTCAGGTTGCTCATGAAATGTCCCTGTATAAGCCATGCACCTAGCAGCATCCATCCTTTGTTGATTGTGTTTTTTTTCTAAGCGTGCTTGGTTATCCTTATGCTCAAAGTGTTCTTGCAAGAGTTGAAACTTTTCTTGTTCAGTCAAAGTGAGTGAGACACTGTCTGTGTTTTTGGGGCTCTTGAATGCGGAAAAGAGGAAACCTCTTTTATACCATGGTGTAGCCTTAGAATTCTTAGATTGGTCAGAACTAGAACTGTTGTTGCTAATGGGTGCTTTTGAACGTCTAGTTGGAGAAGGTAACTATGTATAATTGAATGGAGGATGACTCTCCTGCTCAAATTGAGACCGAGTTGTAACCGGCATGAAAAGAGATGTTGGTTGACTAATAGAATGAGACAAAGTTTCTTAGATTTGAGATAAGCAAAGCTAATAAAGATCACTTGTCAAAGTAGAAAAATAGAGAGATGGCTCGTCAAAAGTGCTCAAGCACTTACAGCAATCAATTGACTAAAGCCGAGCAAAAAGCAAGAAGCTCAATAAGCAAGTAGCTAGAGAGGTAACCGTGATGCGACAAGTGATCAAGAGTAGCATTCATTAAACTCAAACCCAATAGTTTTAGCTCATTTATCTTAGTCTGGAACAAATCTAAACATGTAAGTAAAAAACTAGTTTTAGGTAAGAATAGAAAAAGACACTCTACAGCAGGTTAAAGTGCAAGTTTAGCAACTCCAGATTGCAACAGTAATAGGACAGCAGAATAACTCAGGATTCTTGGTTGAGGGTATGCAAGGATACTTCAATATCATATGACTCTTGACCAGTGAATGTGAAAAACTTAGTTTTGAAGCACTTGGACCAAATTTGTATATTGAATAGTGCAATTTCTCAGTTTGACAAGCAGTAGCAATAGATAAAAGATAGGTTTACAAACAGTATGGGATCAAACATGTCATAGAACACTTGAAACAAGGGCAAAAGAAACCTTGCCAAGACAAGCACTTGTGATATCAAAATAGAAAACCTTATGAATGCTACCGTTTATTTGAATGTTAAGAACGTTTACACTGGCATAGCACAATCGAAGATAGTTCAAGCAATTACTACCTAGAAGGACAAGGCTCATTACTTAGCAACATGGCTCACAACTTGATGCTCCCTTGCCTCACACCAAGTGGTTGCCCACAAGAGATATTGGCGTTGTCATGGAAGTGTCAAAAACATAACCAAAGGAACACATATGGTGAGTGTCTTGGGGTGATCCGGGTAAGTCCACTTGGATCAATCCTTGCACCAAGAAGCTAAGTGGCTAAAATAAGGTGGCCTCTATCTAATGGTTCATAGTAAGGGTTTTCATTCATAGCACCCCTCTTGCTCCTCATAAAGGGACTAGGACCTCACGGCCTCAAGAGTACCTTAAGCATTCTTGCTTAATGCTTTCCTCATGGTCACAATCCCACAAGTTACTCACATCAAGCGAAGATAAGTACTATGTCTACCAAGGTTTTGTGTCCTCGATAGCCTTGAGATTATAGTGAGTTGGAATCACTCGCCACCAAGGAAAATGATGACATAGTTGTCCCCACTTGGGTCGTTCCTCTTGATTGCTCAAGAGCAAGCCCGCTAAAGGATCCTAAGCTAAACAAAAAGTGGATTAATTCTTGAGGTTCAAGGTTTTTGGTTCACCACAAGGGTGAAGAGCATACTCCCCTATCTCAAGAATCTCTCCCAAACACACCAAGAAAAGATCCAATTACCCCCTTGCTTTCAAAATCCCAAGATGGGTCAAGATTTTTGTTTCACCACAAGGGTGAAGAGCATACTCTCCTACCACCTCAAAATTTCTACAACAAGGTATTAAGTGCCTATGAAAGGAAACAACTAGTATATGCCACACTTAATAAAGAAAGCAATTAAACAAGCACTTGATTTGGTTTTTTATGCTTAGGGCAGCCCTACAAAAACCATTAGTAGCCCTCTTTGACATGCGATTTTAGCAAATTTCAAGCAAGAAGCACCTACAACCACAACTTGTTAGACCAACAAGAGTTAGGAGAATCAAAATCCAAAATCTAACAATGATTAGTACATGAAAAAAATTAAATAATGTGCAAAAATAACTGATCAAATGATAGAATCTGAAAATGAAACCATCATGGTTGGATTGGGCTTGGAAAGACCTTTCCAACGATATATCACACTTAAACTTTTGATACCATTTGCAAAATTTCAAAAAAAATGGGCACCCATTTTCCAGAGGCACGGATTTGAAAACGCTGGAAATTTCAAAAAAATTCAAAAAGATAGCTAAGAACCTAAAACTTGCAAGATGGATAAAATAGCCCAAAAATAGCTCACTGCCAGGTACAAACACAGTATCGCATGATACTTCACCCGACACCAAGTGATACTTTTAGTCTGTGCGATATTTCACCTTATACTAGGCGATACTTCACTCGACACCAGGCGATATTCTCTACTATAGCCAGGCGATACTCTGACAGGTGAAGTATCACACATGCATACAGAGATATATCGCATGATACTTCTTATGATAGGAAAAGTATCACGTGCACATACAGAGATATATCGCGTGATACTTCTGGAAAGTATCGCACGACAATCTAAGACAAAAAAATAGAGACAAAAAATTAAGCTAAAAACTTGCTGAAAAATTGATGAAAATTGATGAAAATGCAAAATTTAAAGGACAAAGTCTATCTACTCTATCCCACGGTGGGTGCCAAAAATGTGTGCTAAAAATGTGTCACACTTCTATGGATCATTACATACAAGGAAACTCAAGAATGAGCCCTCACAAATCGATCCATAGCTCCCTAGGCATGGAGTGCAAGGGTTTTAAGAATGCTCTCAGCTAGAGCTATTAAGCCAATAACTTTGCTAGTAAACCATGCAATGGGAGATTCAATGAAGACAAGGGCAAGAATTCCAATATCTCCAATGAAGCTAAAAATATGCAATGCAAAGAAAATCTATATGAGAATGCAAGTTAATCTATTGCATAAAAGGAAATCTAAGCTAAGAATGCCATGAAAATGAAACTACTATGCAAGAAATGAAATCTAACTATGAAGCAAGAAAGCCATGATGATGCAAGAATGAAGACAAGAAGATAGAGTGTTGATGAAGATCCAAGATGAATGCCAACAATGCTCCAAATCTTCAAACCCTAGATGCAAGAATATCTCCAAAAGCTCCAAGATGACCTAGAAAACCTGTAGCATAACAATAACATAAAAAGTTGGGGATCTAGAATGAAGAAAAGAGCTCTCTTTTTAAAGGAAATGAGGAGAAATGGACCATGGAGATTAAGAGGCAAAAGATTTAATCAACGGTGGAGCTTAAAAGAGGAGCAATCCATGTGCACAAGTATCCTCCAATGAGAAAATAGGAGTTGACTTTTGTGTCCATATGAGACAAAAAGTGCTTTTTCCCTTTTTATAAAATAAGAATAATGATTTATTTGTGCAACTTAGGATAAGAGGAAAAGTGGGGGCTTTTTATTTATTAAAAGGGGAGGGAATATTCCTTTTTAAATAAATAAAAACTTAGGATAAGATGGTTAGCCCATAATCAAATAAATGATAGAACGAGGATTTGATCAAGAATAAATAATTGATGATTTAGCAAAAGGGGCTAATAGTCTAGGTGACCATTTTTAGGTGTATACACCAGCAACTACTTCATTGATCATTTGATTATAATCTTTGATGTTTTCTTCAAGAAAAATCTCTAATGCATTGTATCTTTTCTTCCATGTTTTTTTGTGTACATCCTTTGCTTGTTTTTCACCTTCAAAAATGTCTTCTAGGTGCTTCCATATCTTATGGGCGGTGTCTACTTTCTTTATCTCTAAAAATTCCCTATCAGATAGGGTACTGATAAGGGCTTCTTTAGCTATATCATTCTGATGAAACAATTCCTTTTTTCCTTTTAGTACTATCATCCTTTCCAAGATCTTCTAGGGTATGAATCTTAGCTGCTTTGATAGTTACATCAAAAAATTCAAAAGCAATGCACTACAAATGAGTCACCATCTTGTTCTTCCAATCAAGATAATTCTCTCCATCGAACTTAGGACTTTATTTTCTAAAGTATGCCATTTGATCAACCTCAAGCTATTAAAATTTCTCTTTGAGGCACTTGGCTCTGATACCAATTGTTAGGAATAGTGCCAAGAGATAACTAAGAGGGGGGGGGGGGTGAATTAGTTATCTACAAGATTCAATTCTTTATCCAATTAAGTATACTTAAAAATATAAAGCATAAACAAAATGAAAGAACACATGAACACAACACCAATATTTTAGTTACAGGGAAACCCAAATAGGTAAAAACCCCAGTGAGAATTGACACCACTAATATTCTATACTAGTGTATTATGATCCTTGTTAGAAGATCCTTAACCCTGTTAGGAGTTGCTTTACAATATATTAAGTACAATAGACCTGGTCAAGGATCAGACCCTATTAGGAGTCTTTTATAATAGCCCCTATTAGGAGATAGGATGCATTGTCCAAGAGCTCACTGCTCAAAGGGGAAAATGCTACAACCTTCTAAATAATATACAGACACTATATCTGGATCTTGGTGAACTGGACTTTGACCTTCTATCTATATCAGTTCCAATGTATAGCACAACTACTTTACTTGGTCACATAGACCTTCCTCTAATGGTTCAACACTTTGCACACTCTTCTCTTCTCTTCTTAATCAACCTTGAACCACACTCCAACAATAAAAAATGACTGCCTATAAATATATTCTCTCTAAATGATATGATCAAATTAGCCTATTAGAACCACCTTGAAATCATATTAGAGAAACCATAACAAACTTAGATAAACATTCTCTCATCTCTATTATGCACGCAACACATTCTGGGACCTGTCCAATAAGATAATTATACACGCATGCTACACACTATTGGCTCTACCAAAAAAACAAGATCTTTCTTCTCAAGTCGAATTAATTCATGCACTCTTAATCAAACATCAATAAATCTTCTCTAATCTTAAATTCAAGGGTGCATATGCCAAAGATAGGCAAAACTCCAAAACCAATAAAATCTATGTTGGCTCTTCTAAATAAACACAGGAAACTACTACTAGAAAAAAGTGACTGCATAACTTCACTTCTACTAAATATCAGACTATGTGTCCATGACTAAAACATCACTAACATGTCTTCAACATATATCCAAGTGTGCAAGGCTCCATGATAATTGTATGGACAACCATACATAGAACACTGCCTGTTACTCTGTTAGGAACACTGCTAACACAAGCTGCTATATAACTGTCTGTACTAACAGTTAACCTCTGCGCCCATGATAACATGCTTATATCAGTCCATGCTGCATATACTAAAATCTTACTACATATGACTTCTACACATGCTACTTTCCATACATTTTCATCAATGACAAACATACAGTCAGTACTAGCCTACTAGCAAATCTCCAACAAGACCATTTCATGGTTTGGCAAGTTTTTACTGAAAGTTCACTAAGAATTTTAGTTCAATTTTTAATTCTATGAATATGACTATGAGAGGAGATAAAAGAGAATTCAAGTGGACACATGGAGTTGATAAAAGTTTAGAGACTCTGAAGTAGAAGGTTGTTGAATTTTCTGTGTTAGCATTGGATTATTTAAATAAGGTATTTCAAGTAGAATGTGATGCAAGTGGTAGTGCAATAGGAGCTGTGTTGAGTCAAGAAGGTAAACCTATTGCTTTCTTTAGTGAAAATTTGAATGGTGAAAGATTAAAATATTCTATGTATGATCAAGAATTCTATGTCATTGTTCAAGCACTGAAGAAATGGAGACATTATTTGATACCAAGTGAATTTGTGTTATATACTAATCATAAGGCTTTACAGTATTTAGGTAGTCAGAATAAGTTGAACCAGAGACATGAAATGGCTTGAGTGTTTGTAGAGTTATACTTTTTTCATAAAGCATAAGAGTGGAGTCATTAACTAAGTTTCTCATACATTGAGTACAAGAAGATCTTTGATGACCGAGATGAAAATTGAAGTTCTTGGTTTTCATGAGATGAGAGATTTGTATGAATTTGATCCTAATTTTTCTAAGCCATCGAGAAAGTGCAGAGTACCTATTCAAGATCAACCCAGTACTAAATGAGAAGATTATTCCATTTAGGAAGGTATTTTGTTTAAAGGTATTTAGTTGTGTATACCAAGAGGAGTAATCATAACTAATTTGATAAAGGAGAAACATAGTAGTGGTTTAGCTGGGCATTTTGGAATTGATAAAACATTGAATTTTATTAAGGAGAAATACTTTTGGCCACAGTTGTATAAGGATGTTCAGAAATTTTTGAAAGTTGTGGAGTTTTTCAAGTTGCAAAAGGAGTAAGTTAGAATACTGGATTGTATACACCAATTTTTGTTCCTATGAAAGCTTGGGTTGATATCGGTATGGATTTTGTTCTTGTCTTACCAAAGATAGTGAGAGGTAATGATTCTATATTTGTTGTTGTGGATAGATTTTCTAAAATGACACATTTTATAGCTTGTAAGAAGACATCAGATGTAGTACATATAGCAAATCTTTTCTTTATGGAAATTGTCAGATTGCATCTATTACCTAGGAGTATTATCTCTAACCGAGATGGTAAATTTGTTGGATACTTTTGGAAAAATATTTGGAGAAAGTTTGGCACCGAGTTGAAAAATAGTTCTACATTTCACCCATAGATGGATGGACAGACATAAGTTGTAAATAGAAATTTGGATAATCTTTTGAGATGTTTAGTTTGAGACACACTAATTAATTGGGATTCTGTATTGGCACAAGAAGAGTTTGCATATAATAATTTAGTGCATAGGAGTACTGGAAAGTCAACTTTTGAGATTGTAAATGACATACAACTGAGAGGTATATCAAATTTGAGGGATATTATTGATGAAAGAAAGAGAAGTGTTGAAGGAGTAAAATTTTCTGAGTACATGAAGAAATTTCATGAAGATGTAAAACATAAGTTGGAGAAAAGTAATCAGAAATATAAAGACAGAGCTGATAGATCAAGAAGACATAAGAATTTTGTAGTCAATGATGAAGTAATGGTTCATTTGAAGAAAGATAGATTTCCTGTTGGAACATATGGGAAGTTGAAAAATGAAGAAGTTTGGACCTTGCAAGATTCTAAAGATATTTGATAGTGGAAATGCATATGAGATTGAGTTACCTGATGACATGGATATATCAGCTATTTTCAACATTGTTGATTTGCATGAGTATCATGAGTTAGATGAAGAAATGACAGTACAAAATGATTATCCTAAGAAATAGATAGAAGAAGTTGAGCATATTTTGGAATGAATAATTGGAAGAAGTACAAGAGGAAAAAAATATATGGAATATCTAGTAAAGTTGAAGAATAGACCAATTGAAGATAGTTCATGGATTTCACAATCTAAGTTGGATTAAGCTTGGGTTGTACCTATTGCATGATTTGGAGAATCATTTTAAAATAATCCTAGGTGTTTGATGCAGGATCATATCGGGTCCTTGGAAATCATGTGTCACCAAAAATATGTTTTGTTTGTCCCTATGTTGCTTGGCTCCTTCTTTCATCGAGTTGGTTCGGTGTTGCTTAGTTTCCTTTGTTTACTGATGTTGGTTGGTTATCTCTTTGGCACTCAGTGAATTCTCTTGGCACTCAATGATGCTTCTCCAGTGCTTGATTATCCTTTCTTACCTAGTTATTTATTTTAAGTTCCTATTGAGGCTAACTTGTATAGTTAATTGTGGTCATAGATTTAATGTTAGTATCCATCACTGAGATGCATGTTGACCTAGATCTAGTCATTTCCTTCTATGATTGATGGATCTAAAGGTTGACTTGTTTGGTAGCCTCTTGTATAAATATAGTTATTTTGTTAGAGTTTAGGAGTCAATTTTTTAGATAAAAGATAGAAGCTAGAGATTGAAGATTATTGGTAGATCCTCACATGTTGGAGGAATTCTATACTTGATTGTAATATCTAGCCTAAACTAGCAAGGCCATCTAGCTTGGCATGCATGAATCGATTCCTTTGAATATATGAAAAGTATCTGCATTCTCTCTCTCACTTGTGTTTTTGTTTCTTCTATGTGTGATCTCTACAAGGTGGATCTAGTTAGGGTATGCCTTTTGACCCTCTCCCCATCCTCCCTTGCATCAACATGAGTATACATGTGTGTATATACACACCTAGGGTTTGTATATATACACATATATACTTATGTGTGTGTGTGTGTGTACACACACACACACAGACACACAAGGGTTGAACAAGATGGACCAATAAAATTAGAATATTGATAAATTAAAATTAATAAGAGGGTTTATCAAATATTTTTTCCATTATCATTGTATAGCCTATTTTGAGAGAATTTTGTTTTAGCTCAAGTTGGAGCTTTCTGGAGAAAATCAGAGTTTGGAATTGTTAGAAAGCAAGGATCCCCAAGATAACTAAAAGGGGTGGGGGGAGGTGAATCAATTATCTGATAATTAAACCATTTATCAACTTGAATATCAACTTCAATAGCTTTAAACCATATAATCAATGTAGTAATGAACCATAGAAAGATAATCATACACAATGACACAATAACACAAGATATGTTAACTAGGGAAGCTCTTGATCAAAGAGTAAACCCCAGTGGGAATGATACCCACAAAATGATGCAATAATATCAAAGTTCCTTGTTAGAGGATGGAATTTGTTAGGAGTCTTATGAAACACATTTAGTACATATGAATCCCTATTGGGAGATTTTGAATCCCTATTAAAAGATTCTAACCTTGTTAGGAGTTATGGAAGACAGAAAGACCCACTGCCCAAATAGCTTCAAGGCAAGATCTCTGAACTCACTGTCCAATAGATCTTAGGATTATTCAAAAAAATAATATGAAATATGTTACCTCCTTCACACTATTCCAAAACCACACTCTCTTCTACACAAGATCACAAATTCAGATCTATGTACTCACAAGTCTTCCTTCATCACTGAATTAGCTCTATTCTTCACCTCATGCATATATTCACATCACAACTTTCACAATTTCATATCACAACTATTACAATCCCATCTTATAGAAAGGAAAATATTCCTTCCTTTATACCACAATCAAATAATTACAAATGAGTTGGCATGCAAATACAAAATAATAATTTCAACACACTACATCAAAATTACATAAAAATTGTAGACTTCTAGATACAATAAATTTTCAACCGTGTGACCTCGAAGTTTGCACTATGAACCACATCACCACCAATGATTTTCAAACTTACCTTTAACTACATAGAATCAGATTCCATCTCGGTTAGGAGATATCCTCTGATTACCAAAAATTGCTACTCTGGAACACTGCCAGAATACTGCTTCCACCAAAATGCTTATAACTTTCATGAATAAATGAATTTATTTTTGTGCTCTTAACCATAGGTTAATAACACACCAAAGCACATACCATCAACTTCACATTACTCAATTTGAAATATAACATGTGTACAAAACAAAATTATGCCTGCTTCTCTACTAAATTCCAGAATATCACTGTGTTGACATCAATGACAATCATAGTCATGAATGCAACAACCGCTACTACAGAATGACTACCAAAGGCTTTAGAATTCATTCCTAATAGGAATCACATGGATGAGGTCCAAAAAAAACTTGAATTAATTTTTTTTTTTATTCAAGTTGGACGTCTGAAGCCAAACCTAGAGCCATTTGAATTTTGGAAGTGTGGCGCCGACAATTTAGATAAAATAATTTCAGAGGTAATTTTCAAAGAATGATATCTCATTCATCTGGTCTCCTTTTTTCAACCAATTTTTTTTTTTTTGGGGGGTAGAATTTCAAGATCTATATAATGGCATGGCTGGTTTTTGATCTATGCTTCTAATATTTTTCTAAAAATCACAAATCCCAATTTTAACAACTTTAGAGGCTTTGTTCAGGCTCATATGGACACATGTTTAGGTGCTATTTTTTTTAACATCAACAGAGAAATGTTTTCCAATAGGGTATATACATCAATGTATATATAGAAGTATATATATAGGTGTATATACAAGACTTTTTTAAAAAACTAATATGATATCAAAATGAAATCTATTCTCATATAGGTAATTAGGAAAGAAAATCTACATTAACTTTTATTTTCCAAATAAATGCTTGGAATAAAATTTGTCTACATAGGAAGGAGTTTTGAATTCATAAGAAAATCTAACTTTTTCATGCCTATAGAAAAACAAACCAAAAAACTTACTTTTTCATTCAAGCATAATGAATACACATTTTTAAAATTTCTTTCCTTAGAAACAACATAGAATTTTTTTGAGATCATTTCACATTTATGTACAAAATTTTGCAATAATTTTACATGCTATTAGGCATGTAGATGGCCTTTTTAATCTACTTTTTACACATGGCTTTATATCCCTTTTTACATAGAAAATTCTACAAGTAGAAATGAAAAAATCTTCTTTTTCTTCAACAAAACTAACAACTTCATCAAATGAAAATCTACAAAAGAAAACCACTTTGACCATGGAGGCTCACCTCCCAACCTAGGCCATTACATGGCCACCCTTGAGCTTGGGGAAAGAAATATGGATGAGGGTTACATACATGCTTCAACACACATACACATAAAAACCAGCAAGTACATGTATACACAAAATTACCATCCGAAGAATATTCACCTAGTGGATCACCTTAGACCTATAAAAGGGGTGAAGGTGGAAAATATCCAAGTAGGTTAAGCCATTAAAAAGAAAAATAATGCCTTCAAAAAGGCCCAAAATCCATAACCATTCACTTCACAAGGCCATAACAAAAAGTACCAGCCCTTCCATTTCCTTTCACAAAATATAACCCTTCCATTTCCTTTCACAAAATACAAACCTTATGACCCCCAAATAAGTGTACAAAAAGAATGGAAATATCAAGCCCATACATCCATGCCTCATCCCCTTGCTCCTTGAGGAAGGACTCTACACTAAATGGGTATTCCCAACTTAAGCCCTTCACTCATCAATGCTCTCTTCCCTCCCAATCTGGTGAGTTTGGCCTTGCACACCCCAATAAAACAAATACACTAAAATAAAATTAGAAAATAAACACATAACAAGAAGCCATGAAAGAAAGCATGAAACTTCACAAAACCATTACAATAATATAACAAAGAAATCTTCATTTTACAGAAAAGTAAAAGAAAGAGCCTTCCATGACAAGGAAACCAAAATTACTTTAAGCTATAGAAAAAGAGGGATGAGAAGAGCTCCCTTTCCTACTATCTTTCCTTCCTTTCTAAGTCCACTAAAATCTACTAAGTCTACTATAAGTCTCCATAATTAAAGAGTGGGCAATCAACCTACCAAATTCCTCTCCATCCCACTAAAAAGGAAAACTCTACCTAACCTCAAAGAAGATTGGGCACACTATCCAAGGGTTCTCTCTTCAACAAGAGGGAAATTCAAAATTGAAAAGAGAGGAAGACATGACACACTTCCCAAGTTTGTCACCTTTCAAAAACATATCTTTAGAAGAGGCAAAAATGGTCTAAAAACATCCTATTGGTCAAAATTTGACTCCCAACCCAAATTACACCTATGAGGTTATCTTATTTTAACCCTAACTAACCATTTAGGTTAAAATTTTAGCCTCTCAAAAGTCCACTAAGATTTGACTCATGAAAATTTAAAATAAGATTCCCTCCCATGGCTCAAAAACCAAGATATCTAGCCTTGAAATTGTTGGAGATTTTCCAGCAAGCCAATGTTGACTGTATGTTTGTCATTTATGACAACATATGGTAAGAATCATGTGGTTTAGAGATCCTTGAGTATATGTTTCCTAGATATGTTATTAGCATGATATCATAAGTGCAGAGGTTGATTCTAAGTGAAGACAATTATATAGTTGTTTATTTTAGTAGTGTTCCTAACAAGTCCTAGGAAGAGTTCTGCATGTGATTTTTAGTATGGTTATGATGGAGCCTTGAACATTTATATTTATGTTGTAGACATGTTAGTAAAGCTATGTTCATGGATGCAGAGTCATTTATGTAGTAAAAGATGAGTTATGATGTTTCTAGTTGCCAGTTACAGTTTCGTGAGTTCATTTGATGGAGCCAAAATTGTTTATATTTTTGTAGTAATTACACTTATCATTATGATATGCATGATTAGAATAGTGTTTGGATAAGATTTAAGAAGGTTTGGTTAAGACTATAGATTGTAATTCATTTTGAGAATAAATATTCAAGTTGATTTGGTGGAGATGATAGTATTAAGCATCGCGTCTACTCACATGGAGTTGCGAGGTCATTTTAGTGCTGTGCAGTTAATGTAGCTATTGCAGAGGTTTTGGGAGAGTTATATTATTTCTCTAATAGGATTTCAAGGAATTTCTAATAGGCTAACTTGATTATATCATTTGGAGAAAGATACTTATAGCTGGTCACTTGTGATTGCTAAAGTATGGCACTAAGTTGAAAGATAAGAGTAGAGTAGAAGGTGTGAAGTATTGAGACATCAGTAGAAGGTCTATGTGACAAAGAATAATGTTTGTTCTATTCATTGTAACTAATCAAGATAGTAGGTCTAACTCGCAATTAACTAAAATCTAGATATAGTGTATATTTTTTGTGTAGAAGGTTGCAGCCTTCACCATTTGAGCAGTGAGCTCTTGGACAGTGAGTCCACACCCCTAAAAGGGTTATTTATAAAAGAATCCTAATATGTTTTGACCTTTGACCATGTCACTATACATCATGCATTGTAAAGATCAACTCCTAACAAGGTTGTAAGATTTTCCAACAGGGATCATTATACACCAGTGCAGTTTATATTGGGTGTTATTCCCACCAGGGTTTTTATCTATTTGGGTTTCCTCATAACCAAAATTGTGGTGTTGTGTTAAGTTTTATTTTTATTGTGTTTATGCTTAATGATCTTCTATACTTAATTGGATTAAGAATTGAATCTTGTAGATAACTGATTCACCCCCCCCCCCCTCTCAGTTATCTCTTGGGACTATTTCTTACAATTGCTATCACAGCCAAGTGCCTCAAAGAGAATTTTGATAGGTTGAGGTTGATCATATGTCATTCTTTAGAAAAGAAAGTCCTAAGTTTGCTGAAGAAAATTATCTAGATTTGAAGAACAAAATGATGACACATTTGCAGTGCATTGCTTTTGAGATTTTTTAAGTAGCTATTAGAAATTTTCAGATTCCCGCTTTATTAGATCTAGCAAAGGAAGATGAAAATCCTAAGCCAAAGGATATGTTCACTCAAAATTTTATTTCCAAAGAAGCCCTTATCAATTCCTTATCTGACATTGATTTTTTAGAGCTCATGAAAGTAGATAAATCCTACAAGATATGGAAGTATCTAGAAGACATGTTTGAAGGAGATGTTCAAGCAAAGAATGTGCATAGAACTACATGGAAGAAAAGATACAATAAATTGGAGATTCTACCTAAAGAGAACATCAGAGCTTCCAATCAAAGGATTAAAGAACCAGTTGCAGGAATAAGAAAAATAGGTAGAGAAATTTTAGAAGAAGACATAATGGATAAGTTAATGACTACCATGACACCATAATATGACAGCAAGATAAACATCCTAAATGAAACTATGTAGTCCACAAAAAACTTCAAAAGAGAGACCTTAATCAAAAATATTTCAGCATTTGAGATATCAAGATTGAAGACAAAGCCTAGAAGTGAAACAACCTTCAAAGCCTTAGTCCATGGTAAGAAATCTTTGAGCAACTTTGGTAATTTTGATGATGATAATGATAGAGAACTAGATGATTTCATTGCTATGATTGCTAAGAAGGAAAAAAAGGAAAGGGAAAATTTTAAGGTCAACTACCACTCAAATGTTTCTCATGTAATAAGATTGTTCATTTTACCTCTAAGTATCCTACAAGAGTCAAGAAGTACAAAAAATTACAAGCCTAAGTATGAAGAATGTTACTATGCTGAAGATGGAGTATCAAATGAAGATTTAGTAGAAGATGAAGTTAGATTTGTAGAGATTGAAGAAATGGAAAGAATTTATGATCAAATGGACAAGGAAGATGAGAGGAAAGCACAAGAACTAGCCTTGATTTCACAAGAAGACATCGAGACAAACTAGATCATTGACATCAGTTGTTCACATCACATGACATGAGACAAAGATAGATTTGTTAATTTAGATAAGTAGAAAGGTGAAATGGTTAGATTTGGAGACAACACTCGTAAATATATCATAGGTAGAGGAGATATCACTTTGGATTTAAATAACAACACTGATGATGTCCTATATGTTGATGGTTTGTAGCATAACTTACATAGTGTTGGACAATTTCTTAAGAAAGGATATCAGTTGGAATTCAAAAACAATAAGTGTATTATTAATAAAAATAAGGTGAAATGATTGCATTAGGATTAAAGACTAAAGGAAATGTTTTTCATCTTAATTTAGAAGAAACTTGTTTTGTTTCTAAAGTAGATGATAGTTGGCTATGTCACAAAATAATATGTCACATCAGTTTTGACAATATAGTAAAGATTGGCAATGTAAAGGAAGTAAGAGACCTCCCTAGTATTACAAGGCCAGTTGATACAATATGTAGGGAATGTGTGATCTGAAAGCATGTAAGGAATTCATTCAGAAGCAAGCATAATTTAGTAGAGAACAAATTGGATCTAGTGCATATAGACCTATGTGGACCAAATCAAACAAGATCATACTATGGTGAAAGGTAGTTTATTTTGTTTGTTGATGATTATCTATAATGATGTGGGTTGTGTTCTTAAAAGATAAATATGAAGCATTTGAGAAGTTGAAAATATTCAAAGATAAGGTTGAAAATGAGTGTGGATTAAAGATAAAATGTCTGAGATTAGATAGAGGAGGAGAATTCACCTCTAACATATTTTATGAGTATTGTGAAGAACATGGAATAAAGAGACAACTAAGTGCACCTATAACCCCTCAGCAAAATGGAATTGCAAAAAGGAGAAACAAGATCACACTTGACACAGCGTGCACTATCATGATTGAAGGAATGGTGGCATACACCTATTAGAGAGATGCAATAAATACATTCATCTATTCTATCAATAGAATTCAATTAAGGTCAAGCATAGACAAGACACCTTATGAGCTATGGTTTGGTAAAGTAGCTATAGTGAAATACTTTAGAATCTTTAGAAGCAAGTGCTACATCAAGAGAGATGAAGCTATTGGCAAGTTTGATGCAATAAGTGATGAAGATATTTTTCTTGGTTATTCTACTAAAAGAAAAGCTTATAGATGTTTTAACTTAAAATTGAAAAATATCATTGAAATTTATCATGTAAAGATTGATGAAAATTTTATGATTCAAGAAAAATATCATGATTATGCACCTATGATTGAAGAAGAACCTAGACCTACTAGTAGTGAACTAGTTGTTGAAGAAATGTTTGACAACATTGATGTATTATTCAACGACCCTAAAAAAAGTGAAGAAGAAACATAAAAGACACATGAGAGAGTCACACCTAATGTTCCAAAATTCACATCTAGATACCATTCAAAGGAAGATATCATTGGAGATCAGAGTAGCAAAGTTATGAAAAGATCAAAAGAAAAGAGTTCAACAATTGATGAAGCGATATGTTTACTTTCACAAATTGAACCCTTAAGTGTTGAAAATGCATGTAATGATTCAAATTGGCATGAAGAAATGAAAGAAGAGCTAGATGAGATAGTAAAGAATGAAATATGGGAATTTTTCCCTAGACCTAGTGACAAGAATGTGATTGGAACCAAGTGGATATTCAGAAACAAGATGAATGAAAATGGTATAGTGGTAAGAAAAAAAGAAAGACTAGTGTGTAAAGGATATGTACAAAGCAAAGGAATTGATTATTCTAATACATTTTAACCTATAAGAAGATTGGATGCCATAAAGTTGTTTTTAGCCTATGCTACATTCAAATAATTTAAGGTATATTAGATGGATGTCAAGCCAGGATTCCTAAATGGAGAGTTAAAGGAAGAAGTATACATAGAGTAGCCTAAAGGATTTAGCTTATAAGACAAGCCTGATATGGTATGTAGATTGAAGAAATCCCTCTATGGACTTAAGCAAGCCCCTAGAGTATGGTATGAAAGACTAGATAGTTACTTAACTAATATTGGATTCAAGAAAGGAGTAGTAGATTGTAACTTATTCATAAGAGAGACATCTGAAGGATCATTGTTAGTTTCTATTTTTGTTGATGACATTATTTTTGGAGGTAATGAGAAGCTTAGTGCAGAATTTTCTAAAGAGATGTAAAGAGAATTTTAGTTGAGCATGATTGGACCTATCAAGTACTTTTTGGGACTAGAAGTGCAATAGACAGACAAAGGTAATTTCATTAATTAGTCTAAGTATGTGAAAGAAATATTGAAGAAGTTCAAGATGGATGATTTCAAGACATTAAGTACCCCTATGATAACATAATGTAATCTTTCAAAAGAAGATGATTCTAAAGAAGTAGAAATAACCCTATACAAGTCTATGATTGGTAAACTCATATATCTTACTCAATCTAGACCAAATATCTCTAATGCAATTGGTATAGTTAGGAGAATTGAAAAAAAACCTAAACAAAGTCATATCATGGTAGTAAAGAGGATATTTAGATATTTGAAAGGAACTATAGACTATGGTTTATGGTATCCTAACTCACAGAATGTAGAACTTCATGTATATATAGATGTAGATTGGGCAAGATGAGGTGACGATAGAAAGAGCACATCAGGAGGAGCATTATTTCTTGGAGATAGAATTGTTACTTAGACAAGAAAGAAGTAGAATTATATTTCTCAATCCACAATAGAAGAAGAGTATGTGGAAGAAAGATTAAATTGTTCTACAATTGTGTGGATCAAGAAGATGATAAAGGATTTGGGAATTCAGATTGATTATCCCCTTGTAATTCATTGTGATAACACTAGAACTATCAATATGTCAAAGAACCCTATGATGCATGCAAAGACAAAACACGTTGAGATAAAATATCACTTGCTAAGAGAAAAATTTGTAGAGAAAGAAGTAAAATTGGATTATGTGAGTACTAAAGAATAGTTAGCAGACATTTGCACAAACCCTTTGCCAAAGGACACTTTTGAGTATCTTAGGGAGAAGCTAGGACTAATTGCCTTTCCTAAATCTGATTAGAGTTTGAAGGAGTGCATCAATCCCAAGTGACTAATGAATGGTTAACTACTCTACTTTAGGAGTAGTACCTGATCTTATTTCTTTTTGGCACCCTTTTCCATTGATGTCAAAGGGGGAGTAATATTGATGCAGGAGCATCCTAGGATTCTTGGCAATCTTGTATCACCCAAAAACATGTTTTTTTTGAAAGGTAGATTGTTAGTTTTGATCTTAGTTGGTGAAGTATTTTCTCGGTCTTGGAGTATGGTTGCTTGGCTACAGTGTTTACCAGGGTGCTCAGTAAATACAGGCATTGATTCTCCTAGCACTTGACAATAACTACATTTCTTGGTGATGCTTGGCATGGTTGGTTCACTGGTGCTCAATTATTTCTCTGCAGCTTGGTAAATGGTCTTACTAACTGGTTTTCTTGAAGATTTTCTTGGCCGACTTAGTGCATTTATTATTGGTAGTTGATTTCACATTTTTGTATATGGATCTGGAGGCTAACATGTTGAATTTAATAATTGTTAGGCTATTTGAGAGCTGAATTGTGGCTGATGATTAGTATTTAAAGGGGTGTTGGGGTATTTTTTTAGGACAAAAGTATGGGAAGAGAGATAGAAGGGAAGGTGTGGAAAAGATCCTATGAGATCATGTAGATTAGATTGATTTCTAATAATTTGTGATATCACAGCTAGTGGTTGAGGCTTGGAGACAAGGATATTTCTTGTTGGCTTGTGAGCACAAGTTCAGATCTACCTTAGAGTTTCTATTAGTTTTTTATTGTTTTAGAATTTGACGAGCTAGAATTAGACTAGATCTTATTGATCTCTCAAAATTTATTGCTTGTTTGTAGTTTTCCATAACCTGGAAGGCCTTACAACCCAACACATTGCATGTAATCAGTGAATTTATGAATAAATATTTCAGTTCTCTTTAAGATCTAGTGTTATTTTTGTCTAATTCTATTGTGTTGTGGTCTGGCTACAATTTTGGATAGTCCTTAATAAGATCCTCCATACTATACTACATCAAGTGGTATTAGAGAAAGTTGATCTTGAATGTGTGGATAGATTGTCGAAGGAGAGGTAGTTTACATTAGGACCTAGGATTGAAGATGCCTCCAAGGAGATCTTGTGAGATCTCAGAGGAAGAACCTACTAGAGAGTTTAGTCTTCATGATTTTAGAACTTTGTAGAAACAAGTACAAGATCTACAAGAGGAATTGAGAAAGAAGACTACATTGAAAGAAGATAGTGATGATGAATCTGAGGAAGAAGATCATTTTGAAGAAGTTGTAGAAGAAGTTAGGGGTCTAGAAGAAAATAGAATCCTAAAGGCTATGTCTGAAATTGGGAAAATACCTAAGATTAAAGTTTCTACATTTTTTGGAAGCCTTATTCCATAAGAGTTGATTGATTGGATTAATGAAATAGATGATTACTTTGAGTATGAAGAAATAGAAGATCCTGATAGAGTTAGATTTGCAAAGACTAAACTGAAGGGTCATTCAAATATTTGGTTGAGAGAAGTTCATTTGGAAAGTAGGAGAGGAAAGGAAAAGATCACTAGATGGAACTGAAAGGTTGATAAGTTGAAGAAGCAATTCATTTTGGTGGATTATGAGTTAGACATGTTTAAAAAGATGCAAGCCTTGAAGTAGACTGACAAATCAGTAAAAGAGTATATTGAGGAGTTTTACAAAATCCTAATTAGGACAGGTCATTCTAAAGATGATAAATAGAAGGTTGCTAGGTATGTTTATGGTTTGAGACCTAGTATTCAAGAAGAGTTACTATTCAGATGACCATAATAGGAAATGCTTATTAGATGGCATTAAAGATTGAAGAAAAGTTGAACAAGAAGTTTGAAGGAAGACACAACAATAGGAATAAAGGTGGTAAGATTGGTGAAAGAGTTGCTGAAAGTAATGTGGTAGAGAATCCCAAGAAGACTGATGTAGGATCTAGTAGTGGTCAAGTCACTAAGAATTTAAATACTCGACAAAGAGGAAGGTGGAAAAATGAGTTCATTGGTACTTGTTATCAATGTGGTGAAGAGGGTCATAGAAGTTTTCATTGTCCTAAAAGAAGAGTTGCACTAACTACTGAAGAAGACATTGTGAATATTACACAAGGTGAGTTTCTTATCACTAAGAGGTTAGATTCATGTGTCCATGAACCAGTTCAAAGAAGAAATTTTTTTAGAACCAGATGTAAGTGCAAGGATGATGCAGGAGCATCCTGGGTGTAAGAGCAATCTTGCATCACCCAAAAATATTTTTGTTTTTGTATTCAATAAGGGCTATTTTGTCCAGAGCTGCTATTTATGGAAAGTTACTATTTTTGGTAATTTTTGTATGTGCTCAGAATGATCTGATTTCTTTCTTGGAGGTTGATTTTGGTCATATAAGTCTGCCAGTAAAGTTTCATTGCCAGATTAAGTGTATATTGGAAGATATTGAAGATCTTCGGTATTGGCAGCAGGGTACAGAAACTTTGAACTCAGTTTTGAAGGCTTTAGAGGCCCCAGATGTCAAAAATTTGGGTGATGGGCGCTTGTGCAGGTCAAGCCTGTAGAGCACTTCGTGGCATTTCTCAAATGGGGTTATAATAGCCGATCGGGTCAACTAGTGATGACTTATGGTCTTCGGAAGTTGGGCCACCCGAAATGGCAAAAAATAATTTTCTTCAAAATTTCTGTTCGGGTTTCAAAGGTTATCTTGAGCCGACTATGATGTAATAAAATGTAAAATAAAATAATTCTAAGTTTAGTCGGCCTTATTGGCTAAAATTCTAGAACCTTCCCAGGCGGTGGAAAATTGCCTATATAAGGAAGGCTGTATTATTGTCTTAGGCAGTTCGGAATAATTCTAGGTAGTAGATCTGGGTATTGATTCGAGGCTTTGTCCTACAAAATATTGTAAGGGAATTCCCATGTGGCTTTGCATATTGTAATTCTGAAAGTTTGTAATTCCACATTTGTGGAGATAATAAGAAGCCAATTTTTTGTTCTTGCATATTACTATTGCTGTTTCTCTATTTCTGTTATGTGTTTGTGGTATTAAGGGGAGCACCCTTCATCAAGTGGTATCAGAGCAAGTTTTCTTGAGTGTGTAAATAGATCACCGACTGTGAGGCAGTTTGCACTAGGACCGTGGTAAGGGTTTCAGCGCGCATCGCGAAAATGCCTCCATGAAGAGAATGTGGCAGAAGAGCTGGTGCTATGACACCTGAGGTTAGAGAGCTGCAGAGACAAGTGCAAGCATTGCAAGAAGAGATTCGCAGAGGAATGAATCTTAATGTCAGAGACAAAAGTGAGGATGAAGCTGAAGAAGAATATCAAGAAGGAGAAGTTGAAATTGTGAACCAGGAGGAAGAAAGACTTTTTCGGGCGATTTCCAAGATTGGGAAAAGACCTAAGATTGAGGTTCCTACATTTTTTGGAAATCTTAACCCAAAGGAATTGATCGACTGGATCAATGAATGTGAAGAATATTTTGAGTATGAAGATGTTGAGGATCCTAATAGGGTCAAATTTACGAAGGCCAGACTGAAAGGTCATGCGAAGATATGGTGGCAAGAGATTCAGTTGGAGTGAAATAGAAGGGGAAAGGAGAAAATCAAGAGATGGGATCGGATGGTGGATAAATTAAAGTGACAGTTCATTCCTGTTGATTACGAGCTTGACCTACTGAAGAAAATGCAAAGTTTGAAGCAAGCAAGAAGATCTGTTCAGGAGTATACAGAGGAGTTCTATCGACTTCTCATCAGAATAGGCCATGCAGAAGCTGATAAAGAGAAAGTTGCCCGATACCTTAATGGGTTAAGGCCAAGCATTTAGGAGGAGCTGAATCTAGTTCGAATGAACAGTATTGAAGAGGCATACCAGTTTGCCCTAAAAGTAGAGGAAAAGTTGAACAAGAAGTTTGAGAGTAGACAAAATGGAAGAGGTCGTGGTGGATGATCTGGTGGACGGTCATATGGTGGCCGAAATGAAGATCTGAAAAAGAAGGATGAGGCCAGTAGCAGTCAGAATCAGCATGGAAATAATTCCAATCGCTTCCAGGATCAGAATAATAGAGATCAGAGAGGAAGAGGAAGAGGACAAGGATCTGGAAGAGGTGGCTTCCATGGAACATGTTTTCACTGTGGAGAAGAAGGTCATAGGGCATTTGAATGTCCTCAGTGCCAAGGTAGAATAGATAGGAGAAATGAAGGCTAGGCCAGAGTTGTACATATAGATGAAGATGCCAGATCATCAAATTCTGAAGATGCTGAGAGAGGGGAAATATTGATTAACAGAAGAGTCCTGTTGAGTGGTGAGAATGAACCTGAGCAAAGGAGGAGCCTGTTTCGCACTAGATGCAAGTGTGAGGGTAAATGCTATGATGTGATTATCGATAGTGGAAGCACTAACAATTTGGTGTTAGAAGAGATGGTGACAAAGTTGAAGCTCAAGAGACAGAAACACCCACATCCATATCGGATTGCTTGGGTGCAGGATGACCACAAGGTCATGGTCAGTGAATAGTGCCTGGTAAAGTTCAAGATCGGTGGGTACCAAGATGAGGTACTATGTGATATCATCTCTATGGATGCATGTCATATGTTGTTAGGTAGACCATGGTGGTTTGACAGATGTGTTGTACATGATGGTCATGCGAATACCTATTCCCTGACAAAGGATGGAGTACGACATAAGCTAAAACCATTGAAGGAGACTGAAGAAAAGGTATGTGGTAATGCAAGGATAACTTTTGTTGATGGAAGAAATTTCCTAGATGGTATGAGGCATGAGCATGTATGTTTTTCTTTAATTCCAAAAGCTGGTAAAGAGGAAGTAGAAGATGTTCCTGTAGAAGTTGCAGATTTGTTGAATGAGTTTCAGGATATTGTATCCGATAACATGCCTGATGGATTACCACCACTCAGGAAGATCAGTCATCAGATGGACTTGATCCCAGGAGCAAGTCTACCGAATAAGGCAGTGCATAGAATGACACCTATAGAAAGTGAGGAGTTGAACAGACAAGTACATGAGTTGTTACAGAAAGGATTGATTCGAGAGAGTCTGAGTCCCTATGCTGTACCTACGGTATTAGCACCAAAGAAGAATGGAGAGTGGAGGATGTGTATAGATTCTAGAGCAATAAACAAGATCACAATCAAGTACAGGTTTCCATTGCCATGAATGGATGATATTATGGACTGTTTGAGTGGAGCTATGTATTTCTCAAAGATAGATCTGAAGAGTGGATATCATCAGATTCAGATCAGAGAAGGAGATGAATGGAAGACTGCCTTCAAGACAAAGGAAGGACTGTATGAGTGGTTAGTCATGCCTTTTGGGCTAACCAATGCACCGAGCACTTTCATGCGGCTCATGAACGAGGTTCTGAAAGAATTTCTGGGTAAGTTTGTCATTGTTTACCTAGATGATATTTTGATCTTTAGTAAGACATTGGATGAGCATATGATGCATATTCGTATGGTATTTGAGAAGTTGAGAGAAGAGAAATTGTTGATTAATTTGAAGAAGTGCAGTTTTGTGAAGAAAGAGTTAGTGTATTTGGGATTTGTAGTTTCAGCAGAAGGTCTAAAAATGGACCCAGAGAAGGTACAGGCTATCATTGAATGGCCTACTCCAAGGAGTGCTACTGAGGTAAGATCTTTTCATGGTCTAGCTAGCTTTTACAGAAAGTTTATCAGAAATTTTAGCAGTATTTGTGGACCCTTGACTGAAACAATGAGAGGGGATAGGAAAGAGTTTAAGTGGACTAAAGGAGCAGAAAAGAGTTTTCAATTATTGAAACAAAAAGTTACAGAACAACCTATTTTAACACTTCCAGATTTTAATAAGGTGTTTCAAGTAGATTGTGATGCTAGCGGTACTGCAATAGGAGATGTTATGAGCCAAGAAGGTAAACCTGTTGCTTATTTCAGTGAGAAGTTAAATGATGCCAAGAGAAAATATTCTGTTTATGATCAAAAATTTTATGCTATAGTCCAGGCATTAAAGAAGTGGAGACATTATCTGCTTCCTAAGGAGTTTGTTTTGTATACTGATCATCAAGCTTTGCAATATTTGAATAGTCAAGGAAAATTGAATCAAAGGCATTTGAAATGGGTTGAGTTTTTGCAGAGTTATACATTTGTTTTGAAACACAGGAGTGGAAAGTCTAATAGGGTTGTAGATACTCTTAGTAGAAGGCAACTATTGCTGATAGAAATGCAGATTGAAGTGGTTGGGTTCAAGGAACTCAAGAATTTGTATCCAGAGGATCCTGATTTTGGTGAAGCTTGGAAAGCTTGTACATAACATGTTACTCTAGATAGGACAAAATGGTTGGATTTCATCATCCAGGATGATATGCTATTCAGAGGGAGTCAGTTGTGCATTCTATGAAGTTCTATGAGGGAGAATCTCATCAAAGAGAAGCATAGCGGAGGATTGGCTGGACATTTTGGTCGTGAGAAAACCCTTGGTTTGGTTAGTGAGAATTATTATTGGCCACAGTTGCAGCAAGATGTGAAGAAGTTTGTACAGAGTTGCAGAGTATGTCAGATGGCGAAAGGAGTGAAGCAGAATACAGGGTTGTATCAACCATTACCTGTACTAGAGAAGCCTTGGGAGGATATCAGCATGGACTTTGTTCTTGGTTTACCGAGGACACAGTGGGGACACGATTCAATTTTTGTGGTAGTTGACAGATTTTCAAAGATGGCACATTTTATTCCCTGCAAGAAGACTAATGATGTTGTTCATGTAGCAGAATTGTTTTTCAGAGAAGTAGTGAGACTTCATGGTTTGCCAAAGACCATAGTTTCAGATCGGGACACTAAGTTTGTTGGATATTTCTGGCATACATTGTGGAAAAATTTGAAGACAGATTTGAAGTTTCGTTCATCACATCATCCACAGACTGATGGACAGACAGAGGTGGTGAATAGAAGTTTGGGAAATTTGCTGAGATGTTTGGTTGGAGATAAGCCAACAGGATGGGATTTGATTTTACCACACGCAGAATTTGCATACAATAATTCTGTCAACAGGAGCACTGGTAAATCACCATTCTAGATTGTATATGGAAGTAGTCCAAGAAATGCATCTGAATTGAGGAAGATAGATAAAGGAGAAATAAGTAGTGCTGAAGCTGAGGATTTTGCAGAACACTTGAAGAACATCCATGAAGAGGTGAGGAAGCATATTACCAAGATGAATGCACAGTATAAGGCTAAGGCAGATGAGAAAAGGAGGTATAAAGAATTTCAAGTTGGTGACGAAGTCATGGTTCATTTGCAGAAGGAGCGGTTTCCAGTTGGTACATATAACAAGCTGAAAATGAAGAAGTTTGGACCATGCAGGATACTGAAGAAACATGATTCAGGAAATGCATATGAGGTAGAATTGCCTACTGAGCTAAATATTTCACCAGTGTTTAACATTTCAGATCTGACAGAGTATCATGAAGGAGGTGTTGAAGATGAGATCACAGCAGCATAGTGGAGTATTCCAGCAACTAGTTCAGACACTAAGGAGATCAAAGATATATTGGACAGTCATGTTGGCAGAAGCACAAGGAACAGGACATATGAAGAATATCTGGTCAAGTGGAAAGGATGACATGTTGAAGATTCATCATGGCTGACAAAGGAGGAGGTTAGCCGTCTTGGTTTTCCTCTGCACACCTAAGTCGTGACAGGGTCACTTCTCAAATTACCCTGGGTGTTTGATGCAGGAGCATCCTGGGTGTAAGAGCAATCTTGCATTGCCCAAAAATATTTCTATTTTTGTATTCAATAAGGGCTATTTTGTGCAGAGCTGCTATTTATGGAAAGTTACTATTTTTGGTAATTTTTGCTTGTGCTCAGAATGATCTGATTTCTTTCTTGGAGGTTGATTTTGGTCATATAAGTCTGTCAGTAAAGTTTCATTGCCAGATCAAGTGTATATTGGAAGATATTGAAGATTTTCGATATTGGCAGTAGGGTACAGAAACTTTGAACTCAGTTTTGAAGGCTTTAGAGGCCCCGGATGAGATCAAAAATTTGGGTGATAGGCGCTTGTGCGGATCAAGCCTATAGAGTGCTTCGTGGCATTTCCAAAATGGGGTTATAATAGCCGATCGGGTCAACTGGTGATGACTTATGGTCTTCAAAAGTTGGGCCACCCGGAATGGCAAAAAATAATTTTCTTCAAAATTTCTGTTCGGGTTTCAAAGGTTATCTTGAGCAAACTATGATGTAATAAAATGTAAAATAAAATAATTGTAAGTTTAGTCAGCCTTATTGGCTAAAATTTTGGAACCTTCCCAGGCGGTGGAAAATTGCCTATATAAGGAAGGTTGTATTATTGTCTTAGGCAGTTCGGAATAATTCTGGGTAGTAGATCTGGGTATTGATTCGAGGCTTTTTCCTACAAAATATTGTAAGGGAATGCCCATGTGGCTTTGCATATTGTAATTCTGAAAGTTTGTAATTCCACATTTGTGGAGATAATAAGAAGCCAATTTTCTGTTCTTGCATATTATTGTTGTTGTTTCTCTATTTCTGTTATGTGTTTGTGGTATTAAGGGGAGCACCCTTCATCAAAGGATAAAGTATGTAATGTCATAGTTGATCGTGGCAATTCTAAAAACTTTGTTTTAGAAGAGATGGCTAATAAATTAAATTTGGAAAGAAAGAACCACCCTAACCATTATCAAGTTAGTTGGCTACAAGATGTGTCTAAGGTTAGGATTGAAGAACAATGCTTGGTTTATTTTTAGGTTGGATCTTATCATGATGAAATTTTTTGTGATGTATTACCTATGGATGCATGTCATCTATTACTCAGGAGACCTTGAAAATTTGATAGAAATGTTTTGTATGATGGTCATGCAAACACCTATGTGGTTAGGCATGAAGGATCTAGGTATAAGTTGTTACCTTTAAAGGAGACAGGGACTAAGGAATGTGGAGTTGTCATGTGCTATCTATGTGACCATGACAAACCTTAGGAGAATAGGGTTGATAAACCTATTTGTACAAAGTTTACTTTGAAAGAGAAGGAGAAGGAGAATGATATATCTGAAGAGTTTATTGAGATTAAGAGGAAGATGATATTTTTGATAGAAATGGTACATTAGATAATTAAATTGATGACATAGAGAGATACATATTGTTAGGAATGGGAACACTGAGAGGGGGGGGTGAATCAGTGTTCACCATACTTTAACTTTTCACTTTAATCTTAATGCTTAACTTAAATTTTTAAGTATTGAATTAAACATTCAAATAAATGTGAAACATGAAATTAACACATGACACCAATATGGTTACAGGGAACCCCAAATAGGTAAAAACCCTCGTGGGACTTGATAGCCACTAATATTCTATACTAGTGTTTTGTGATCCTTGCTAGAAGATCCTTTACCCTGTTAAGAGTAGCTTTACAATGCTTTTAGTACAATATACCTTGTTAATGGTTAGACCCTATTAGGGGAGTGGACTCACTATCCTAGAGCTCACTTCTCAAATGGTGAAGGCTACAACCTTCTAATTTCAGATACACAATATATCTACAAGTGAACTATCACTGTGACACTACTTGTCTGATTAGTTCCTTTGGTGCGCTCATGCTTTTACCTCTAGAAAAGCTCTAATACATAATATGTTGTCTTCTCATACCTTTTCTCTACTTATCTCAACTCTATTACAACTTCCATGCTCATTACAATAGGTGCATCTTATATTTATATGCCCATACAAATAAAACAATTAGGTTAGCCCTATAACTAATTACAAACAATGCTTCCAAATGAATTGGATTAAGTGTGCTTACAATTATACATGTACATATGTTGGCTACCTAAATAAAATGGGAGAATAGCCTCTACAACATTAATTTATAATCACAAACCAAAATAGTCACTGTCAGCTCCATGCTCTGTTCACTGCTGGCACACACTGGCTATGCAAGTTCAACTGACTATAACTTTCACATCTTTATAGATCTAATTATGTGCTCTTAGAATAAGCATAAGTATATTCTAACAAGATTAAATTTTAGGGCATATTTCATAATTCATTATTACACACGTGCACTGATGCTTTGAGTCTCAAGTGCTCTCTATACTGTCCAATCTTCAATACTTAGCTAACTTTTGATCTTTCCACTAAATGCACTGACTTCAAACTATGATATGACTTTGTTGCCATAATGACAATACTATATCTATTCATATACTTTAGTATAGATAGCTTGCCAAAAATCTCCCCCTTTTTCATTAATGGCAACAAAGAAATATGACCAAGTCTCTAACTGTCCCTTTACACAATTTTTTTTTGTTTTCTATACATTTTTATACATACTCTTATATATCCTTATACATATTGTATACTCCATATTCTACACAACTCCCCCTTTGACATTAATGAAAAAGGTGCATCAAAAAACTTTATCTATATATAGTCATCGAGGGAAAACATTCGGATATGCAATCTTGAGTTTCTGGATCTCCTTCTTCCAAAAGCTTATTAAGGAGTTAACTATCTATAGATGGGCACATAGTGCATACTATAGCTTCTCCATACTCTCCAATTCTATGCTCAGACCTTGATCATAGGTTATCATGATCACATCAATCTCCTTTATGTTTTGACTAAGAATGTCTAGTGAGGACACAAGAGCATTCCTCAATTGAGTCTGTCTAGACCTTATCTTCTCCATTTCTTTCTCTTCCTTCTCAATTATGTCTAATTGGCCTTGATAGACATTTTTACACATGTTCACATCAATGGATATGTCTAGCACTGAATTCTTCACCTTCTTAATCATTACCTCTACATCTTTGATCTTCTTAAGATTGGCATCAGTTAGCTTATCCTGATTCATGTATTCTGCAATGACTTTCCTTCCTTGATCTACAAATTTCTTCAAGGATGCCTGACTAGACTTAAGAGAATTCAATTCTAGTGAAAAATTACTCATTAGTTCATTGAGTCTCTTCTTTAAGTACTTTTCCTCTACCACTATGGCTGCAGATTCTTCTAGGCTTGAAAATTTTACTTTGAACTATGAAATGATTATGCTTACATCATCAACTAAATGTACCTTTACCACTTTCTTATCCTCTAGAAAAAAAATATTCATAATATTTACTGATTCCACAAGAGGATTTATCATGACTTGCTTCTCCTTTGCCTTCTCCATAGCTAGGACATTGAACTTAATAAGGTCTTCTTCTTTCCATGAGACCAAACTACTTGTGTCTAGTGTCAAAATTGACAACAATGATGAGGAGGGAGTGATGGGAGTGTTGTCCATTACCTCTTGTTTGACTGAGACCAGTTCAATAGTAGTTTTCTCTTTTTCTTCTCTCTTTTCTTCTTCTTTCTTTTCTTCTTCCATTTCATCTTATATGTCTTCAAAAAGTACTTCTTCTTGATGTGTATGAGGTGTATTGTTGCATAGGATTTCAATTTCCTCTATACTGACAAATGCTTCCTCAAACTTGTCCAAGTTCTTATCAGTAGCCGCCATGGCTATTTCCACATTATCTATGATAATAGTGTTGTCTTTGTGTGATTTTGTCATGGGTGCAGACTAGTCTGCCTCTGTTTGAGCATTATCTATGGGCACTGAGTCCTAAGGACCTATCATTGGTACATTAGTTAATTCTCCTACTTTATCTTCCTTATTGAGTGCATGAGTGATGGGTGTAGTAGGTGGTCTTATGTGTTTTTCTAATATGACCTTTTCAAAGGCCCTCTCAGTTTCCTTTGTAATCAAATCATAGTCTTTGTTCATGATGTGAAGAGTTCTCATCTTTTTCATTAAATGTGGCTGCACCAAATTTAATATCAGTGCCTCTTCTTCTTTAGAACATACCGGTAGAGTATCTTCTAATACTTTTTCTTTGATCCTTTGATCTTCTTCATTTTCTTGTCTCTTTTGAAATTATAAAATTTCCCAAACTCTATCTAGAATAGATTTTTTGAATTTAAGGACTATCTTCTTGAACTTGATCATATGTTTGACAAACATACCATGAATTTTTGATTTATCAATATCATTGTATGTGTCATAGTACTTCCCTACTTGATCAATTCTACCCTCATCAATAATTCTTGTTTTAAAAACTTTAAGACTAGGCTTGTATCCTACCTTAGGAGGTGCTTGAATGTTCCTCCCGATCCTTGTAGCATGTAAGGATGGATGACTGGTGCTAGCTTCTTTCTTCCTCTTAGTTATAGCCTTATACTTTGGTGGACAAATAGGATCACTGGGTGCAGAAGGAGTGTTTTCTTCTTTATCTTTTTCAACTTTCATTTTCTTCATCTTGGGGTTTTCTTGTTCTACTTCTGCTGCTTCACTCTTCAATTCTAAGGCAATATTTTCATCCCTTTCTTTATCAAGATCTTCTTGAGATACACCATGTATCCTCAAGATCTTAGATGTGACCTTAGCAACCTTTCTCTTAGTTGCAGCACCATTCATCTTAGCATTAACTTCTCTAGTCTTTTCCTCATAGATTCCCCACTTAGGTCCATTAGGATCTTTAGGGGCTAATAGCAGAACCTGTGCATAAGCTTCAAGAACTTGTTCATCTACCTCATACCCAAGTGGATGAATCCACTTAGTTCTAGGCTCCACAATTTCCATACATGTAGTATTAGTCTCCACCATAAAGCATATTGTATCCTTGTATTTTTCTACAATGCTTTTTGGAATCATGTACCTTATCTTCATTTTAGCTCTAAAGGTCTTCAATTCCAGGGTTACATAGTCTCTTAAGGTGCTCTCTATGGATTCTTTGAGTGATATCTGAGGCATTTTTGGAATGGACTTGTCCAAGTACAAATCTAAAACTCTTCCAACTATATGAAGGTACATATAGATGATTAGGGACCCAAACTTGAATATCTTTGTTTCATCATGTTTGATAGATTTGATGTTGTCTATCAATTGTACGTGCAAGATCTCACACAAGTTGAATTCTCCATCTTCTTTCACAAGTTTGATGGATGCAAGAATAGTGCCCACAAACACACTATTCACCCTATTGGTGTGATGAAATCTATAACATAGTATCATTGACATCAATTTGATGTATGGTTTCTCTATCAGCTCAATAGTCATGCCACACATATAACTTTTGGATTTGCATGTTTGCTCCACCATCTTCCTGACATCCTTACCAACTAGAAGGATGATGCCTATCCTAGAGAGGCCTATCATCTCATGAATCAAGTCTCCTATGATTCTTACCGGTACATCTCCAATCCAAAATAAATCATCATGGATTCTATTCAATAAGATCTTTATCCATTTGGTCTCATAGAATTCATATGTCGTGGCATATTAAACAATGATGTGATCATTCCATTTGGTGTATTCATCCATGAACATTTTTTCTGGTTTCAAAATTGTGTCCATGTGCAACCTTAACCTATCTACTCCAACAGGTTCCTTCTTATAGTAGATGTAAGCCCTTATGTCTTCTACATGCATGACACCTATCAGCATGTGGGAGAATGATCCCTCTAAATCATCTAGGGTTGATTTAAATGGGAGCCTCTTGAAAACATATCTCTTCTTCTTAGCGACATTATAAACAATAGGAGTGGCCATGAATTACTTGATAAATTCTTTCCAATTGATCTCTGAGATGTTTTGATGGCTTTCGAATCGGTACAATGAGCTAGGGTTTTTGCAACCAATCAAATGCATTGCAAACACTAATAGTTCAAATTTCAAATCTTCAAAAATAGCTTCCAAATCTCTTCTTCTCTTTAATTGCTCTGAATATGAATGCAATGAGTAAACAAACAACTTTATGTGTACTTTAAGTGTGAAAATTCCCATTAATGCAACTCACATAAACCAAGCTGTGACTTCAAAATTCCAAACTCGAGCTCTGCTAAAAACAACATGTGCACTCTTGCAAAAAGGTTCCTATATACTCCAAAAGCTTAAGTCCAAAGGCCCAGACTCTGAAAATGAGTATACTAGCTACGCAGGGGTCTAGAGCTAAATTGGCTCCCCCTATGACCTTGAGGGACATTCATGCAGATGTAGAGGATGCATCCACTAGGGATGCATCCAATACAATCTCATCAACCTTATCCTTCTTTTCTTCTAACCAAATCAAGCTTGCATCTTATGAGGCCTTCACAAACTTGACTTCTCCTTCAGGATCCAATACTGGTTCTTCATCCTTTTTAGGGGTTTCTTGACCTTGCGTCCTTGATCTACAAAACTTTGAGATATGTCCAACCTTGTTACAAGAGTGACAAATGACTGGGGGTCTCAAATTCCTCAGTGCATTGACATGAGTCAACATCTTGCATTGTTTCGCTAAGTGGGCATTATAGTTACATAGCTGACATGTAACATTCTAAGAACTTCTTATATTGGTCTGATTCTGATTTCTTTGATCATGTTGAATCCTATTCTTCTTTCTAGTTTTGCAATTCACTGCTCTATGACCAAATATATTGGATGAATAACAATAACCATTAAAAGGTTTTACCTTTGTATAGTTCCTTGCAATATTTCTAGGCTTTTTACATGCAAAACAAGTGTGTCCTTACTTGCTTGCATATTGTCAATCTGATTTTGTACTTCATTGTATCCAATATAGCTAGTGTCTCCTTTGGCTCTTCTTGCATACAACTAAGATTCTATTAGATAAGAACTAGTGTGAAATTTTTCAATGTGATTCTTTGCTTCTTTCAATTCAAATTCCAAGCTTTCCTTGATGTTCCTTAGCTCCAAGATTTCCAAGTTAGCTTCTCCTAGTTCTTCATTGAGTTCAAGGTTCTCCTTAACTTGTTCATTGTAGACATCTTGATTGTTCATTAGTTTGTCATCAAACTCTTCAAGCTGACTTAATAAGGATGCATTTTCTTCATTCAACTTCTTTATTTTTTCTTTAGGATCACTATTAGAGCATCCTTTCAAATCCTTTCTTAGTCTTTTCGTAACTAATTAAGCATCACTGACTTTTTTCTTTTAGTTCTTCAATTTCTCTTTCTAAACTGTCTAGGTCTTCAAGAGTTGCTTCAAGATTCTTCTTCAAATGTTTCATATTTTCTTTGTCCATGATCTCCTCAAGTGGTTAAACTTCTTTGTTGAGGACCATAGCTTAGATACCAATTGTTAGGAATGGGAACACTGAGATGGAGGGGTGAATCAGTGTTCACTAAACTTTAACTTTTCACTTTAATCTTATTGCTTAACTTAAATGCTTAAGTATTGAATTAAACATTCACATAAACATGAAACATGAAATCAACACATGACACAAATATGGTTATGGGGAAACCCAAATAGGTAAAAAACCCAGTGGGACTTGATACCCACTAATATTTTGTACTAGTGTTTTGTGATCCTTGCTAGAAGATCCTTCACCCTATTAAGAGTAGCTTTACAATGCTTTTAGTATAGTAGACATTGGTAAGGGTCAGAACCTATTAGGAGTCTTTTAAAATGATCCTTTTTAGGGGAGTGGAATCACTATCCTAGAGCTCATTTCTCAAATGGTGAAGGCTACAACCTTTTGATTTTAGATACACACTATATCTATAGGTGAATTATCACTGTGACACTACTTGTCTGATCAGTTCCTTTGGTGCAGTCCTACTTTGAGCTCTAGAAAAGATCTAATACATCATATCTTGTCTTCACATACCTCTTCTCTACTTATCTCAACTCTATTACAACTTCCATGCTCATTACAATAGGTGCATCTTATATTTATACGCTCATACAAACAAAAAAAATTAGGTCAGCCCTATAACTAATTACAAACAACACTTCCAAATGAGTCGGCTTAAGCGTGCTTACAATTATACATGTAAATATGTTAGCTACCTAAATAAAATAGGCATATAGCCTCTATAGCATTAATTTATAATCACAAACCAAAATAGTCACTATCGGCTCCATGCTCTGTTCACTATTGGCACACACTGGCTGTGTAACTTCAACTAACTGCAACTTTCACATCTTTACAGATCTACTTATGCACTCTTAAACTAAGCATAAGTATATTCTTCTAGGGTGAATGCTTATAAGGTGCATGCCATAATTCATCCGTACACATGTACGCTAATGCTATGAGTCTTAGGTGCTCTATATACTATCCAGTCTTCAATACTTAGCTGATTTTTTATCTTTGCACTAAGTGTGCTGACTTCAAACTGCTATATGACTTTGTTGCCATAATGAAAACACTATATCTAGTCATATACTTTAGTATAGACAACTTTCCAACACATATGTTACATAGTTTATTGAGGAGTCCAGAGAGGATGGGATTTTTGATGGTACTGATGTGATCAACAGTGGAAGGGATGGTCAAAGTTAGTTGTTATTAGTTGCAGATAGGAAAGATAAGAAAAATGGGAAGCAAGAAAACTTACTATAGGGGACAATCAATAAAATGAGGACAATTGAGAATGAAGGACAAGAGGAGATATGGGTTAAGATCAGATATGGCATACCTATTTTGATTCCCTTAAGATGTTCTTGATTTCCTTATGAGAAAATATTCTTTACATGGGGTGTCTGATGTAGGAGCATCCTAGGATTCGTGGAGTATGGTTACTAAGTTATAGTGTTTATCAAGGTGCTTGGTAATTGAAGGCATCAGTTCTCCTAGCGCTCAATGATAACTACATTGCTTGGTGATGCTTGGCATGGTTAGTTCACTTGTGCTTAGTTATTTCTCTACGGCTCGGTAAATGATCTTACCAACTGGTGTTTTTGAAGATTTGCTTGGCCAACTTGGTGCATTTATTATTGGTAGCTAATATCACATTCTCCTATATGGATTTGGAGGCTGACATGTTGAATTTAATAATTGTAAGGCTATTTGAAAGCTGACCTATATTGCATTTAATATTTGTTAGGAGAGTTAATTGTTTCATCTAGCCAACTTTTGGTTGTTGATTAGTATTTAAAGGGGTGTTGGGATAGTTGTATAGGATAGAAGTCAAGGAAGAGAGATAGAAGGGAAGTTGTGGAAAAGCTCTTGTGAGATCTTGTAGGTCAGATTGATTTTTGATAATTTGTGATAGTAGAGCTAGTGGTTGAGGCTTGGAGACAAGGAGATTGCTTGTTGGCTTGTGAGCACAAGTTCAGATCTGCCTTAGAGTTTCCATTAGTTGCTAATTGTTTTAGAACTGGACTAGCTGGAATCAGACCATATCTTGTTGATCTCTCAAAATTTACTACTTGTTTGTAGTTTCCATAACTGGGAAGGCCTTACATCCCAACACATTGCATGTAATTAGTGAATTTATGAGTAAATATTTTAGTTCTCTTTCAGATCTCATGTTATTATTGTGTAATTTTGCTATGTTGTGGTCTAGCTACAAGTTTGGACAGTCCTTAGTAGGATCCTCCATACTTGACTGCATCAAATATATAGTCATTAAAAACAAAAAACAAACAAACAGAAGAAGCATGAAGAAAGGGGTAGCATTCAACAAGAAGATGTAGTAGTTGGAGGATTCATCCTTGGGGGAGTTTTATAGAGGAAATGAAGAATATTATAAAATAATACTACTTTTGGATTTGTGGTGTTTTTCATTCCATATGCTGCCATCAATGCCAAAGGGGGAGATTGTTGGAGATTTTCTAGCAAGCCAGTGTTGATTGTATGTTTTTCATTGATGAAAACATATGGTAAGAAGTGTGTGGAGAAGAGAGCCTTGAGTATATTTTTCCTATATATGTTACTAGAATGATATAATAAGTGTAGAGGTTGATTCTGAGTGAAGATAACTATACATTTTTTTGTTTCAGTACTAGTAGTGTTCTTGACATGTCCTAGTAAGAGTTATGCATGTGTTTGTAGTATGGTTATGATGGAGCCTTGTGTATTTATATCTATGTTGTAGACATGTTAGTGAAGTTATGCTCATGGACATAGAGTCAATTATACAGTACAAGATGAGTCATGATGTTTCTATTTGCTAGTTATAGTTTCCTGAGTTCATCTAATGGACTTGACATTATTTATATTATTGTTTTAGTTTTTATGATCATTATGATATGTGTGCCTAGCATTATGTTTGGATAAGAGTTAAGAAGGTTTGGTTAAGAGTGTAGATCGTAATTCATTTTGAGAATAAAGATTCAAAATGATTTGGTGGAGCTTATAGTATGAAGTGTCACATCTACTCACATGGAGTTGCATGACCACTTTAGTGTTGTGTGGTTAATGTAGCCATTGGAGAGGTTTTTGGAGAGTTATATTATTACTCTAATATGATTTAAAGGAAGTTATAATAGGTCCAATTGATTATATCATTTGGAGAAAGATACTTATAGCTAGTCAGTTGTGATTGCTAAAGAATGGTAGCAAGTTAAAAGATAAGACTAGAGAAGAAGGTGTGAAGTATTGAGCCATCAGTAGAAGGTCTTGTTATACACTAAGTTTTCACCCTTATTTCAAGCTCTCTTGGCCTTGCTAACCTAGTATAACATGGGAATCATCTCCAGGTTGTGGGACCTATGGTAACTAAGATGAGACCTCCAAGTTCTAGGCTAGTTCCTCTTGGATAATCACCTTAATTTTCTTCTTTGATAGGAAAGTAAATTCTTGAGTGGAAAAGGGATAGAAGGAGTGCATGAAAGGGAAAACACTAAAAGCAAACTATTCTACTAGGTGACACACCGAATTGAAATGAACATAATACACTAACCAAATCAGCATGAAAACTCTCAAATCTAATAGAACACAATCTTTCTAAACAAGCTTGCATAAGTGTTTCACAGAGGGTTTTGGACAAAAGACACAAACTGTGACCTGCAAGAAGATGTTCTCTTCAGCAAAAGGGCACAGGAATAAGACAAAATGATAGGGGGCTGAAGTATAGCCACAAACTCATTCAAATCAAATTAGACACAATAGTACACATATAATATGAAAGAAAGAAGGGTCTTGGAACTCCAAGATTTCTCTTACAAAGCTAGTATATTACATTCAATAAGAGAAATACAGACAAGGGAAAGACTAGAGGGTAGAACAAATGTCACAGATAGCCTCTATTGAGTCTGAGATTTTAATGAAAGATCACAAACTGCCAAAAGTCAAAGGGTAGAAAGAATGTGATAGATGAATCCTAGAAAGAGGGAAAATCTTTTAAAAAAATGTAAAAAATCTCTTCTTTAAAAAGAAAAAAATACATTATATACATCTCCTTTTGCATGCAAGCAAGAGTTAAAACCTAATTAGGGTTACATATGATTTGACATAAAATAATCAGAACCCTAATTCTATCATGTATGATCATAAATGTGTCTTTGAAAATATCTTGACTGATCAGATCTCATATTTGCATGTCCATCCTTGTACTATATCTACCTACAGACAAGCCACCTTGACCTATCTACCCTTCTGCAACTTGGCCTTGCCATGAATGCTCAAATATGGTCAAAGTTTGATTTGTAATTTGAAGTACAGAAGGCCATAGGTGGCACCAACCTCTTAATTATTTCTTCAGTGTAAGAACATTAACATGGTACCCTAAGAAATCATAGGAGATGGCCACCAGATCTTTCTCAACATTTCCCTGACTACAACTATCATGAAATCATTAACTCTGAGCTACTCATGCTACACCATTGACCAACCATAATGAACAAGCAAGAAACCCTTGAGAAGATATTTTAAATTTTAAAAGCAATAGCCAATTGACCAAGATTAAAACATAGCTATCAATATCACTCCTTCCTAGAAGATCAAATGGCTTAGATCAACCTTGTAACAGTTGAGTGACCCTTTGAAAATTCAAATGCCACCTCATCAGTTAGGACCAATGAGAAGTGACCATGTTTGTGTGACTAGCACCTAACTAATAGAAGAATCCTTAAATCTGCATTGAACAGTGGTCGCATGATTTGATGGGGTCAGAAGATTCCATCAGATCATGCAATGATCATAGATCTTCCTTGATGACCACCTCACTTGAGGTTCCAAAACCCACTAAAAAAATTCCAACTACTCACCCAACAACCAATGAGAAGCATGCATGTCAGTGCCTTCTAGCAACATGGACCCATGGCATCAATCTTCATCGGATGGTTGTCATTATACCACCCCCTTAAAGTTCATGCATCATGCTTGAATGGTATAATGATGATCATCAATCCTACATGAGCCTTAACCTACCACATAAGCAAAAGACCATGGGCTCACTAACAAATCCTAGCTATCGCTCAGCCAACCAATAGAATACAAGTGTGTCAGAACACAAGGACCCACCTAATAGAGCCTTGGTGAGAAAGCAAGATCAATGGTTGGCATATGATCTCATGGGCTAAGAATATTCCATGTGATCATAAGACAGCCATAGATCTTCATTTAAGATAGCACACCAAGCCCACTCTGACATGTTTCCACATCACAAGCCCTCGACCAATTGAAAATGAACACCTTAGACTATGTGGTGGTGGACCCACTAACAACTAAAACACTGTATTGAAAGGAAAGATCAATGGTTGGTGCATGATCTCATGAGCTAAGAATATTCTTTTAGATCATGTGCTAGCCATTAGATCTTCTTTCAAACCTTAACCATAGAGTTGAGATAGCCAAACAAACTATAGCTGCTCACCAGGTCACTAGGTGTTAAGGGCTAAACCACCGAAAATAAGAGATCTTACAAAAATAGTCACTTAGTCACCAAATGAAAATGGGAATATGCTTCAGAACTAGGAGATCTCATGAACAGTTAGAAAAAAGAGCACATGGAAAAAGAAATGCTTAAGAGACTGAAAAGGTAATGGTGAAATATAAAAGGCTAAAGGGTTTTGAGGGTTTATTGGCTCCAACGGCTAGATTTTAAAATTTAAACTTGTAGACCAGGGAGCTAAAAGATTTGCAGAGACTAGAGGATAGGACACAAGGCCATGGAATTTTCTTAGAGTGCTCAATATGATAAAAAGAAGAACCCTTGGATGAAATCTAGCCTAACCAAATTTTTATGGGGTAGGAAAATTTGGGTAACATTTTGGCAATTTCTGTTAGATGTCAACCTGCTAGACATTGATCAGTGGCCTTAAGGAATCCATTGGGCATGGATTCATCACTTTGAACATAGAACACTAACAGAGAGATAGACCTCAAACCAGAGGAACAAAACTATGCATGGGCACTTCATGGAAAATAGGGAAACTAAACTAGAAAATAGGGACAGAAAGCAAAAAAACTAACATAACCTAAACTAACTAGTACAAAAAATTGGTCAAACAAAGCCATTCACTGGTAGGCTAAAATAACTACCCTTCCTCATTAAGATATTTTGCATTGAGTGCATAAGGATAGCTACAAGGATATGAGGCATATAGAGATTTATCGAATAATGGTGAACTGCCTCTACAAGGATAAGATCAAGCTTACTCACCTCAAATTGATCTTGTGGAGATATCTCAGTAAACTCCTTCTGGGCCAATTATCTAATAGGGCAGCCTCTTGAAAGTCTAAAGGAAAGGCTTTCCTTAATGGTTTCTTTTTTATCTTCATGGTTGCCTTCTATTATGGATAGCCATGTCAAATCATCCTCCATGGATAGGTAACTATCATCCTCTTCATTTAAACATGCAAAGAGCTCATCAAACTTGTCAATATCCTAAAGATTTGGAACTGGTTCCAACCTTTTCTCATGTAGCAACCCCTAAGAAAGAGAGCAATCCAAAACTAGGCCTCCTTCTATGGGCATACAACTTTGAGTCTCCACTCCAAGGAGTAGGGATTCATCATTCAATTTGCTACAAAAGACCTCTATGATGTCAGAAAAATCATACTCTTCAGGGCTCTTATTTATACTCCTTTTTGGGGAAAAAGCCTCCATAAATTTATCCTCTTGCTCAACAAAATAGGGCAGCTCATCTAATAAAAGCATAACATCCTTTTCTATATTAACCTCCTATTGATGATGAGCCTTTTGTTCTGATTGACCTTTAGCCATAGGTAATGGCATGGTCTCTTCTTCATCATCAAAAAAGAGGGGTAGCTCATCAAATAAACCAACCAAGGGCTTAGGCTAAGCATCAAAATCCATTTCTTCACATTGCTAGCTCACCCTATCACAATCATCACTCAACACTGATACCTCAGATCTCATCTCCTCTTCATCACATGAAAGCTCATTTACCATACGTCCTTGCTCAGATACTAGAATAACATCTTTGAAAATACTTGGCATTTGACAATTGGGAGGTAGAGCCCATTAAGGTATCCACAACACTTCATCATCTTGAGAGCCCCTATTGAGATGAACAACTTTCTTGTACTGATTGCTCTTGCAGAGTGGTAGACTGAATCTCAAGTAAAGGCTCTTGGAAAGATTTTTTTTCCTTAAAACTTGGGATTTGAAATTAAGGGGGCATAGGGGAAGACATAGAAGGTATAGACAAATGGGCCTTCCAACTTGGGATCTTAGGTTTAGAAGCCTCTTTTTTAGCAATTTGTGATCTTAGCCTTGCTGACTCAACATCAGCTCAGTGTTTAATTTCTTCTTGAAATTTTTTTATTTGTTGTTCATCAAAAAAAGTCTTTGCCACTTGGTAGGGAACTATCCCTTGCTCATAACTTTGAGCCTCCATTTCTCACTGCTCTCTGATCTCAGACACTTGCTTAATCAAATCAAGTAGTAGATTCTTTATCTTTTCTTTCTCTTTTGTAAAGTTTGAGCTATGAATCTACTGCCAATGAGACTAAGAAGGGGAGGGTGGGTGGTAAGCATGATGAGGTAGCTGGCTTTATATTTTTTGTCATACCACTTGTGCCCATGATCCCTCTTGTTGGAGGACCCACTCATAATCTTGTACAAGGTCATAATCATTTGGGGCATGTTGGATATATTGATGGCCTTGTATAGTATGAAAGCTTGGGGTAAAAGCAAGCTTTAGGTGGCTTTGATAAGGCTGATGACTAGCACATTGAGCATTGTTATCATAATAGGATGATGACTAACCTGACTATCCATAATAAATTGACATGTCTACTCATGAAATCAGCTAGAATTTGAATGTGAAATATTTGAAACATACTAGTACTCAATCTTTGAAACTAGTAGACTTTCCGAAGCTGCTAGATATGCAGCACAATAACCTCTTCTAGGTCTACATGATACTATTAGCATATCAGAGATAGCATAACCTGAACATAAATCTGAACTTTGGTCCCACTAGGCATGCCAAAATTGTTATACACTAAGTTTGCACCCTTGTTTCAAGCTCTCTTGGTCTTGATAACCTAGTAGAACATGGGAATCATCTCCAGGTTGTGGGACCTATGCTAACTGAGATGAGACCTCCAAGTTCTAGGTTGGTTCCTCTTGGATAATCACCTTAATTTTCTTTCTTGACAAGAAAGTAAATTCTTGAGGGGAAAAGGGATAGGAGTGCATGAAAGGGAAAAAACTAAAAGCAAACTGTCCTACTAGGTGATACACCGAATTGAAATGAACATAATACACTAACCAAATGAGCATGAAAACTCTCAAATCTAATAGAACACAATCTTTCTAAATAGGCTTGCATAAGTGTTTCATAGAGGGGTCTGGACAAAAAACACAAACTATAACTTTCAAGTAGATGTTCTCTTCAGCAAAAGGGCATAGGAATGAGACAAAATGATAGGGGGCTGAAGTATACCCACAAACTCATTCAAATTAGATCAGACACAATAGTACACATATAAGCTAAAAGAAAGAAGGGTCCTGGAACTCCAAGATTTCTCTAAAAAAGCTAGTATATTACATTTAATAAGAGAAATACATACAAGGGAAAGACTAGAGGGTAGAACAAATGCCACAGATAGCCTCTATTGAATCTGAGATTTCAATGAAAGATCACAAACTGCCAAAAGTCAGAGGGTAGAAAGAATGCCACAAATGAATCCTAGAAAGAGGGAAGCTCTTTTTACAAAATGAAAAATCTCTCTACTCTAAAAAGCTCCAAAAATATTATATACATCTCCCTTTTCATGCAGGCAAGAGTTAAAACCTAATTAGGGTTACATATGATTTAACATAAAATAATCAAAACCCTAATTCTATCATGTATGATCATAAATGTGTCTTTGAAAATATCCTGACTGATCAGATCTCATATTTGCGTGTCTATCCCTATACTATATCTACCTGTAGACAAGTTGCCTTGACCTATCTACCCCTCTACAAATCGGCCTTGCCATGAATGCTCAAATCTGGTTGAGGTTTGATTTGTAATTTTAAGTATAGAAGGCCATAGGTGGCACCAACCTCTTAATTTTTTCTTCAGTGTAATAACATTAACATGGTACCTTGATAAATCATAGGAGACAGCCACCAGATCTTTCTTAACATTTGCCTGACTGTAACTGTCTTGAAATCATTAACTCTGAACTACCCACACTATGCCATTGACCAACTACAATGAACCAGCAAGAAATCCTCGAGAGTATATTTTAAATTTTAAAAGCAATGGCTAGTTGACCAAGATTAAAATGTAGCTGTCAATATCACTCCTTCCGGGTAGATCAAATGGTTTAGATCAACCTTGTAATAGTCAGGAGACCCTTTGAAAATTTAAACACCACCTCCTTGGTCAGGACCAATGAGAAGTGACCATGTTTACATGACTGACACCCACTTGATAGAAGAATCCTTGAATCTACATCAAACGGTGGTCACATGATTTGATGGGGTTAGAAGATTCCATCAGATTATGCGATGACCATAGATCTTCCTTGATGACCACCTCACCCAAGGTTCCTAGACCCACTAACAAAATGCCAACTTCTCACCTGACAACTAATGAGAAACAAGTGTGTTAGCACCTTCTTGCAACATGGACCCATGACATCAATCTTCATCAGATGGCTACTGTTATAGCACCCCCTTAAAGTTCATGCATCTTTCTTGAATGGTATAATGATGATCATTGATCCTGCACGAGGCTTAACCTACCACATAAGCAAAAGACCATGGGCCCACTGACAAATCCTAGTTGTTACCTAGCCAGCTAATAGAATATGAGTGCATCAGAACACAAGGACCCACCTGATAGAGCATTGGTTATAAAGCAAGATCAATGGCTAGTGTATGATCTCATGGGCTAAGAATATTCCATGCAATCATAAGATAGTTGTAGAGCTTCATTTAAGATAGTACACCAGGCCCACTTTGACATTGCTCCACATCACAAGCCCTTGACCAATTGAAAATGAACACCTCAGACTACGTGGCAGTGGACCCACTGACAACTGAAATGCTCTATTGAAAGGAAAGATCAACGGTCGGCACATGATCTCATGAGCTAAGAATATTCTTTTAGATCATGTGCTAGCCATTAGATCTTCTTTCAAACCTTAACTACAGAGTTGAGACCACCAAACAAACTATAACCACTCACCAGGTCACTGGGTGTTAAGGGCTAAACCACCAGAAATAAGAGATCTTGTGACAATAGTCACTTAGTCCCCCAATAAAAAGGGAATATGCTTCTGAACTGGGAGATCTAGTGAATAGTTAGAAAAAAGAGAACATAGAAAAAGAAACCCTTAAGAGATTGAAAAGGTAACGATGAAATATAATAGGCTAAAGGGTTTTGAGGGTTTATTTTCTCGAAGGGTTAGATTTTAAAATTTAAACTTGTAGACCAGGGAGCTAAAAGATTTGCAGAGACCAAAGGACAGGACACAAGGCCATGGAATTTTCTCAGAGTGCTCAATAGGATAAAAATTAGAACCCTTGGATGAAATCTAGCCTACCAAATTTGTATGGGGTAGGAAAATTTGGGTAATAGGTCTATGTGACAAAGAATAATGTGTGTTCTATTCATTGGAGCTGATCAAGACAACAAGTCTAACTCGTAGTTCACCAAAATTGATATATAGTTCATATCTATTGTGTAGAAGGTTGCAACCTTCACCATTTTAGTAGTGCACTCTTGGATAGTGAGTCGACACCCCTAATAGGTTTATTTATAAAATAATCCTAACAGGGTTGGACATTTAACCAAGTGACTGTACTTCATGCATTGTAATGATCAACTCCTAATAGGGTTGTAATATCTTCTAATAGGGATCATTATACACTAGTGCCATTTATAGTGGGTGTTAATTACCACTGGGGTTTTTACCTCTTTAGGTGTTCCCATAACCAAAATTGTGGTGTTTTGTTAAGTGTTCTTATATTGTGTTTATGCTTAATGATCTTCTTGTTAGGAATGGGAACACAGAGAGGGGGGGGGGTGTGAATCAGTGTTCACTAAACTTTAACTTTTCTATTTAATCTTTATGCTTATGTACAAAATTAAACATTCACATAAAACATGAAACATAAGAATAACACATGACACCAATATGGTTATGGGGAAACCCAAATAAGTAAAAACCCTGGTGGGAATTGACACCCACTAATATTCTACACTAGTGTTTTGTGATCCTTGCTAGAAGATCCTTTACCCTATTAGCAGTAGGTTTACTATTCTTTTAGTATAGTAGACCTTGTTAAGGGTCACACTCTATTAGGATTATTTTACAATGATCCCTATTATGGGAGTGGACTCACTTTCCTAGAGCTCACTACTCAAATGATGAAGGCTACAACCTTCTGTTATTAGATAGACACTATATCTGATGGGTGAACTATCACTGTGACACTGCTTGTCAAATCAGTTCCTTTGCACTCATGCTTTGACCTCTAGAAAAGCTCTAATACATCATATGTTGACTTCATATACCTCTACTCTACTTATCAAAAATCTATTACAACTTCCATACTAATTACAATGGGTGCATCTTATATTTACACACTCATACAAACAAAACAATTAGGTCGACCCTATACCTAATTACATACAATGCTTCTAAGTGAATTAGCTTAAGCATGATTACAATTATACATGTAAATATGTTAGAAACCTAAATACAATGTGCACATAGCCTCTACAACATTACATTGTAATCACAAAGCAAAATGGTCACTCTCAGCTCCATGCTTTGTTCATTGCTAGCACACACTAGCTGTGCAACTTCAACTGATTGTAACTTTCACATCTTTGCATATCTACTTATGCACTCTTAAAATAAGTATAAGTATAGTCTAACAACATTAACTTCTAGGGCACATACCTTAATTCATCTATATACATGTGCGCTAATTCTCTGAGTCTCTCGTACTCTATTAACTATCCAATCTTCAACACTTAACTAAATTCTAATCTTTACACTTAGTATGTTGACTCCAAACTACTATATGACTTTGTTGCCATAATGAAAACACTATATCTAGTCTTATACTTTATTATAGAAACTTTCAAACAATCTCCCCCTTTTTCATTGATGGCAACAAAGGAATATGGCCATGTCTCTAACTGTCCCTTTACACAAATTTTTTTGTCTTCTATACATTTTTATACATAAACTTATATCTCCCTATACATCTTATATATTCCATATTATATCTCCCATATTCAATACAACTCCCCCTTTGACATTAATGACAAAGGTGGATAAATTTTTTTATCTACACACACTTACTGAGGGAAAACATCTAGATATGCAATCTTGAGTTTTTGGATCTCCTTCTTCCAAAAGGTTATAAGATAATTGACTATTGTTAGATGGGCACATAATGCATATTGAAGCTTCTCCATCTTCTCCAATTCTATGCTCAGACCTTGATCATAGGCTATCATAGTCACATCAATCTCCTTTATGTTCTGACAGAGAATGTCTAAGGAAGGCACAAGAGCATTCCTCAATTTTGTCTGTCTGGACCTTATCTTCTCCATTTCTTTCTCTGCCTTGTCAATTATGTCTAGCTAACTTTGATAGACATTTTTGCACATGTTCACATTAGTATATGTGTCTAGTACTAAATTATTTACCTTCTCAATCATTTCCTCTACATCTTTGATCTTCTTAAGATGGGCATTAATTAGCTTATCCTAATTCATGGATTCTGCAATGACTTTCCTACCTTGATCTGTAAACTCCTTCAATGATGCCTGACTAGACTTAAGAGAGTTCAAGTCTAGTGCAAAATTACTCATCAATTCATTGAGTCTCTTCTTTAAGTACTTTTTCTCTACCACTATGGCCACATATTCTTCTAGGCTTCAAAAATTGACTTTGAATTGTGAGATGATTGTGCTCACATCATCAACTGAATGTACATTTATCATCTTCTTATCCTCTAGTAGCAAACTGATCAAAATATTTATTGATTCAACTAGGAGGGGATTTCTCATGACTTGCATCTCCTTTTCCTTCTCCATAGCCAAGATGCTGAACTTAATCATATCTTCTTCCTTCCAAGAGTCCAAACTACTTGTGTCTGGTGTCAAACTTGACAAGAATGTAGAGGAAGGAGTGATGGGAGTGCTCATGACTTCTTGTTTCACCTATTAAATAGAGGTTTCATCTTTACTTTCCTTTTCTCCTTCTTTCTTCTCTTGTTCATCATATACATCTTCTATGAGTACTTCTTTCTGAGTAGGAGGGGTACTACTACATAAGATCTCTACTTCTTGTGTACTCACAAAAGCCTCCTCAAACTTATCTAAATCTTTATCAATAGCCACCATGGCTATTTCCACATTATCTATAGTGAAAGTGTTGTCTTTGTGTGACTCTTTCATGGGCACGTACTGGTCTACCTCTATTTGAGATTCTATTGTGGGCACTGAGTCCTAAGGACCTATCATTGGTTCATTAGTGGGCTCAGCCACTTTATCTTCCTTATTAGGTGCATGAGTGATGGGCGCAATAGGTGGACTTATGTTTTGTTCCAATAACACCTTTTCAATGGCCTTCTCAATTTCCTTTTTAATCAACTCAGAGTCTTTGTCCATGATGTGAAGAGTTCTCATCTTTGTTGTCAAGTGCGGCTTCACCAGGTTCAATTTAGTGCTTCTTCATCTTTGGAACATACTGGCAAACTATCTTGTAACACTTTTTCTCTTATCCTAAGATCCTCTTCATTTGTTTGTCTCTTTAGGTGTTCTAAAATATTCCAAACTCTATTAGGAATAGAGGTTTGTATTTCAAGAACTATTTTCTTGAACTTGATCATATGATTGATATAATCATATTATGAATTTTTTATTTATCAATCTCACTGTATGATTCATAGTGTTTCCCTACTTAATCAATTCTTCCCTCATCAACAATTATTATTTGCAAAACTTTAAGGCTAGGTCCGAATCCTACCTTAGGAGGTGCTTGAGTATTTCTCCTGCTCCTTGTAGCATGCAAGGATGGATGATTGGTGCTGGCTTCTTCCTTCCTCTTAGCTATAGGCTTATCCTCTGGTGGACCAATAGGATAACTGATTTCTATGGGCATAGAAGGAGTATTGTCTTCTTTACCCTTCTGACTTTCATCTTTCTCAACTTTTATTTTCTTCATCTTAGGATCTTCTTGTTCTTCTATTGATGCACTCTTCAATTCTATAGAAAACTTCTCTTCCCTTGCCTTGTCAAGGTCTTCTTGTGATACACCATGTATTCTTAGGATTTTAGATGTCATCTTAGCAACTTTTTTTTTAGTTGCAGCACTGTTAAGCTTAACATCAACTTCTCTAGTCTTCTCTTCATAGGTTCCCCACCTAGGTTCATTATTATCTTTAGGGGCTGATAGCAGTACCTAAGCATAAGCTTCAAGAACTTGTTCCTAAACCTCATACCCAAGTGGATGAATGCACTTAGTTCTAGGTTCCAAAGCTTCCATACATATAGCATCAATCTCCACCATGAAGCATATTGTATCCTTATACTTCTCTATAATACTCTCAAGAATTCTATACCTCATCTGTATCCTTGCTTTGAAGGTCTTCAATTCCAAGGTTATATAGTCTCTTAAGGTTCTTTTAGTGCATGCCTTGTTTGATATCTATGGCATGGTAGGAATGGACTTGTCTAGATACAAGTCTAACACTTTACCATGCTCTGTTCACTGCTAGCACACACTAGCTGTGCAACTTCAACTGACTGTAACTTTCACATCTTTTCATACCTACTTATGTGCTCTTGGACTAAGAATAAGTATAGTCTAACAACCTTAACTTCTAGGGTGCATACCTTAATTCATCCATACACAAGTGTACTGATGCTCTGAGTCTCTAGTACTCTGTTAACTATCTAGTCTTCAACACTTAACTAAATTATGATCTTTACACTTAGTGTGCTAACTCCAAACTGATATATGACTTTTTTTCCATAATGAAAAAACTATATCTAGTCATATACTTTAGTATAGACAATGTGCCAACACTTATATACTTAATTGGATAAAGAACTGAATCTTGTAGATAACTAATTCACCCCCCCTCTGAGTTATCTCTTGGGACTATTCCTAACATAAATTCTACAAGGTGACTCAAGGGTGAAGACAACTAATAAATAATGCACTTGGACATGCCAACTCACAACACATGTGTCAATTGACACCACATAAATTTACAATCCATCACTACACACATGGCATGCCAAGTAGACATTAATTTAAACTAAAAATAAGCATAATTATATAATAAAATCAAACATTACTTTCCAACATTATACATAACAAAGAGGTTATTTATCCTTTTGGAGATAACCTTGGCTTTACAAGATTTTTAAATTCATCCATCTTTAATTTCCCCTCTTTTAATCCATGGTCATTTCCTACACACTTGAAAAATATGAGTAGCTCATGAAAGATCAAATGTAATATTCATATAAAATTCTCCATAATTAATCACACTCAAACACATCACATAATCCAACTGCATCCACACTATTTCATAATAAGTTGACATAATCTCAATAATATTTTCCTTAATTTCCAAAATAAGTTAATCCAGAACATAAAAAATATTAGTTAACCTAACCTCCTAACCTTGATCATCTCACGTGAAATTTTATTACATAAACACAATATTAAGGCATAATATTCAAAATTAAATAATTTATCAAATACCATAACATCAATACCTAAAAATCAATTCATTGAATATGTCCTAAATCATTTACAAGAAACATTTCAACTGATTCTCTTTTCTTGCATTACTATAACATCAAAGCATACTAAGAAAAATCTTGTACAGAACATGACCCAATAATCACTTTTCTATTAATAAATGTCTTAACATAAAATAACTTCAAATGGTCTTTTATGTAAGCGTGCATATCCAAATAGTAACATTTCAATACTTATAAAGGGTACATTCTACCAACTAAATTGTTGACTCAACACACCTTTCCTACTACATTACTTTTAGAAATTACATACACCAGGAAAAAAAGCTTTACTACATGAGAATATATATTTCACCTTTTTATTATTTGAATTACCTTTTTCTAATTCAATTTCTATAAAACATGCCCTCAATTGCACTATCATAAAGATCAGTTGAAGTCAATTAATCCTATTTCAAATATAGAGCATCCAATAATTATTGACATGAGTACATAAGAAACATGAAAATAGTACATCATGAATCAGAGGTCAAGCCTCTATCCATCAAAATATAAATCCATAATGCATCAAAATATCTTCTCTACTTAAAAAGTCTATAATATAGGAAAAAATAAATACAATGATAGGATCGGGGTAGTGTCCCTTAATACACCTATCATGACCCCCAATAATAACTTCATGCTTAACATAAGACAAAGCTGAACTAGGTGCATCTCATGATGTCTTCATAAATCATAATGAAAAAAAAATCACTACATTATTAGGATTGACTCATCCCTATCTATAAGGGTCACCAGAATACAATTCAAGACAACACGTACCCATCATCTCAAGCTAATGAAGGACATTGAAAATATGCTGGAAAATCAGATCCCCCAGTGGTTCACCATCACATGGGACCAACATGTTCATACTCAATGATTGTGAATTTTAAAACCCTACATTAGGATGTTCATGCAAGGAGGAAAACAAGGGAGGCACTATAAAATAAATCTTATCTTGCTCAAAAAATACTAAAATTATGCTTAAAAATCAAATTGACTATAATAAGAATGCAATTGCTAAAATGATAATGGGATTCTTTTCTCCTAATTTTTTCCTTCTATTTATAGATTTCTCCAAGCTTAGTGGGTGGAGTAGGTTTAACCATGATCAAGTTTGGCTTAAGTTGATGGTTTCAAATGTAGAGATAGTTTAAATATTTTGTCCTCAAAGCTTTGGACAATGAGACAAAATGACTAGTCAAGATGCATCCTCAAGGTGAGTGCTGGAGATTCAATTTAGATTTGATCAATATGAGCTCAATTCTAAATTCCTATTGGTTGATTTAATTCCTTCCCATGTGCTAGGTGATAAATATTAATAATTAATTAATTGATTTATTTAATTTGTTTAGCCATGTGTACCCCTTGAATGAGTTGGATTTAATTTAATTTAACTATATAATTAATTTGATTAATTGAATGATATTCAACTTTTTGGCTTTGATTTCAATTAATTTCTTTTTTTCTTCAATTTATCACTTGGATTAGCCTAAGCATTTTTAGGTGTCTACACTAACAATAACCCCACAAGAGAAATTGATAGCTATACAAATTTAGAAATACCCAAAGTGTTCCCTAGGCTAACATAACAATCCATTAGCTTTCTTATAGAATGTTTTTTCCAAGTATTTTTATTTGATCTACTTAATGGAGGATACTTGCAAGCCACTTCCACATGGAGGAAATGCATATATGATTAACAAGGGAGTTTAGATTTGAGTAAAGATAATCCTAGTGTCTGGCATTTTGTGAGGCTTCACCCTAGACCCATCATAGCTTTTCCATTATCATCATGGTAGACCTAGTAATTGGCTTAAGTTATGATTAATTAAGAAGCTTTTACCCTTTTTTTACAAGGTTCAATTACAGTAGATGTGAATACATTACATTTTATGATTTTTTCTTTACTCACAATGTTAACCCTATGATACATTAGGACTGACATCTTGATGATTGATTTAGCTGAATACTAAGTTGTCACAATTCAGATATAAATATATGTTGATATGAGTTGTTTAGGAAAATGATTAATCACAATTTGAATTGTTGTTGCGAGGTGAAATTTTGTGAAGGTTAAAGGTTAGGTGATGAAATATATTGATGAATTTTCAGGATATTATTATGAGAATTGCTTGATGATCTAGTTACTTGATTTTATGCCATATAAATGATTTCAAATTGACAAAATTAATGCTTATGTAAACTGGCTAAAACTACATCATGATTTATATAGATCTGGAATGTTTTTTGTGACATTTGACTAGTTAATGAGATTATGTTCTCCTAATTCAATTGTTCATTTGAACGTAATGATTAAATTGACGATTAAAATTATGATGAAGGATTATAGAGACTAAAAGAATGTACCTCGTGTGATAGAAAAGTTAAGGTTAATGTTGATTCTGCATTTGTCACATTATCTTACAGAATAGTAAATGTTGATGGCATCATGGCTCAATGATTAAGCTCAGGATTACATGCTTATGTGGAAATGTGGATTAATATTTTATATAATGTGGATTATGAAATGAATCATGAAAATGCAAATATTTATAATTGTCAAGTTTGGATGTTACTATTTCATTTTGAAATGTTTATTTAATGCAAATATTTTATGATGTACTGATATCATATTGAGTGTGCAGGACCTATGGCCATGGATTTAAAGTTGGGGAAACAAGATAGGATCTAAGTGCTATCAGTTGGAAATCAAGGTCGACCCTAGTAGAGAACAACCTCGTTGTATCGTGATTTCTTTCATAAATGTGATGCCTGTGTGTATGAGGTTGACTATGTTAGAAATATATGTTTGTAAGTAAATTTTATTTTTGTGAAAATGTATAAATGTATTTTCCCACAAGGCATGCCAAATGTGTTTGTGATGTGTGCCTTAGTGAGGTGTCACTTGACACCATGTTGATGAAGTGGCATGTTGAGTGGAGAATGGACCCCACCCTCTCCTTAGTTAGTCTTGAGCATTCCTAAGCTAGGTAGGTGGTTTAAGGGATCAAGAATTGATGTAACCAATACTCCATTTTCGGATGCATGATTAATTGGGATTTTTTAGTGGTTTTGAGGAGACCTAGGGTGAGGTTTAGGGTGAATTTTGTTGCCCCAAGGCTAGTGCTTAGGTTAGGGGGCTTATTTCTTCTATTTTCACTTTCCTAGGCCACCTTTATGCCTCTCCAAATGGGCCATTCTTGATATGCACGAAAATGGAAATGCTATCTAGGATGTCTCTCATTTTCATGAGTTGAAATTCATTCCAAACCTTAGAGAGGGGAAAGTGTCATTTTTGTCTTAGATCTAGAAACCTAATAGTTTGGGAAGGGAGTTGAGAGAAGAATGTTTTTGTGGAAAGTCTTAAGGGGAGAATGACTTAGATAAACATACTAGTTCATTCTTATCTATGCTAGTTGAGAGAGAGTAAGAGGAGATCTAGAGAGTTTGGTCTAGTAGCTTGAGAAGGATAGCAAGCTTGGGAGTGAAGAGGAGCTCATCTACATTTCTTCATTTAGCCTTGGCTTGGGAGGAGGTTTTTGGTTTCTAACTTGTTATTACTTTGAATATGCTTTGAAAAAGATTGTACTATGTGAAAGTTTTGTAAATTGTGATTCCTTGTGTTAATCTTGTATTGTTTTATTTTTTTTGTGAATTTGGTTTCAAACTTGTTGTCTTGAATTGTTCTTGTTTAAGGGTGTGCAAGTTCACTCCTAATCCTTAGGAGGATTTGAGGAGAACTTGGGGTGAAGGGCCTAAGTTGGGATTTCCTTTTTGTTTGAGTGCATGGTTGTATGGGCAACCATGAGAACCTTCTTATGCTATTTGGGGGTCATAAGGGTGTTTGGGGGCCATAAGGGTGTTGTTGTTGCTCATGGATTTGAGTTATTTGGGTTTTAAGGGCCTTGTGAAGGCTAGTAATACATGCTGAAAATGTTGTTATTATAAGTTAGATGACTCCATAAGGAAGATTCCACCTTCACCCATTATATGGATTCTATGCAAGAATCCTTTGTGTAGGCTTGGGAAGGGAGTTATATGTGAAAATCTATGTTCCACATTTGTGTTAAATGTTTATGTTTGTGTTGTATGAGTGTATCCTATCCTATACTTGTTTCCCCAAGCTTAGGGGTGGTCATGTAATGGCCTAGGCTGGGAGGTGAGCCTCCATGGCCATGTGGAAAGAATTTTTATGTTGCATGTTTATTTGGCTTACTTGGCATAAAGTTGAAGTTTCCTAATTGAAGGTTTAAAGTCAAGGATGAAAGACTTTAAGAAATGTTTGCATTGAGATAATGCTTGAAATTCAATCCTTTTTAGATATAAATGTATGTTAGTTTATGTTGTTAAGAGGAGTTGTATAGTTGGTAAATCTGTTCTCATAATTTAGATTTAGTCATTTGTATAGGATTAAAGAGAGATTGACTATTTTCTATAATTTGTGTAATAATGGAAATGTGAAAAGTTATTCTTTATGATAGTTTTTGCAAGGACAATGTTAATTAGGTTGGTATGAAAAACTACATTATGATTCTAATGAGTTAATAAACAAATTCCATCCTTGTACTTGAGTATTATGTTAAATTATGAAGGTGCAATAAGTTAATAGTTGTTTCTTTTAAATTATCTACAAATTACTGTATCAATATAGAAGAAAGTAAATTAATTCCTATGTTTATCCTTCCTACTACTTTTGTAAATGTTGATATCAAAGAAAGTTTTATCTCATTATTATGTATTCTGTTATGCAAAGCTTCGTTCTATTTAAAGTGGAGCATTGTCTAAAAATTGAAAGTTCAAATGGGGATTATTATGGGTTTTCTTAACTACTTTTCTATGTAAAATTTATCTAAACATTAATATTTTCCTTTAGTAGTTTGTAAGCTGTGTAATGCCCTGTGAAAAAAATTCTAGGCATTACACTTTCAGTATGAAGTTTGATAAATCCATCCAAGAGTGTTGTAAGGGAGTTTAAATTTGATTAAAGATTATTTTACTTTGAATATGTTTTTTCCTTTTATATTTCATTCTTAATTAGTGTTGACATGAAAACCATAAATGTCCATGAATCTGATATATACCCAATGGAAGAAGGCATTCAAAATTAAATAAAAGCTTCTGTTAAAAATTCAAGAGGAAAATAATATTTTTTATATGCATACTTTTGGTAGAAAATAATAATAAATTAAATACAGGTATGTATTGTAGCAAGGAGAGAGAAATTATATGTTTATCTTGTTTATCTTGGGAGTGTATAAATTTTATTGATGTTGATCATGTAACATTATGATTAAATATTTGCACTTGAACTTGGTATAAAGAAAAATAATAAAGGAAGATGTAACATGAGTAGGAACGGACACATCTTCTTGTAGATTATGTCATGTTGTGGGTTTGGATTTTAGATTAGGCCACACCATGCAATATGATCTTTTTTTATTTTTTATTGATATAAATTTTTTGAGCTTATTAATATACATAAATTAATGTATTAAGAAAAGGGATGAGTTTTTTAATGTAGAGTTTCAAATTGCTACACTTTTCATTAGATTAAACTTGGTGTAAAAATAGTAGAGTAGATGCTATTCTATAGATGGAAATAGAAATGCTAATGAATCCTTTTTAAATTTATGATGGCATGGAGGATCGAGTAGTTGAGCACATTCTAATAGTTGGGATAACACTTGTTGATCTAATGTCCAATATTTTTGATGATATTTCACCAATATTTATGACTTTAAAGTAGTTATTATTGATGAATACTACCGATAATTTAATGAAATGTATTCCATTGATTTATAAAGCAACAAATCATTACATACCACAATGGTGAACCATTAAAACATGAATTAGTTTAAAAGTATCCATCTTAGTTTTTTTTCGACATTTTTAGACACCTTGTCAAAATGAATGTTGATGTGGAATAATATTTTTTGGATATTTCCTTAAAACCTTATTCTGTTAAAAGAATGAGAGATTTGAAATTTTCACACAATGTTTTGAGTAGCCTGATGTTAGAGTGCTCAAATCTTAGGACCTATCACCTATCTAGTAATATATTTCTATTTTAAATATAGCTTATAATAATATGGGACTATAGCCTTGTGTTAAATGTAGGATACATCTAATTACACTACAAAAAAAGTGTACATACTCTTCTATTTGCAATATTTCATCTTTTGACCATTGTTTTAAAAGTCATTAGGCCAATAATATGGAACTTATAGGCCCTTAAATTTTAAGAATATGAAAATATTACATGTAAATTATCTTCAAGCTGATTGCACATGTCTATTAAGCATTTAATAAGAGAAAATATGAATGATATAATGTGATAATTGAGTGAATACAAAAATATAATGGTTATAGATAATATTATAATAATTTTTGAATATAGATGAAGTTTAGTGATGGGTATATTGTGTTTCATAATGTTATCTCTAAGAAAGCTCAATTATATCAGTATAGTATGGGATGAGTTCCTAAATATTATCTTTAACATGTAAATGGTGGTATGTTGTCATATAAGGTGGAAATGTATGGTCTTAGATTTTGTAAAAATCTAAAGGAGGATGAATTATTTAAGTTGTGAATAAACTAGACTTCATAAATTTCCCAAGCCAAGAAAGATTATGTGCATAAGAAAATGGAAAGAGATATGGAAGGAACAAAGATAGGCTAGTCCACAAACACAAACAAATGTATTTTACATGATCAATGTATTAGACTAATGATTAATGTGTCTCATAAGATTCAAGTTAATTGTCCTCTTACAATGGACTAAATTTACTCAAATATTTCTCCACGGGCTCCAATATATTGCCCCAATATATCTTCCTATCGACATAACCATTATACCTTGTTTGGGTGCAATTGCTAGTATTTAATTGTAAGGGAAAAAGTCACAAAAGAAAATTATTTCCAAAATCTATGACAATAAATCTTGACTAAAAGATTTTGATCTCCTAAATTTTCTAGCATAGATCTTGTACTTTAATTGAATTTTGGTATAGGAAAAAAAGAAATCCATTTAAAACATAATTGTAACCTTTCAAAGCTTAGAGGGTGAAGTAGGTTTAACCATGATCATGTTTGGGTTAAGTTGATGGTTTTAAATGTTGAGACAATATAAATATTTTTTCCTCAAATATTTTTACAATGAGACAAAATGAGTGGTCAAGATGCATCCTCAAGGTGGGTGATTGAGATTCAATTTGGGTTTGATCTATGTGAGCTCAATTCTAAATTTTCTATTGGATGATTTAATTCCTTCCCATATATTAGGTGAGAAATCTTAAGAAATAATTAACTGACTTAGTTAATTTCTTTAGCCATGTGTACCCCTTGAATGCATTGGATTTGATTTAATTCAACTATATAATTAATTAGATTAATGATATAATTAAATGATTTTCTTGATTTAATTCATTCTTTTTGGCTTTGACTTAAATTAATTTCTTTTTTTTTCTTCAATTTTTGACATGGATTAGCCCGACCATTTTTAGGTGTCTATAGTAGCAATACCCCCACAAGAGAAATTGATAGCTATACAAATTCAAAAATACCTACCGTGTTCTAGGGGCTAACATACCAATCCATTAGCTTTCTTATGGAAAGATTTTTGCAAGTATTTTTATTTTTTTTACTTAATGGAGGACACTTCTGAGCCACCTCCACATTTAAGAAATGCATATATGATTAATGAGGGAGTTTAGATTTGAGTAAAGTTAATCCTAGTGTTTTTCTTTCAACATGAAGGTTGATAAATCTATCCAAGAGTGATGTAAGCGAGTTTATATTTGAGAAAACATTATTTTAATTAGATTTTTCTTCCTTGTATATTGCATTCTCAAATAGTATTGACATGCAACCCATAGATGTCCTTTAATATGAAGTATACCCAATAGAACATGGCATTTGAAATTGCACAAAAGTTTCTATTAAAAATTTGAGAGGAAAATAATATTTTGTAGCTGCATACTTTTGGTCAAAACAAATTAATAATAAATTAAATATAGGTAAGTATTGTAGCAAGGGGAGAGGAATTTGATTTTTATTTTATTTATCTTGGGACTGTATAAATTTTATTATTGTTGATTGTAACATTGTGACAAAATATTTGAACTTGAACTTGGTATCAAGAAAATAATAAAGGAAGATGTAACATGAGTAGGAAAGGACACATCTTGTAGATTATTTCATGTTGTGGGTTTCGCTTTTAGATTAGGCCACACCATGCAATATGTTCTTGTTTATTTTTTATTGATATAAATTTTGTGAGCTTATTAATATACATAAATTAATGTATTGGGAAAGGAGATGAGTTTTTTTATGATATTGCAGCAATAGTTGTGACTTTAAAGTAGTTATTATTGATGAGTACTAGCCATAATTGAATGAGATATATTCCACATATTTATAAAGAAACAAATCATTACATGCCACAATGGTGAACCATTAAAACATGACTTAGTTTATAAGTATCAGTCTCTATTTTTTGGGGGCCTTTTTGGACACTTCGGAAAAATGAATATTGATGTGGAATCATATTTTTTGATGACACCTTGATACCATATTCTATTAAAAGAATGAGATATTTAAAATTTTTACACAAAATTTTGAGAAGCCTGAAGTTAGGTTTCTCAACTACTAGGTCCCCTCCCCTATCTAGCAATATAATTTTTGTTTTACATAAAAATTATAAAAAAAGGGACCATAGCCTTGTGTTAAATGTAGGAGACATAATTTTACTACAAAAAAAGTGCACATACTCTACCCTTTGCAATATTTTACCTTTTGACCTCTATTTAAAAGCCATTAGGCCAATAATCTAGAACTTGTAGGTCTTTAAAGTTTAACCATATGAAAAATATTACTTGTAAATTGTCTTCAATTTGATTGCACATTGGTATTGATGATTTAATAAAAGAAAAGATGAATGATATAATATGATAATTGAGTGAATACAAAAATATAATGGTTATAGATAATATTGTAACAATTCTAGAATTTAATCTTTACTCCAAATTCAACAGTTGGGCTAATAATATTAAATGGTGCATGCACAAGATGTGAATGATGTGAAGGATACACATGTGGAAGATGGGAAGGCATTCATATAAAAATGACTGCTAGGTCACCATACCAATCAAAATGGTTTCTCAGATCTTGAAACATCATTTATGTTGGTCCATTTTCCTGTCAATGCAAAATCTTTTGAAAATGGCCTCTTCCTTGCAAATTTTGAAGTTATGCCACCCTTCTACATAGTTTTAACTTGCAATGAAAATCCATAGTGTTTCATGGTGTGTGCCCTTAGCCCCTGGTAGTTTGTTGTGTCACCTTGCTCCAGTTCAAAACACATGTGCTAAGTCACAAAATCTAGAAAGATATTCAAGTTTCAACATCTGCAAGAAACAAATTTTAGAATCTGCCACAGTGTCAAAAACCCACAATGTTTTTGAAAATCTATGATGTTTTTGGTCTGTGTGAAAACCCTCATTGTTTTCAACCTTGTGCCTTCCCGCTTTGTGCACTTGTCTCCTGGCATCAAAAAATCTATGTGTTTTCAGTCTTTCCCTGTGTTGAAAACTTTGTGTGTTTTTGACCTTGGTCTTAACTGAGCAAGTGCGATCAATGGTGGGTCCTAGCTCTTCTCATTTTCCAGGTGTGGTTAAAGCTTGGACAAAATCAGTGGTCAGTGTAAGTTCACATGGAAAAGTTGCGCAATTTTTATCCTTCACGCTTTTGTGACAGCCGTTCGATTTTCTTGTATGGGTGTGAAGTGGGTCCAGGTCTGTAGGCTCTTTCTGATTGGTTGTCGCATGGCTGCATGTCAGACTTTTCTAACATGTGATCATGCAACTGCTTGCCACCTATCCACATGGGTCCCTGTTCTTAGTGATGTTCAACTGCCTGGTGGTTAAGTTTTTCTTTTCATGATCTAGCGACTCATAGTTATCTCTTGGTCACTGATTCTTGGCGGTTAGGCCCTTAACATTTGGTGACTTGGCTAGTGGTTTACTTTGCCTTGGTCATGCAATCACATAATGGTGTGCCTGGGTCTTTATGCTTTTAAAGGTAAGGTCTCTTCGACAATGGTCCCACTGGTGGTGATGTGGTAGCCTTGGGTTGGCTGTCGCATGATCGCATGTTAGAGTTTTCTAACATGCAATCATGCGATCGATTGACACATGTCCCTAGGGCCTAGTGGTAGGTGGTAATGTGGCATATGTGGTGGTGAGGTGGTAAATTTCTATTGGGTGCCACGTGGTGTTGTGGTGGTGGTCATGTCTGGAAGAAAGGCGGCATGGGGCCAGTGCTCTTGGTGACATGGGCACTTTTCATTGGTCAGCGAGGTGACTTGGCAATTTTAAGTGTGGTGGTTGTTGGCAGGGCCAAGGCATGGTTAGTAATGGTTTGTCACATGATCTCATAGCCTTTTTCAAGGCTATGCGATCATGTGACTAACCACCAGACTTAGTGGTGACTGTTATGCAGAGTTGTGAGGTGGTAAAGAGTTGTAGGTGTGGCATGTCACATGTTCGCATAGACCTTCTTCAGGCTATGTGATCATGCGACAACTATTGTGAGGTTGCTGATGTGGAGTTAAGGTGGGTCAATGGTACCGTGCTACTGACATGCTTAGTTTTCATTCACTGAGGGATTTATGAGGTGATAGTTGACTTGTCAAGGGGTCCCGCAGTAGTTTTAAAATTATATTGGGCCACCTGATCTGCTAGGAAGAGATATAATCAATGACCATGTTTCAAAATTTTGTCGATTAGTCGTTTCATTTGATTTCAAACTTGCAGAGAGTTTTTGCGACAAGAGGTACTAGAATTCAATGCTTTCATGGCCAGATTTGATTGGTTTGGTGGTGCTTGTTGTTGCAGTGTGGTCTAGGGGCTCTGTGGTCGATTGCAAAGGTTGTTTTGTACCTGGTGGAGTTTGTTTTTGAGCTCGAGAAGTTGTTTGCAGGTGGCTAATTTGACTGGTTTTCATGGCTATCCCTGGTGTCCCATACTAAGCTCACAGATTTTCATGATTGCAAATTTTCTTGAGATTTGTTTCCTCTAGGTTGCCTACATTTCCTACCCTTGCATTGAATTTTGATGTGTTCTAGTTGGTTAGGTGGGTGAAACTTTGACCCCAGTCATTCGTAGCTTGTTGCAACCTATTTTGGGTTTCCAAGATGATTAGTGGTATATATTGCAAGTTTTTGATAGAACAAGGGTTCTAAATTTTGTCAGTTCCAGGGAAATAGAAAACTCTGTCACATTGTAGGAAGCTAAATAGAACTTCTTTGCATCTTTTGAAAGTTATTGAAGTGGTAGTCTCATTTTTTGGTATAGACATATACATGCCTCATCATACATAATATAACTATTCTCATGCTTTCAAGTCTCTCCTTGGTGTCAGTCTTATGATTTTTTGATTTTCTGGTCCATTACATTGGGTTGCCTCTGTATATGTTCTAGTCTTTAGTTCTTGATCTAGGATCAAGTGAAAAATACTTTGGATAGGGCATAGATTCATTAGACTTGTCTATAAAAGGATCTTATAAGTAGTGGATGGGCTGGAATAGTTGTATTTATGGCTTTGATTCTTTGACAATAGTTGGTTCATGTTCTATATTTTTTTTTGAGTGCTACCCAATGGATAATGGCACTGATCAAGGGCTAGTATATTCAGTTGAGTCCAATGCTTGATGGCTTTTGGCTATTTCCTGCATCTTTGAATAGCAACACCATTTTCAAGCTTTAACTATTGTTTGGTTGATTGTTGTAATACCCTGCATAGTAGAGTTGATTCAATGAATACCTAGTTAGTATTTAGCAATCCTTTACTATGATCTGCTTTATGAATCCAGAAGTATAAGGTGTGTAGTGAGTGGATTTTTGTCTTGATTAGGTGCACTCACCTTGGTTTTGCAGAGCCAGAAGTAGAAGAGGGCATATTAAGACCCTATGGTTGGTCCAGTTGTCTTGCAGAGCTCTCATACTTGGAACTAACCACTCCTAACATCAGTCTCAAGGCATATTGGAGCCCTAAGTGGCATAAGCATTTTCAAACACCAACAATTTACTTCTTTATCTTCATCCAAGGCTGCTAATGTTGTTGGGGTAAAGAAAGACTCAGCTAAATGGGGAGATATTCCTTTTGATGAAGAAGACCTGGCTCAGCTTAAATCTTCTACTCATACTCCTTAATAGGTTCTTCTAAAAGGAAAATGGAGGGACTGTGCAATCCCTAGAAACCAAACTTTTCCTTTCTTTCAAAGTTTATGCAATCTGCAAGATCCTCCAAAGACTCCTCAAATTGATAATAATAGTAGGGATACAATTTTTAAAGGTATCCTTTGTCCTCATCCTTCTAATCATTCTAGCTTTAGTAGGGCATCTTTTCATGGAAAACTTCCTGGCCCTCAACTACCTAAATTTTAGTTTCAAATAAATCCTCATCGCCATTTTCACCCCTGACAAAAGTGATATTTTCCTCGATAGTCCCCTTCTAAAATTTGTGGAGATTCTCAAACTCCCTCTCCCATTCCTCCTTCAAATATAATCCCTAAATAGTCATCTTCAATTGCAAATTAGCCCTCTTCTTTTTTTGGCCCATCTTTTGTTTCTTCACCTAATCACATTTTGATTTCTAACGCTTATTTTCTCTCTTATCCTAATAATATATCCATTTCACATTCAAATTAAGCTCCCTTCATTCCAAAATCAATCTCTCCAAACTTATATCTCTTGTCTTCATCTCATTAGAAGCATCAGAAGGCTTATCCATGAAAGGAAGATCGTCACCATCCACTAGTAGAACCAAGGGTAATTTTTCCTTTTGATATGATCTATTCTACTATAGATTATTTTAGATCATCGATGTGTTATGGATTTTTCTTATGGGTAAAACTTGGAAAAGATATTGGCTTGATTCTTAGTTAAAAGGCCTCCAAGTTTGCAAGAAAAGCCTAATTGATGAGGATTGGATAAGATCCTCCTTCTACTTTGAACTCCAGAGGGCTCAGGTGGGTATTGCCTACAAATAAGCTACTATATTTCAAGTAAACTATGGATTGGTGGATTAGATCTTCATTGTCATGCTATTAAGTTCATTAGATTTAATTTTATGGAAGATAATTTTGAAGAGAGCTAAGAACAACCTATTATAGAATGTCACTAATGAAACTCCTAGTATGATAACATGAACACTGGAATAAGGGTGATGATTCCTTCTTCTTTTCATGAGTAAAACTAAGGGAAGGCTAACCTTCGATTCCCTCTTCAAGGAATCAGCAACAATGGACTATAAAACATTAGGTACACTCCTATTTTTTGGGTACATGAACATGAAATGAAAGGGTAATGGTAATGGTAAAATTTGTGCTTGATGGCAGAAAGGTGACTATATAGCAGAGATTAGACCAGTGCCTAATCCTTTGGGTAGAAGAGTCTAACATAAATCAATAGAGGAATTCTAGGAAATATAGTGATATGCCTTACAAACCACACACAATTTGGATAGAATTCCTTACAAACTATCCCCTCAATCCTAGATTGTTATCATCAAGATCTCAACAGATGTGTTCATTCCCTGAAATTGCACATGAGGATTTAATCCTTTCCTTGAAAGAAACTCATGCAACACTTAGATAACTATCTTGTAACTAGTATGTCTAAAATGCCTTACAAGTGAAACATACAAGAATAAACACAAAGCTAAGAGACATTAAAAGAACCAAGATAGAAATTGTATTGTATTTCATAAAAGTGTATCAGTACATACAAGGAAAACTCTTCACTCAAAGACTCAGAATGAGAATCTGCTATAAAAACTTGTAGTCTTTGCATTCAGCATCAAGAGAATAGAATCCCTTGGATTACTAAAAAACTAGAACTAGGGTCCAAAAGCCTAAAAGACCAAAAATCTTGGAGCCTCAAAAGTTTTGGAACCATTACAAAATATCAACTCTTACCATTTATACCACTAGCTATCTTGTAATCCCAAAGAATTCAGGATGCAACAAGCTTTGGATAGTTAGGGTTAGGGTTTCACCCACTAAACCAACCAATATCAATCATAAATTAATGCATTGGGGGGAAGACCAAGCAATTAGAACAATCAAACCCCAGATTGATCTCCATCAATGAAAATCTTCTGATTTATACCAAAGATCATGCAAACACCATGCCTATCAGTCTAATCATACACCTGCAACATGCCTCAAGAAAAAAACCACACTTCTCCTGGTATAAAAACATCATGCCACCGACCACAGAGACCCTCAAATCAGTCTGCAACAATCAGTGCCACCAAACCAATCGAAATCAGCCGCTAAAACCATAAATTTTGGTACTTCCTATCACTAGAAAACCCATTCAAAAATTTAAATTCAAACTACAATGGTCACGTCAAAATTTTTAAAGTGTAACCATAGATCTTTTCAATTTCCTGGTAGATTGGATGGCGGGTGAGATCTCCATTTATCTTTAAAAATGACCGCGGGACCTAGAACAGTCAGCTGCCAGCAAGACAACAACCCAGCAAATAAGAAAACAACACTTTAGCAACAACTAGCGCAAAGGACCCACTGAGCAAGCTTTCTGTCATTAGTGAAGATCGACGACTGTCACTACACCACTAAATTAAAGCATGTGCATCTCTGATCAATGGTATCACGATAACCATTAGATCCTACATTAACTCCCTTGAGACCGACAGACCAACTAACAAGTCCACCTCAGCACACCTAGACCAATGAGAAACTGCCAATCAATTCTGTCTGACACTGGGACCACCACCATGAAGCACATAGCCAAAAGTGAATTGATAGCTATCACTAAAGCACTGACTAATCTAGCACACATCTTGACCTTGCGATAAAGAGAGATCCATCAGATTAAGCGGGTCCTTAACACCTATCAGACTAAAAACTATCAGGTCCCACTAACACATCCCTATCAGCAAACCCCTAAACCAATTAAAAGAAAGCCACATCATTAAATCTAACGTAGGTCCCACTACTCTGAAATAAGATCAACGGTTGTCGTAAGTTCACATAGAGCTAAAAGATTCTATGCAAACATCAGATAGTCATTAAATCAACCCTTTGATACCACTCTATAGATTATCTGACATAGCACCCCCTGACAAATGTTGACTCATCACCTCATGGAACAATGAAAAGATGCCAACTATGCACACCTGGTAGTGGACCCACTTGAAATAAAAGGTTACATCACACAAGACAATGAATGGTTGTCATAAATTCACAAGCATCTGACACATTCAATAAGAACTTATGCCCACTGTCAATTTTCTCTAGATGTCAGGGCCCACTGACAAGCTGGAAACTCAGGTCCCACTAACAACTGCCAAGTCACAACACACACCAACCAATAAGAGACCAGCAACTATGTTGACCTATTGGAAGGTCCCACCTTTTTGAAACACTGTGTCATTAAAAGAGAATCAACGACCGTCGTGAAACTGCATACCTCTAACACACCCCTTGTGCTTTCACGACAACCATTGGATCAAGATGTTGTCAGAGAGCCGAGCCCAGGAAAGACTAAGCTGAAACATTAGAAAGAATTAAAGCTGGACTTAGGGAAAATTAAAGCCAACTGACTTAGGGAAATATTTTGCTAGGCACATGAAAACTTATGAAAAATTAAAGCCTACCGGTGAGAAAGGAACTTAGGAAAAATTAAAACTGAACCCTCCATAGGGAAATAAAGCAATTAAGAACATGTGTTTAGGAAATTTTAAGTGACCCAAAAAGTAACATGAAATTAGAACTAGGCTAGGGCACACTTAGGGTTTGTCTACCCAATGGCTAGAATTATGAATTTTGCCTAGGTTTTAAGCTAGAAATAGGGAAAAATAACTGTAGTGGTTAGAGGGAAATGAATATGACCATGAAAAATTTGTAGGTGCCAATAGTGGCTCTATCTGAGGATGTTCAAATGCATGTTTTAACAAGAACCACAAGACTCTGGGACACAGACCAAAAACCACTCCAACCCAAAATAAGGAAAGAAACACACAACCTGAAGGGAAACAAACCTGTACAAAATTTACAAAATATTTACACATGCATGAGAATTGGAAACTTAACTGAAGAAGGGCTTCAAGAATTGCCCATGCACTGGAAATTCAAAAACTTCACCATCCATGTTCTTTAGCAAGTAGGAATCCTTCCCAAAACTATCATGAATCACAAAAGGACCAAGCCACAGTGATTCAAATTTTTTATGCTTCCCTTTATCCTCTGCCCTCACATTCCATTGAAGTACCAAATCATCAGCCTTGAATTTCCTAGTAGTTTATCTCTATTCAAATAAGTACTTCATCTTCTATTGGAACTTGATATTATTCTTTTGACTCTCTTTTCTCTGTTCATCTAACTCAGTCAGTGGCATAATTCTATTCTACATTGGCTCTGTGACATCCAATTCCTCATCTTGGATAAACTGATAAATTGGAATTAGATTGTTTATGGGTAGCCTTGACTGCAAACCATATACAAGCTCAAAGGGAAACTTCCCAATGGCTCTCTTCACTATAATCATGTCCACCCATAAAGCTAATCTCCACTTGGAATGCCAAGCTCTCTTATTCTTTTCAAGCATTTTCTTCAAGATTGTTAGGATACTTTTATTGCTAGACTCAGCCTGTCCATTTGCTTGAGGATGATAAGGAGATGAGTAGGATGTGATGATTCCATTTTCATTACAAAAATCCTTAAACTCATCTGATCTAAATCACATTGCATTATCTATGATCAACTTCATAGGGACACCAAATCTAGTCAAAATGTTGTCAAGTAAGAAATCAATCACCACTTTACTTGTTTCCCTCTTTATAGGAATAGCCTCTACCCACTTTTTAAAATAGTGAGTTGCAACAAGTATATAGCTATGTCCTCCACTAGATTTCTTAGCAAACTCACCTATGAAATCCATGCCCCACATGGCAAATGGTGCTTCAGCAGCTATTGGGTTTAATGATAGTGCTCCTGAGTATTTTAATTTTGAAGCAAACCTCTGACAAGCTTCACATTTCCTAACATATTGGAAAGAATCTTGAAACTAGGTAGGCTAGAAATAACCTACCCTTAAGATCTTATGGGTAGTAGTCTTTGATAAAAAATGACCTCCACAAACACCAACATGCATTTCATTTAAAACCTTCTCTGCCTCATATCTATCAAGACAAAACAACAAGACTCCATCTCTACTTTTCCAATACAAGTCCCCATGTATCAATGTATACTTCTAAACTTCCAATTTCAAGGACCTCTTTTGGTTATCTATCATATAGTCTAGGCATCTAGCATTCTTTATGAAATAGACAATATCGTCATATTCTGATTGCAATTCAATACTTGTGATTGTCATATCAGGATTTCCTTCATTATTTACTTGGACTAGGTCCATGTTTTCTTTAGTCATCAATTTTGCCAAACCTTTTCCTCTCACAAGCTTAGTGATATGGATTTCCAAATTGAATTCTTGAATTCTAGTAATCCACTTGCATCTCTTTCCAGTAACTTCAAACTGAGTGAGGACATCCTTAACTGCTGCATGTGGGACATATGCAAGTACCTTTACACAGACCAGATAAGGTCTGAAGGATTTGAATACTTTTACCAATGCATATTCCTGCTTCTCCATCATCTCATAATTTAATTCAGTAGCTTGCAAGGATTTACTAAAAAATGCAATTGGATGTTCGAAACCCTCATTGTCCTTTTGCAATAAAATAATAGCAATGGTGTAAAATGATGCAAAAGAGAACAATGTAAAAGGCTTGGTATAGTTAGGAGACCTAAGCATAGGTGCTTGTTGGACCACATCTTTAATTTTCTCAAATGCATCCTGGGCTTCAATAGTCCATTGTAACTTCACACCCTTTTTCAACAACTTTACTATGGGTTTGAAAATTTCAACAAAGTTTGCAATGAATCTTCTAACAAAATTAATCTTTCCTAAAAATGACTACACACCCTTGAATTTTTTTGGTGCAGACACTTTTCTAATGACCTCAACTCTCTCTGGATCAATTCTTATTCCATCCTTTGATACAATGTGTTCTAGAAGCTTTCCATCTTTGACTACAAAATTACATTTTTTAGGATTCAGGGACACACCATACTCCAGAGCCTTGACAAAAATCTTTTCTAGGTACAAATAATGGTCATGAGTCTTCTTGGAATAAGCAGTTAGGTCATCTTGATATACAACCATAAATCGATCAATATATTCCTTAAAAGCAACATCCATGGCTCTTTGGAAAGTTGCTCCAACATTTCTAAGACCAAATGGAATTCTGACATAAACATAGGTTCCCCAAGGTGTGGTGAATTCTATTTTGAATTATCTAGATTCTTTCACTAACACCTGGTTATACCCAAAGAAACCATCCATCATAGACAATAACTCACATCCAGTGACTTTATGCAACATTGCCTCCATATTAGGTAGTGAATAATTGTCCTTCAATGATGCAACATTCAAATTCCTAAAGTCCACACACAACCTAATGTCACCATTCTTCTTTCTAGCTGGGACAAAATTAGATACCCAAGTTGAATGCCTTATAAGTTGAATTATTCCTACATCACTCAACTTGAATAGCTCTTGTTGCATCTTAGGAGCCAATAATGGATTAATAGGCCTTTGCTTTTGTCTAAATGGTTTGACATATTTCTTTAATGGGATTTCATGTTGGAAAAGGTCCTCTTTGTAGGCATTTAGATCATCATAGGACCATGCAAACACATGCTTGTACCTTCTCAATAAATTTATCAAATTATCCTTCAATTGAGGGGCTAATCCTTTTCCAATATAGACCATTTTAGGAGCATTGTGTGATCCCAAATTCACTTCCTCCAGATCTCCTATATTAGCATTACTTATTTTTGACAAATGATCATTTTGACTGCTATACAATGCTTTTAAGTTAGTTAAGCCTTTAGGAGTATTATTTGAACTCAATTGGATCACTTCATTTCCCATGACCATGTCCTTACCTTCAATTTCCTCAACCAATGTGTTGCAATCTATAGGTTGATCCTCATATATGTCAAGACATTGAATAAATTTTAGGATTTCATGATCATCCTCAAAGACCTGCCAATTGTAAATATTGTCTGGAACAACTGGCTTACTTTTCACTTCAAGAATAGACACCCCAAAAAAATTTGAATAATCTCCTTTTAAAGAAACATTTGCTAAAAAATCTTCCATAATATTTTTGGATCTTTCTACCCAACATATATTGAAAGCATCAAACATTTCAATCTGATCCCATATTACATGCTTATACAATTTCAATCTATCATTTTTAGCAACATATTTAGATCAAACTTGTGCCACCACAAGCTTAGAATCACCAAAGACCTTTAAATATTTTATCCCATGTTTGATAGAAATATTCAATCTCAAAGACAATGCTTCATATTCAGCAGTATTATTTTTGCATTGAAAAGTCAATGAGAATGAATACTTATAAGTAGTACCTAATGGAGATATGAATAAGACTATAGCTCCTAAGCCTTCTTTTTAGCATGCTCCATCAAAGTAAATTTGCCACAGTCCATCTTGTTGTTTCATTAATTCTACAACCAATGGATCTATCTCTTCCATTGGTGGGACAATTTCCCCTAATTTAAAATTCTCCATGTCAACATCCACACAATAATTTAAATGATCATCATTTATTTCAATCATATGTGGAGTTCTACTTTCTTTGGATACTTTCACATTGTCACCATCAATATTGAAAGTTGCAAAGGACAAATCACACTGGATACTACCTCCCATTTGAGCACTCCATTTCCTTGATAGTAACATCCCATAGTGAGGGGGAATATCAACCACCAGGACACTCATTGTTAGCAACTTGTCAGGGAAGGCTGTCAACCTATAAGGAAGTTGTTTTATAGTACCAATAATAGGGACCTCTCTTGAATCCATAGCCTAGCATCTTCCATGAGGTGTGTCTACTTTCAAAACCAGGATCTCATTATTTCTGTTGGCATAACAGTATTAGAGGCTCTTGAATCAATCATACAATTTCTTAACAACTTTCCATTTACTATTAAGGAAAAAAAGAAAGGATCAACTATTCCTATCATATTATTTGTAGCATTAGCATCCAAATAAATCTAAGGGATCTCAGAGATGATCTCCCCACATTGGTTCTCAGTTGAATCACTTCCTGTAGTAGCCATTCCATTAGCCTTGGTGGAACTTTGGGCATCAGAAGAAAAATATCCTTTCACCCAACTCAAAGCCTTCACTTTATGCTCTTCTGTCCTCATCATTTCTAATATGGGGAACTTGATAATGATCTATGAAAACAATTTTCTCATGTCAATGGGAACATACTTGGGGTCAACCACATCTTGCCCAATGGCAGTGACCTCTCTATCTTCTTCATGTGTACTCACATTAGGACTATCCTTGCTCTGACTCTTTTTCTTTCTTTTGCAAAGGAGGTACAGTGTCTACAAGAGGTTTAGATTTTACCTTGTAAGCTACAATTGGCTTTGTGAAGTTGACATTTTTCTTCACTTTGGTTTTGTCAGAAATCTCTGAAGCTTTCAGTTTCTTTTGGGCTTGTCTTTCATCCTTTTCTATTTTCTTGATGAAAATTCCAACAGGCCTACCACTTGGACTACCTACTACCCTATTTCTCAATTTATAATTTCTTTTAACTTGAGACACCATGTCCATTGTAGTTTGTGCAATTTATTCATCAGAAGGTCTCCTCAACACTACTTGTTCATCATGTTTTAAAGTGTTGCACTAGATTTCATCCAAGTGATCATCTTCCTCATTAGAACACACTTGCTAATGATAAATCTCATTACTAACTTGGGAACTACTATCATCTTGGTTTTCATTTTCATCTACAAAGTCTAACTCATCATATATGTATGAAGAAGTCATACCACATCCTTGATCATCATAAGTATCATCATTGTTGTTGCCTTGATCTCCATTTTCAAAAACACTTTGAGAAATAGTATAGTAATAGGGATCATGAGGTGATTGGAAAATAATACACCATGGAACATCATCATTCATATTCACTATATTTTTGTGCAAAGGTTCAGGGGTCTTGTCATTTGGTTTCTCCTTCCTTTCAGGGAGTATTGGCCTCCCATCTTTCCACTGAGTGTTGTAGGGATAGTTCTGCATTCTTGGTAACTTGTTAAAGTTATTAAAAGATGACCTATCATTTCCTTGCACTCTACTATTTCTTGCCTCACCAGGTTTTAAATCCTTTATTGCTTTCAATATTTTCTTCAAACTATCATCATCTTTTGGCTTTGCATCAGGTTTCCCTAGCTCGTTTTTGTTTGAGACTGAAGGCAGACAATCTTCTCTCCTTCCCAACTTCCCTGATATCCTTCTTTTTATTTCTATATTAATAGCCAATTTATAAGCCTCTAGAAGATTCCCAGGATTCTTATCTCTCAAGAGATATCCCATTTTTTATTCAAAAGCATTCAAGTATGTGACAAGACATACTCTATCATCCAATCTGATAACCTGCAACAATTTATGCATGGCCTTTTGAAATCTAGCATTGAATTCAACAACACCCTCATTTTAATTCTTCTTAATGTTATTGAACTCATTAAGCATAAAGCCTTTATTGGTTTTGTCACCATACTGTTCCTTGAAAGAACATTTGAACTATTCCCATGAACATATGCTAGCATGAGGCAAATTTCTAAACCAATCTCTAGCATCTTCAGTCAGAGACTGAACAAAAAACTTCTTGATCACATCATCAGGCTCAATATTGTAGTCATCTATCACATCAATGAAACTTTTCAAATGTTCTCCACATGAAATTGCATTTCTTCTAGTAAATTTTGGAAGATTCTTCCTAATTTCATAAGGGATGGGATTTGGATAACCAAGAATCCCCATAAACACCAATTGTTTATGCCTCTCATGAATGGGACCACCTTGAGATGGGCCACCACCTAAAAATGTGGATGTGTGGATATTAGAAATATTAGAAGTCTTAGGCATACCTAAAGTGTTAGCAGTATTGAACACATTTGCTCCTTGTGCTTGAGAAGTGGAAAGGGTATTGGCATGTATAGAAGATTGCTTAAGGAAATCAATCTTTCTCTTCATTTTGGCAATAGTGGCTTCTAGCTCTGCCTTTTCTAACTCCTTGGCCAATAGTTCTTGTTTTATTTTTGCTTCTTCCACATTAGCATCTAACCTTGCTACTTGATCCATGGACTTCTTTGCATGATTTGGTTCATTTATTGAAACTCCTAAAGCCTTTTGTTTACCTTTGTCCCTAGGATTTCTCACTTCATAAACTTGCTAGACAATAGGCTGATCTTCTACTTGTTCTATCACATGATCCTGATTCATGGCCTCAAGATCCAACAATTATTTCTTCAATTGTTTTTCTCTAATCATAGCATGTCTGATTCTTTCCTCCTTTTCCTTATCTATTTTCTATCTTAAATGTATTTGTTCTTGGACTCTCCTCTCCAACTCATAGACCTCTTCAAAAATTTCTTCTGACCCAGGGAGAGTAGTTTCAGATTCAGCATTTCCTACTTGAACCTCATCTTCATATTGGTTCAAGCCCAAATCAATAGCCTCCTCATATTCAAAGGTATTTCCTTTTTGATTAATCTGAATAGGCTATATTTGTTCCTCTTGTCTCATATCCTCTTTATGTTTCTGAGTATGAAACATACTCCTATTTTTTCTTCCTCTCCTTGTCTGACTAGGCCTAGAAATACTTGGAAGACCTTCTCCCAATCTATCCTTAGGAAGATTATTACTTTGAGACCTAGTACCTCTGTAACTCATATTGTGAATGATTTCCTGACTAGTACTCCTGCAAAGATTGTTAGAGTGGCCACCCAAAAATTTGGGAATTTTTCTTTAAAATATGTACACCAATGGTAATTAGTTGGTTCATATAGGTTAGGAGCCCTGGCTCAACTAAACCCTATAACTTAGAAAAATATTTCTTACAACTCCCTAGTAGAGTCGCCAGTATGTTAGGGATTTTTCTTGTGGGTCAAACTTGGCAAAGATATTGGCTTGATTCTCAATTAAAAGGTCTCCAATTTTGCAAGAAAAGCCTAATTGATGAGGATTGGATAAGATCCTCCTTCTTCTTTGAGCTCCACAAGACTCAGGTGGGCATTTCCTACAAATAGGTTACTATCTTTCAAGTAAACTATGGATTGGTGGATTAGGTCTTCATTATCATGCTATTGAGTTCATTAGATGTACTTTTATGGAAGATAATTCTAAAGATAGCTGAGAAAAACCTGTTGCAGAATGTGACTAATGAAACTCCTAGTATGATAACATGAACAATGGCATAAGGGTGATGAGTCCTTCTTCTTTTCATGAGTAAAATTCAAGGAAGGCTAACCTTTGATTCACTCTTCAAGGAATCAACAACTATGGACGGTTAAACATCAGGGATAGTCCTATTTTTTGGGTACATGAACATAAAATTAAATGGTAATGGTAATGATAAAATTTGTGCTTGATGGCAGAAAGGTGATTGTATAGCAGATATTAGACCAGTGCCTAATCCTTTAGGTAGAAGAGTCTAACATAAATCAATAGAGGAATTTCTAGAAAATATAGTGATATGCCTTACAAACCACATAGAATTTGGATAGAATACCTTATAGACTATCCCCTCAATCCTAGATTGTTATCATCAAGATCTCAACAGATGTGTTCATTCCCTGAAATCGCACATGAGGAATTAATCCTTTCCTTGAAATAAACTCATGCAATAATTAGATAACTATCTTGCAACTAGTATGTCTAAAATGCCTTACAAGTGAAACATACAAGAATAAACACAAAGATAAGAGACATTAACAGAACCAAGATAGAAATTGTATTTTATTTCATGAAATTGTATCAGTACATACAAGGAAAACTCTTCACTCAAAGACTCAAAATGAGAATCTGCTATAAAAACTTGTATTCCTTTCATTCAACATCAAGAGAATATAATCCCTTTGATTACTAAAAACTGGAACCAAGGACCAAAAGCCTAAAAGACCAAAAATCTTAGAGCCTCAAAAGTTTTGGAACCATTACAAAATATCAACTCTTACCATTTATACTACTAGCTATCCTAGAATCCCATAGAATTCAAGATGCAACAAGTTTTGTATAGCTAGGGTTAGGGTTTCACCCACTAAACCAACCAATATCAATAAAAAACTAATGCATTGGGGGGAAGACCAAGCAATCAGAACAATCAAACCCCAAATTGATCTCCATCAATGAAAATCTTCTAATTTATACTGAAGATCATGCAAACACCATGCCTATCAATCTAATTGTACACCTACAACATGCCTCGAGCAGAAAACCACACTTCTAGTACAAAAAAATCATGCCACCAACCACAAAGACCCTCAAAGTAGTCTGCAACAACTAGCACCACCAAACCAATCAAAATTAGCTGCTAAAACCATAAATTTGGGTACTTCCTGTCGCTGGAAATCCCATTCAAAAATTTAAATTCAAACTGCAACGGTCATGTCAAAATTTTTTAAATGCAACTGTAGATCTTTTCCTTTTCCCGGTAAATTAGACAGTGGGCGAGATCTCCATTTATCTTTAAAAATGACTATGGGACCCAAAACATTTAGCTACCACCAAGACAACAACCTGACAAATAAGAAAATAGCATGTTAGTGACAACTAGCACAAAGGACCCACCAAGCAGGCATTCCATCATTAGTAAAGATCGATGGTTGTTGCTACACCACTAACTTAAAGCATGTGCATCTCTGATCATTGTTATCATGACAACTGTTAGATCCTGTAGTGTATTAACTCCCTTGAGACTGGTGGACCCACTAAAAAGTCCACCTCAACACACCTCAACCAATGAGAAACTACCAATCAATTCTGTCTGACACCGGGACCACAACCATGAAGCACATTGCCAAAAGTGAATTGATGGCTATCACTAAAGTGCTAACTTATCTAGTGCTCATCTTGACCTTGCGGTAAAGAAAGAGCCATAAGATTAAGTGGGTCCTTAACACCTATAAGATGGAAAATCATCAGGTCCCACTAACATGTCCCCGTCAGAAAACCCTTCAATCAATCAGAAGAAAGCCACATCATTAAATCTAACATAGGTCCCACTGCTCTAAAATAAGATCAACAGCTATTGTAAGTTCACATAGAGCTAAAATATTCTATGCAAACATCAGACAACCTTTAGATCAACCCTTTGATACCGCTCTATAGATTCTCTAACATAGGACCCCCAAAAAAATGTTGACTCATCACCTCGTGGACCAATGAAAAGATGCCAACTATGCACACCTAGCAGTGGACCCACTTGAAATAAAAGGTTATGTCACACAAGAGAATGAATGACTGTCATAAATTTGCAAGCATCTAACACATTTGATAAGAACTTACACCCACCGTCAATTTTCTACAGATGTCAGTGCCCACTGACATGCTAAAAACTTAGGTCCCACTGACAATTGCCAAGTCACAACACATGCCAACCAATAAGAGACCACCAACTATGTTGACCTGTCAGAAGATCCCACCTTTTTGAAATGCCATGTCATTAAAAGAGAATCAATGACCATCACAAAAGCACATACCTCTAACACACCCCTTGCACTTTCACGACAACCATTGGATCAAGATGTTGTTAGAGAGTCGGGCCCAAGAAAGACTAAGCCAGAACATTAGAAAGAATTAAAGCTAGACTTAGGGAAAATTAAAGCCGACCGACTTAGGGAAGTATTTCGCTAGGCGCATGAAAACTTAGGAAAAATTAAAGCCTGCCAGGGAGAAAGGAACTTAGGAAAAATTAAAAATGAACCCTCTGTGGGGAAATAAAACAATCAAGCACATGCATTTAGGAAATTTTAAGTGACCCAAAAAGTAACACAAAATTAGAACTAGGCTAGGGCACACTTAGGGTTTGTCTACCCAACGACTAGAATTATGAATTTTGCCTAGGGTTTAAGCCAGAAATAGAGAAAAACAACTGTAAGGGTCAGAGGGAAATGAATATGACCATGAAAATTTTTTAGGTGCCAACACGACACTTATTGGTAAGTTGCAATCTTTTGTAGATTTTGAAATTATAGTTTCTTGGGTAAGGAGTTCTTCGGTGGGTCTTACAAAATTATTTCTTTATGAGAAGGATTCATTATTTTTTGTGGCAATTTTTTATTCTCATAAATATAAATTAGATGTGCACAAGTTTGAGGGTTGGTTCTGTAAAGGTATAGGAATTTTTAACATGGAATGGGTTCCTCATTTCGATGTCAATGTGTTTCTTCTTCTTTTCATGCCTCATTGGATTTCCTTCCCCTATCTCCTATTAGAGTGTATAGATCCTTCTAAGGTGGAAAATTTGGCCAATAAATTAGGGCTTTTTGTTAAACATGATCTTATTCCATTCCTTCAACCCCACATTCCTATTAGAGTATGCCTCCTTTTGAAACAATAAATTTCCCTACCATCAAAAATTTGAGTATGCTCTAAGTTTGGGGTTTGGGTTTAACATATTGAGTATTAGGATTTTCCTTCTATAGATTCTATCACCAATTCTTTGGGCCATTTTTTCATACCAATTTCAAGATTTACCTAAGGCTTCCCTCGACATTTGCCAAAAAAAATTCACTGATCCTAATAATTGTCCTTTTTCTTGCTCTTATCCCCCTTCTTTGAATCCTCCCTTACAGGTACTTCCTTTTAACCCTACTATCATCAATTCATCTATTAACAATGATCGTAAGGGAAGTTTGGTTGTTCATGATTATCTCTTGGGCTTGGAATTATATTCTAGTTTCAAATTAGCTTCTCGCTTTAAATTAGCCTCATTGGTTAAGAATTGTTTTTCTCTTTACCTAGTTTTGAAATTCCAGTTAATTCTTATTTAACTAAGATGATCTTTCTGGTATCCCTCTGTGTTAATAATGCTAAACCCTTGAACCCTCTCACTTTCTAGATTAAAATTCCATCTATCTATTATGTATGGGTTGACTGACCATTGTTTTCTTGTGTATGCCCCTCTAAAGAGGCATATGTTAATAATGTGGCATAGAATTTAGTTTTCAATAGTCCATCATTTATCCCTATTCAGGGTATTTAACCCCTATATATTCAGATCAAGAGCTAAACCTTATGTTGGATAATATTTTAATATCGGCAGCTTCACACCTAATTGATGAAATTGTTGTTGAATAAGGAGTACAAATGAAGGATTTAGGCAATTTTTGTCCCTCTCCTATTTCAGAAAAAAAATTTGACTACTCTTAGAAGTTATCTTTGTTAGTAGGAAATACTAAAATGGGGGGTGAATCAATATTTCTCAAACTTTTTCTTTTACCCAATTATGGATATTAAAAATTAACTTGAAGCTTGCAAAACAAATTAAACTAATCAAACTAAATAAAAAGCATAGAAATATACTAAATGAATTCATAACACCATGTTTTTTCTTGAGGAAACCTTGGCCAAGGGAAAACCCTGGTGGGGATGATATGCACAACTGATCCACTAATCAAAAGTATCCAATTAAGGATACACTGTTAGGAATCTATTACATACATATAGTGTCTTTGTCTTGGCTAAAGGAATTTAGGCCTTGTTAGAAGCCTCAACCCTATTAGGATTTGGTATTACAAAATAGGATGTTCGCAAGATGATCTCACTACCCAAACATGCAATAATTTACAATGATATCTGAATACAAAGGTAAAGTACATAGCCTTTTTCTACTCCTGAATAGCTTTCCTATTCTGATTTAGCTTTCTAGTCTCTTCTCTTTAATGCATAGAGAATTCTTTCTTTCCTTCTTACAATATAAAACTTTGCATTACATAACATAACAACATTACAACATTCATCCATACTTCGCATTACATGCTTCTTGCATATATACAAGTTATTATAATTAAAAATTTCTAGTCGGCTTACAAAACATAGACTCTTTCCAAAATACAAAATTAATTCATGTTGCCTAAGGGTTAACATATAGGATGTCATCCTTTATATTTTTAATTCATTATTTTGATAAACAAAATAATCCCTTAACTTAATATTCTCATCCCGTCTTCTTGCTTTGTTCAGGTCAGCTTCAACACTGTCTCTATAATTCTTTAATATCTTCTTCCGTACAGACTTGTGATCTCACATGTGGCTTTGATATATATAGAATTATCCATGTTCAAGTACGCATGTACTGAACCTACCTCTATGAACTTCACTAACCAAAACTATCTCTAATTAGACTGGTAAATACTGTTGTACTTAGGAAATTTTTACTTGCACTCATACAAAACTAATTTATTCTATTATGCGATCATCATGGTGATTATATATTGCCATAATGAAAAAAATCTTTTATCCTACTTAGGGAAATTTCCAACAATCTCCCCCTTTGTCATTGGTGGCAACATATGAGAATATTGGCTAAGTTCCAAAACAAAAATTTTAAGATACAAAGTTGTGGCCATATACCACTACTTATATCTCCAAAAATATCTTTATCTCCCCAATATCTATACTCCCCCTAGGAGTATACTTCATGCTAAACATATAAAACCTATACATACAATTTTCTGCTACTACTTCTCCCCCTTTAACAATAATGACAAAGGTGTCAGAAGACTTATGTCAAAAAAAATGTTTTACCTTAATATTTTTGGATTGCAAAACCGGTAGGCTTGTAACACAGTCTACAAAAATTATCTTTAGGGTATCTATCTCTTTTTCCCATGCCTTATATACTATATATGAAATGCTTAGGAGTGCACAAAGACCAAAAGATGCAATTTTACATACCTTTAGGTTTGCATAGTGAAATTTCCCATAAGATGTCTTTGAAGAAGGACATTCCTCTAATTGATTTTTAAGAATACTCAACTTAATTAATACATGCTCTCTTAATAGAGAGAATCTTTTCAATCTCTTCTCTTTCTCATCATTCATAATTCTCATATCATCATAGATTTTAATTATGTTTCTCTCAATGTCTGAGATCTTCACATTAGGGCTTGCCAAAAGGTTCATTGCCACTTGTATCACTACCTTTTTTATCTTTGTCTTCTTTGTTAACTCTGATGTATGGTGTTTTTATTTTGTACACTGAATGTACAATGCTTTTCCTCTTTCCAAACATCTTCCCCACTCTTTAATACATATATCTAGATTGTCTATATCATTTTTGATATTCTAACATACATTCTAAAATAATTGAGCATCATGGGATACTTCAAATTTTATTGTGGCTATATCTGATAGGTTAGTGAATTCTGTATCAAAAGATTTCACAACCTCTTTTCCTTTTCCCTATGGATGTGCCTTACTAATTTGACTAGATATTATACTTTGTATCTTCTCAGTCACATTAAGTAATGTCCCTTCAAGGATTTTTACTTTCTTGTTCTTTCCAATAATTTTATTCAAAGATAAGATCAACTATATTTGATCATCACCATCAACTTCTTGTCCAAGAATAGAAAACATTGATTCCATCTATGGTTTCTAAACTGATTATGTTGCTTCCTTAGGCTTAGGACTGATTACTATTTTCTCCTTAGGAATTTCCTCCTTTTCTATTGCTGCATTATCCTATGGTTCCTCTTGTATTACTTCTACCTCTTTCTCTTCTTCCTTCCTTAGTTCAATTTCTTCTTCCTCATTTACTGCCATGTCTTTTTGTTCATTAGTCAAATTGTCAAAAATATCTTCAAATATATTTTCTTTACTGTCCAGAGTGATGTTTGTTCCTTCTACATGCAAAGACTCATCCTCAATGTTAATGGATGGTGGTAGATCTATCTGATTCTCTACTTCAATCACTTGATCAAATACATTTATGTTCTCACTAGGACTGGAGGTCATAACTCTTACTACTGCTTCTTCTGGCTCTTTGTTGATTTCCTCATAGTTACTTTCCATTATCAGTATGGTTCTTCTTTTCATTCTTAGATGGGTGCTAAGGTTCTTCATTATCTCTTTGAAGTTATCTTCATCTTTTATTTCACATAATTTCCTTACACATCTTTCTCTTATACCTTTATATTCCTCTATTTCTCTTCTTTTTCTGTTTAACAGTTTTTCATATAGGTCATCCAAAGTCTTTCCTATAATTTTATAAAATTTCTTATCTACCAGTATCATAGACCTCACAACTACATCCTCCAAATTTATTCTCTTAGAAGAGTTGTATAACTTATAGTATTTGTTCAGTTTGGTGAAATCACCTTCATTGATGATTAAGGGATTCACTTTTTCTATCTTAGGCTTCCATTTCTTTTTGCTACTTACTACCTCTTCATCTGCTTTAGCTTCTAATGTTTTCCTTAGTTCTATGGTAAATATTGTATTTTGTCTCTTACCTAGACCACTTGACATTTCCTTTAGTCTTTTTTCTAGTGGAGTGGTGGAGGATCTAATGGATTTTTTCAATTCCTGCACTTCGACTTCTTCATTTTCATCCTCTAAGTCCTGAGTTCCTTTAGTAGGGGCTACAAGAGATGTCAAGGGTGGAACTGATAAGACTTCTTTCTATCCTATATCTCTTATTTTCATTTTAGTCTTCTTCATAGTCTCAAATTCATGCTCTGTCATGCTAGTGTCTTTAAGAATTTTCTTAATCATATTGTCTACTCTTTTCTTAGTTGTCTTTTGTGCCTATAGTGATTTTTTGTAGTCAAAGTTCTCTTCATATGTTCTAAATCTAGGTCTCTTGGCATCCAAATTACTCTTAAGTAATCTTCTTATGTATCCTTAAATTTCAACTTCATAACTTCATATTTTAGTGGATCTACAAATTCTACTCTAGGTTCAACTACTTCAATGAAAGTAAAGTAAGTGTCAACCAAAAAACATATATCATTTTTTAATTTCTCCACAATAGCTGGTGGAATCCTTGACCTTTTTCTCATTTGACTTTGAAATGTTTTGATTACCAAAGTGGTACTCTCATTCACTTTTTCTATAGGGTGTCTTCGATAAACCTTGTTGATCATGTCCATGGTACTCTTGTTATCATTTCAATCATCTCTAATAGTATATGGGAATATCCTCAACAAATGAAAAAATATATATGTGATCAAAGATGAAAATCTAAACTGTGAGTTCTTAGTTTTCTTGATCTTCTCAAGGTTTTCTATCAACTGAATTCTCTAGAAATATCACACATCACTACTTGAGCTTTCTCAAAACACACAAAATAGGCTGCATATACCATGCTAGTTACCATATCATCCTCTCTATAATTTGCACAAAACTTTGAGTTTAAAATCTTGCATACATTGTCAGGAATAGTCCCAAGAGATAACTGAGGTGAGGTTGGGGGGGGGGGTGAATCATTTATCTACAAGATTTAATTCTTTATCCAATTAAGTATAGAAGAACATTAAGAATATACACAATAATATAACACTCCACATAATACCACAATTTTGGTTATGTAGAAACCCAAATAGGTAAAAGCCCTGGTGGGAATTAGCACCCACTATAAACAACACTAGAGTATAATGATCCTTGTTAGAAGATCTTAGAACCCTATTAGGAGTTGAACTTTAAAATGCATGAAGTATAGTCACCTAGTCAAAGGTTGGACCATGTTACAAGTATTTTACAAATAACCCTATTAGGGGTAAGGACTTACTGTCCAAGAGCTCACTGCTCGAATGGTGAAGGTTGTAGCTTTCTACACAATAGATACACACTATATCTAGATCTTGGTGAACTCCAACTTAGACAGTCTATCTTATTCAATTCCAATGAATAACATACAATCTCTTCTTTGTCACATAGAACTTCTATAATGGCTCAATACTTTGCACCTCTTGCTCTTCTCTATTCTTTCAACTATCTACCATACTTAGTGATCAAAACTTAATCCAATTTTTTCTCTACCAAATTCTACTTTCTTCTAAATGAATTCCTTACATTCTTTCCCATCAGACATTCCCTACATATAGTACCAACCAGTATTGCAATACTAGGGAGATCTCTTACTGCCTTTGCATTGCTTATCTTTACTATATTGTCAAAATTGATGTGACATGGTCTATTGTGCCATCACCAACTGTCATCTACTTTAGCAAAAAAATATCTTTCTTGTAAATTAAGATGAAAAAAATTACCTTTAGTCTTTGAACCTGATGAAATCATCAATCCTTCTTTGTTATTAAAGATCCACTTATTGTCTTTGAATTCCAACTAATATGCTTTGTCAAGAAACTATCCAACACTAAGTTATGCTACAAACCACCAAAATATATAGAACATCATCAGTGTTATTCTTTCCATCAAAAGTGATAGCTACTCTACCTATGATAGGTTTAGGAGTGTTGTCTCCAAATCTAACCATTTTTCCTTTGTACTTATCCAAATGAAGAAATCTATCTTTGTCTCCTGTCATGTGATGTGAACAACTGCTATCAATGATCTAGTCTATCCTGATGTCTTCTTGTGAAATCAAGGCTAGCTCTTGTTCTTTCCTCTCATCTTCCTTATCCATTTCATCAAACATTCTTTCCATCTCTTCAATAGTAATGAATCCTATTTAATCTTCTACTGAATCATCATCTAATACTCCATATTTTTCATAGTAACATTATTTATACTTAGGATTGTAATTTTTGTATTTCTTGACTCTTGTAGGACACTTACATGCAAAATGACCAATCTTGTTACATGAGAAACATTTTAATGGTAACTGACCTTCATATTTTCCATTTCCTTTTCTTTCTTTCTTAACAATCATAGCAATGAATTCATCTAGTTCTTTATCATCACCTTCATCATCAAAATTACCAGAAGTGCTCAAAGATTTCTTACCATGGAATGAGGCTTTGAATGTTGTTTCATTTTTAGGCTCTATCTTCAATATTGATATCTCAAATTCTAAAATCTTGTTGATTAACATCTCTCTTTTGAAGTCCATACTTTGTATTACATGTTTCTTACATATATACATGTTATTATAATTAATAACTTCAATCAGCTTACAAAACATAAAGTCTTTCCAAAATACAAAATTAATTCATGTTGCATGTTGTCACTAAGGATTGCACTCGAATATGGCTAAGTGTGAACCTAGCAATCCTGTGAAACATGGGACTACTTTCAGGCTATGGGTAGCCTATCAAAAAGTAGACCTCTAGATTAGGGGTTAGTTTCACCTTGAATCACATTGAAACTTACTAACTTTAGGAGTAAAAGGGAGAGAGAGTGCATGAAAACTGAAACTAAACTAGGTAATTCACAAAACTTGGATAGATCCACCAACTACAAAAAAACTCACAATGAAATTAAAAACATAACCTAAGCATCACAACTTCTCCCTAATTCTACTTTTTCCCTTATAAATAACAAGGTGCTAGTTGTAAATGAGAAGGGAAAATGAATTCCACAACCCCAAATACTTTCAAATGCACATAGATTAGTACTTTAGGAAATAAAAGTGCTCATGAGAATCTAAATGAATAAAATATCAAGTAAAGTACTAACCTTAATTAAAATACATTGATATAAAACCCACCAAACACCTCATAAAAGTGTAGGAATAAGAAGGATAATTGGTATGTACTGAATTGAAAGCAGCCAAAATACAGCTTGCTTTTCTAGAGCTACAAACATTCACCTCCAAGTGAGAGAGAATGAATAACTAACTTCAATCACATAAGTGAGAGGTATATAAAACAAGGAAAAATGAATCAACATTGACAACTTCTCAACCTTCTAAAATAGAAAAAACCTACAAGTAGGCCCATGAGGATGCCTATTAAACCCAGATGTCAGATTCTTGAGTTTATAGGGGTAGTGTAAAAAATGAGACTCCTAAAAGAGGTGTTCAAATGAAACTACCCTATCCACTCCAAGTCATGCACTAAATATAATATTTTGATGAATGGTTTATAACAATACCATTATCAAAATTTACAATAAAAATAGGCAATGACTTTTACATTTAAATTTTACTACCCTCCTATGTGGATTTAATTATATTTTAAAATAGTTCTCAACCCAATATAAAAAAGGGGAAAACATATTCTAAAACATTTACTTTTAAAATAAAACCCACCTTCATGAATATACCCAAGCATAAAACCTCTAGGAAAATAAACCACATTTTTTAATAGAATTTCAACCTAATCCTTAAAGGAAAAGGGAATTCTAATCAATTGGAATTTTGTCAAAGATGATCAATGTGCAGGGAAGGGGATGTCAAAACATTGACACTCTACTGTCAATTATTAGGAAACTTTCCAAATCGAACTAGCCTTTACATATGATCCTCAAGCTCTGTTTTAGAAACATTTGTTCATGGTCTTCATGGCATCATACTGTTGATGTAGGTATTATCTTTCAGCATTTCAAAGGCATATTGTTCACTTCCTCTACATTTTAGAGGGCACTATGTATATGGTTTTTTTTGTTTGATTATTTCTGGCATGTGTTCACCATTCCCTCTATATTTTCAAGGGCATTATTGATTCATCTTGTCTCTTTGTATGAGGCACTCGTAACTTTTAGGATTGGGAACACTGAGATGGGGGGGTGGATGAATCAGTGTCCTATACTTTTTACTTTTGATACTTAGAATCTTAACTTAATTTCTTAGTGAATAGAAGTATTTGGGAATTACCTCTATGTGGGCATAGATGTATGGGGAAATATGAGATCTACTCCCAAATCCAAATTCCCAAAGGAGAGATCCAATTTGATCAACCATGAGGTTAATGCACAATCAAATTAATCTATGAAGAATATGAAGGAGATAGAAAAACCCTATGTTTCCATATAAAGGAGTTGTGCTTGAAATTTGAAATAATTGAATTACAACTACTAATCTCAAATTAGGGAAAATTTGGAAAATGCCAATTTCTGATGCTTGTGTGTACTTTCAGGCAATTTTGCAACTTGTTTTGGACTGGAAATGCCGAGATGAAGAAAACCCATAAATATTTTATCTTTCTGACAGCAGGTAGCCTTTGCACCTCGTAAAAGGTCAAAGGCTAGATTCTTTATTTGAAGGTCAATTCTGACTTTGTTTGCAAATCTCAGAAGTTCACCAAAAAGGGTATCCAAATTCACTCTTAGATATGAAATTCTACACATGTACCTACAAGAAAATAGGGGTTTTATTTTTATGGGGGGTTTGCCTTGGTCAAACTCCAATCTAGAAATTAACCTTGAAATTCAATTGAAATGTAGTATGCATAAACAAAGCAATTGGAACAATTCACCTTGGTTATTTTGAATTCCTTGTAGAGGATTCAAATCCTAAAATAAACAAATAGGAATGCTTCAATGGATGTAGAATGAATGTAGGATGTCTCCAATCAATGACAATTGATCTTCAATACCAATATTGAATTAATCTTTGCATATGAGGAGGCTTGGATGGATGTAGAAGGATGGATCTTCAAGGGGTCTCCAAATAGATTGAATCCTTCAATGGCTAACAATGGATCTCCTTGATGGATGGATTCTTGAAAACTTGAATCCTTGAATTCTTTCTTGGATGCTTGAATTAATTTGCTTTCACTTAAGAGCTCGCTCATGAAATTGCTTGATTGTGGATGAAAAAATGAGGAAGGCCTCCTTTTATAGTGAACTATGGCACAATCCTCTAGAGGGGCCACCTTGGAGAATTAAATCAGAACTAGGTCCTAACCTTTTATAAAATATACCTAGATTAAATGCAATTGAAGGATTTACCATTCCAAAACCTGAAATGGCTGACTTGGAGGTGGGAAACCAATATCCCTGAAACTCAACACCTGGAAATCAAGGAAATTTGAAATTTGGATAGGGGGGTCAAGGACAAGCTTGAACCTAACTAGGTTAGGATCGAGGTCAAATTTGACCCCATAAGGTTGACTTTGACCTTGTGGTTAAAAACCTCAGGATCCTATCTTAGAGTGCTAGGAAATGGAGATATAAAGTGAAAATTGGGTGCAGAGGGAAGTAGAATAGGGGGAAAAGATAGATACATGCAAAGACCCGATTGAGGTACTTAACATGACCCCCGACCACTTACTCAGAGGGATAAACACTCTTATCATGGAAGTGCTTCCATTTTAAGATGATACATGAAGCCCCCACTTTAGTAAGAGTATGGACTCGATGCAAACTCTTGGTAAAGGAGATCAGAATGAAAAGATAATCTTATTATAATTCAAGGGACAAAGAGAAACCTTAAACCCCCAGGGACTCAAGTCTTCATTGACTCCTAGATAACCATAAGAGAGACATCTCTAGAGAGAGAAATAAAGGGTGTGATTAACTCGCCCAATGAGAGCTTATGTCCCATTGTGAACCACATAAGAAAATAGCACAATTGGAAAGATGGAATTGAACCACCTAGTGAATGTGGATACTCACTAGTCAACCCATCAAGGATTCACCCCTAGGAATATCCTATTCCATAATAATAAAACCAAAAAAAAAAGGCTTAAAAGATCCAGTCTTAAGGACACCTCTGACCTTAAGAGATCAAAAAATGTGTGTATTTGAAACTGGAGGGATCAAGAGATCCTAACATATAAATCCATGGTTTAAGGATTAGTTACTAATCCAAAAAGGGAGAGAAGTATCTTGAAAACTAATATGTGCATATCAAAAAGTGTGTGTGTGTGTGTGTGTAATAGGTGAGTAGAGCATATGCTCCCACATTAAAGTCATTGCTGACACTTTAACAGGAGAAATGGCTTTAACATAAACATAAACAACTCCACTGAATATGTTTCCATGTCGAGATGCCCCTAGATGAAGACAAATCAAGGGAAATATCATAGAAACATATAGAGAACATAGAAGGGATCTACCTACCATTGGGTTAGTATGATCATAAGATAATATACATATGATATTATTGTAAAAGAATTGACATCATTTCCTAAAGAATGTAGAACTACAATCACAAAGGAGGAAAGATCACATAAGATATACGAAGGAGAATATTTTCAGACCATGACATGGAAAAAAAAAAGAATTAGTGCTACCATATCTCGAATCCAAGTAGATTACACAAGGAAACATTTACAAACAATAGCACAATTACAACATATCAATGAACAACACATAGAATAATAGAGATACATATAGAGGAATTTGAACAATAGTTTTGATTCCTTCATCACCTTACACCAATTGAGTAACAAGGATCATATAAAAGAATCTAACAACATTTAGTAAACATATTATGGGAGAAACATAGTATAGTAGGAAAACACACAACAAAGCTACCATGAAGGACAAGCCAATCAAGTGTGCCACCTACTCTCCCCATCTTGTTGTATATCATTTAGGGAAGGTGGGTAACGCACAAGAGGGACTATATCCAACATAGTAGGAATGATAGCTAGTTCCAAACAAGGATCCTCTTGATAATCACAATGTTTGACACTAGGGGTAAGAGTTAATTGAGATGAAAGCATATTAGGTAAATCAATGTGAATGAAAATAGTCTCATATTCATCATTAAAATCATCATCAATATCATCAAGAGTATCTTCTTTGTCTGAATTAATCAAAATAGGATCTAAGATATGAATATAATCATCATAATCATGCATCTTAACATCATTATTAGTAACAACTTCTTCTAACACATCATGCATAGATTTATCTGAAGAAGGTAGAGATCTTTGAAGAATAGAATTATGAGCTTTAGCATGTGCATGACAATTTTTACGACATTCATTAGAAGATTGATTACATTTTGATTTATTTGAGATAGGTTAAGAACTAGGAGGAATAATCATAGGATCCTACACTTGTTCTTTAGGAAGATCAATAGGATTATTAACCGTAGGGGGAACAATCATAGGATCTTTGATAGGTTCAATAGAAGGAACAAAACTAGAAGCCATAGTTAAAGGAGGTATAGAAGGTGTAGGTAAAAGACAATGATTAAGATCCATGGGAGGTATACTTAATTCAAGAATCTTACGATTTTTATAAGCTTGATATGAATGAAAGATATTATTAGGATGAGGAGGACATGAATTAGGTAATGAAGGCTAGAAGAAATCAAGAGCAACACAATCTCTAGGCTTGGAAGGTTGATATAAAGTATGATTAATCATCTTCACTTCTTCAACATGAATGAACTTAAGACACTTATGGATAGTTCAAGAAAAAACATTCATGGAATTCAATGAAGGTAAACCTAGCTTAAATTGAAATTGATCAGAAGTAGGAACAACAACAAAGGTAGTGTTCACAATTTTTCCTCAAAGTTCAACTAGTAAAGTAATAGAACCAAATGATGGGTAAATAAAACCATTGCAAGTTTTAATCCACACATTTGATGTATCATAAGAATCACATTGTAAGTTTTTCATAAAAAGATTTTATTTAGTAATAACATTGACTAAGGATGTAGTATCAACAAGACAACCACAAGCAAGTATCTGAGAAATCCTAGTAGAAATGTAAAGATGGCCATCAGGAGCTTTAATAGTCTGAGAGTCATCAAAGGTAATCAAAAGTTCCTGGGGTCTTTTATTCTTAGGTTGTTGTCAAGGTTTAGGTTGAGTTTTCAATTTAGGTTTAGGTTTTGGTCAATGTTGAGATTGAACTTGAGGCTGAATATGAGGTTGAGGTTGAGGTTTAGGTGGAGATACAGATTGACCAACATGCTCCACTTGATTAACAACATGATTGAGATCATCCATCTTTGAATCATACATAATTTCCATAGCAAATGGTTGAGCAATGGTATTAGTATCATGTGTAGGTAAAGGATTCATATAGATTTGAAGGTTTTGATTAGGAGGAGAGACAAATTTTTTCCACTACCATCAAGATTATAAAAAAATAAGGCATTAGAGTCAATTAAGTATTGAACCTTATGTTTTAAAGAATAACATTTTTCATTATCGTGACCATTTTGATGATGATATTGAAAAAAAGCATTTTGATCAAAAGATTTAGATGCAATCGTAGCAAGTAAAAGAGGTTGAATAGAAGGTAAAGTAATCATACTAGCAGTTATCAACTTATTCATAATAGCATGTAAAGATTAATAAAGAGGAGTAAACGTATGATTTAATCAAAAAGTAGTGGATGTAGAAGTGGCATTGTGAGATGCAACAACAACTTGATCAGCAACTGCATTTGCTTGTTTTTTTATCTTGACATAGTTGTTGAATTTTTTAAATTTGTTTTGATTAGGAGTAGCATCACTCTTATCAACTAGAACATGAACCATTGGAGTGTTGCTCTCAAATTGAATCACTTGTAATTGATAATGATGAAGCACTGCACAAAGTTGTTGAAAAGAGGTAAATTTAGTAAGCAGAATCTTATCTCTAATATCCTTTTGCAAATTTCAAATAAACATACATTGAATATCAATATCAGGAATAGGATAGGACATCTAAGCATACAAATGCTTAAATCTACCCATAAATTTAGATAATTTCTCCTTATCATTTTGTTTACAATGCATCAAATCAGTCAAAGACACTTATAGGCCAATGTTGTTTTGAAATTGTTGAATAGAGGCATTAGTAATTTGTGGAAAGGAATCAATGGAATAAGGAGGCAAGGAACAATACCATTGTAAGGCCTTGTCATAGAAGGTTCTAGCAAATAGTTTGGCTAAAATCCTATGGTCATGAGCATAATCACTACAAAGGATTTGGAATGTTTTAACATGATGAACAAGATCTCATTTTCCATTATAATTCTCAAGATGAGGCATCTCACCTTGCTGAGGAACATGAGTATGAATAATGTCTTAAGAAAAGGGACTTCCCATGTCACATGTAGGAATACTAAACTTGTTTTGAGTTAAGGAAGCAAGTTGTTGTTGTAAGGATGACACAGTTTGAGCCAAACTTATTATTGTTGAGTCATTGGAGGAAATAGGAGGAGTAGCAACATTAGACATACTTGGTAAAGTGTAAGAAGTTGTAGGAATAGAAGACACAACTAGAGGAATCGTAGGAACTACAATTGGAAGTGGATTGGAATAAGTAAAAGGAACATTATGATATGAAGGTTGTGATGTAGGAAGGGACACAGGAGGAACACTCATATGAATAGAAGGAACCATCATAGTCACCAAAGAAGGAGTATAGGTAGGAATACTAGGTAAAGGATTAGAATGAGGTTCAACACTAGTAGGAGGAATCAACCCTAAATCTTGAGCTTCTTGAGCTAAAGGTTTAACATTTGAATGCATGAGGTGAGTAATACCATGCAAGAGGTTAACACCTTGATGAATATCACAGAGAACTTTCTTAAGAGCCTCTATAACTTGAATAGAATCTTGATTGTGGTTCTCTTGAATAAGCCAATTACCCATTTTATCAAGTTCAGTTGAAATTTTTTGAACTTGTTCAGGAGGAAATCTTAAAGTTTCATCCTCATCATGAGATGAATGAGAAGAGTTTTGATCCATTGTAGGATTGGAATCATGAAAATCAAGTTATCATCTAGGATCCTAAGGAAAGGAGAGGAAGATTTAGGATCAAAGGAACCCATGAGTCTATGACTTCTTCTAACTGGAATGTTATAAGTAGGACTAGTAGTAGTAAATCTCATAAACCAATATAATGTAAATGAACTAAAATAAGAACACATAAAGCATGAATATTTTTGTATTTTTGAAATCTAATTAGCATGCAAGATCTAACATAAAGGAGAAATCTAATACTAACAAGATAAAAGGAAGACACAATAGGGCCTCCAATTCCATAAAAGAAAAGAGAGTAAGTATGCCGGGTTAACCAAAATGAATAGAAGTATTTTGGAATCACCTCTATGTGGGGATAGATGTATGGGGGAAATATGAGATCTACTCCCAAATCCAAATTCCCAAAGGAGAGATCTAATTTCATCAAACAAGAGGTTAATGCACAATCGAATCAATCTATGAAGAATATGAAGGAGAGAGAAAAACTCTATGTTTCCCTATAAAGGAGTTGTGCTCAAAATTTTAAATAATTGAAATACAAGTACTAACCGCAAATTAGGGAAAACTTGGAAAATGCCAATTTCTGATGTTTTTGTGTACTTTCAAGCAATTTTGCAACTTGTTTCGGACTGGAAATGTCAAGATGAAGAAAAACTAGAAATATTTTATCTTTTTGATAGTAGGTAGCCTTTGACCCTCATAAAAGGTCAAAGGATAGATTCTTTATTTGAAGGTCGATTTTGACTTTTTTTGTAGATCTAGGAATTTCACTAGAAAGGGTATCCAAATTCGCTCTTAGATCTGAAATTTTGCACCTATACCTGCAATAAATTGGGGGTTTTGTTTTTATGAGGGGTTTGCCTTGGTTAAACCCCAATTTAGGATTTAACCTTGAAATTGAATTGAAATGTAGTATACATAAATAAAGCAATTGGAAAAATTCACCTTTCTTATGTTGAAGTCCTTGTAGAGGATTCAAATCCTCAAATCCACAAATATGAATGCTTCAATGGATATAGAATGAATGTAGGATGTTTCCAATCAATGGAATTTGATGTTAAATGCCAATCTTGAATTAATATTTGCATATGAGGAGGCTTGGATGGATGTAGAAGGATGGATCTTCAAGGGGGCTCCAAAGAGATTGAATCCTTCAATGACTAATAATGGATCTCCTTGATGGATGGATGCCTAAACACTTGAATACTTGAATTCTTTCTTGGATGCTTGAATTCACTTGCTTACACTTGAGAGCTCATTCATGAAATTGCATGATTGTGGATGTGAAAATGAGGGAGGAAGGCCTCCTTTTATAGTGAACTAGGGAACAATCCTCTAGAGGAGCCACATTGGAGAATTAAATCCCAATTAGGTCCTAACCTTTAGAAAATATACCTAGATTAAATGCAATTGAAGGATTTACCATTCTAAAACCTAAAATGGCTGACCCAGAGGTGGAAAAACAAATATCCCTTGACACCCATAAATCAAGGAAATTTGAAATCTGGACAAGGAGGGTCAAGGAAGAGCTTGAACCTGACTAGGTTGAGATCAAGGTTGATCTTGACCTGGTTAGGATCAAGGTTGAATTTGACCCCATAAGGTCAACTTTGACCTTGTGGTCAAAAACCTTAGGATCCTATCTTTGAGTGCTAGGAAATGGAGATATATAGTGAAAATAAAGTGCAGAGGGAAGTAGAACAAGGGGAAAATCTAGATACATGCAAAGACCCAATCAAGTCACTTAACATGACCCCAGACCACTTACTTAGAGGGCTAAACACTCTTATCATGGAAGTGCTTCCATTTTAATATGATACACTTAGTAACTTAAATTAACATCAATGTAAAACATTCATAACACATGACACCAAATATAATTACGGGGAAACCCAAATAGGTAAAAACTTTGGTGGGAATTGACACCCAGTAAAAATTGTACTTTTGTATTATGATCCATGTTAGAAGATCTTGTAACCTTGTTAGGAGTTGTTCTTTACAATTCTTTAGTATAGTGACCTCCTCAAGGCTCAAACCCTATTAGGATTCTTTTACAATTAACCCTATTAGGGGTGGGGAAACACTATCATATAGCTCACTACTCAAGTGGTGAAGGATACAACCTTTTGGATATCACATACACACTATATCTGCAAGGTGAACTGGTGTAGTGACATTTCTTGTCTGATCAGTTCCTTTGGTGCATTGATGCTTTAGCCTTTTGTAAATATTTAACACATTTTGTGTTCTCTTTGCATACTTATTCTCTGCTTATGCAAACTCTATTTCCATGCCATATTGAATTACAAAGGCACATGTCTTATTTATATGTGCATACAAAATTATTTACTAGGTTGGTCTTTTAACCTATTATATACAATACTTCCAAATGAATTGGCTCAAGAATGTTTACATACAATTAAATTAACATGTCTATGTCCTAAATACAATAGGTGCATAGCCTTTACAAAACAAAATTATAAGCACTAATCAAAATGAAAACAATCGGCTCCATGTTTTGTTTTATTCTGCCACTTACTATCCATGCCACTTCATTTGACTGTAACTTCCTCATATTGAATCATACCATCATGCACCCTTAGACATAGCATGAATACATACTTAGAAGCTTAACTTCTAGGGCACATGTCACATCTCTATCATACACATGTGTGCTGATGCTCTGATCACCTAGTGCTCTGCTATCTATCCAGTCTTCAATACTTAGCTATGTCTATGATCTTCTACATTATGCGTTGACTCCAAAACTTCATATGAATTTGTTTCCATAATGAAAACACTAATTACAATCATATACATTATTATAGTCAACTTTCCAACAATCTCCCCCTTTCTCATTAATGGAAACAAAGGAATATGGTGAAGTTACTAGCTATATTCTTATCCAAAATCTTACTAATATATAGTCTAACTTATATCTCCCTTTCTACTATATCCTATACTCCTTTACATCATATACAAGACTCAATATTATATATTCTATACTGCCCCTTTGATTTTAATGACAAAGGTGTGCAAAAATATGTATTCATAAGTACTTACAAAGTGAAGACATCTAGATATGCTAACTTTAGTTTAGCAATCTCATTCTACCAAAATTTTTGTACTATGTCTACTCTCTAGAGATGGTTGCACAAAGCATATGTTAAATTTTCCATCTTCTCTAGTTCTATACACAAACCTTGATCATATTTCACTATAGTGGCATTGATATCCTTCATTTTCTGATTCAAGACATCTAGTGAAGGAGCAAGAGCATTTCTCAGCTGTGTTTGCCTTGCCTTATTTTGGACATTTCTTTTTTCTATCCTTTCTATCTTGTCCACTTGCCCCTGGTAGACATTATTACACATGTTTACATCTATAGTGGGATCTTGTACTGATTTCCTTACTTGGTTTATCATATTCTCTTTCTCCTAAATTTTCTTATAGAGAACTACAATCAGCTTGTCTTGGTTCATGTAGTCTACTATGAGTTTTCTTCCTTTGCCTACAAATTATTTTAGTGAAGCTTAACCAATCTTTAAGGATTTGAGGTCAAGTGAAAATTTTGTAGTTAGCTCATCCAATCTCTTCTTAAGATACTTCTCTTTTGATACCTTAGCCATTGATTTTCCTAGGCATGAGAATTTTTTGTACCTCCACTAAATGCACTTTTTGTACCTTGCTCTCTACTGGTAGTAGATTGTTCAAAATTTCTATTGATTCAACAAATAGAGGATTTCTCATTACTTGTTTTTCTTTGGATTTTTCCATTGCTAAGACACTTATCTTAATCAAGTCTTCTTCTCCCCATGAATCCATGCTTATAGTATCAGGGGTCAAACTTGACAACAATGATGCAGAGGTCACAGGAGTGATAGGTGTGTTGTCCATTATTTTTTCCTTTGACCTTGTTTCAATAGTAGACTCTTTTTATTTCTTCTCTTCATATTCTTTTTCCTCTTGATCTTCTTTCTCCTCTTCTCTTCTTGTTATATGCTCAATTAGCACTTCTTGCTTCTTAGGTGAGTTATCACTGCATAGTATTTCAACTTCTTGTTTGATCACAAAGGATTCATCAAATTTTTCTAGGTCTTTGTCAGTGGCCACCATTGATATCTCCACATTATCAATCATTATTGTCTTAACTTATTAAGTTGTGGTCATGAGAACATACCTTATTTCAATAGTAGGAATTTTTACCGAGGGCACTCAGTCCAGTGGACCTATTATAGGTGTTTTTGTGACCTTAGCTTCTTTATCTTGCTCAATAGGTTCTTGAGTGATGGGCACATATGAAGGTTTCATGCGTTGTTCAAGAAATACTTTCTCAAAATCTTGTTTTGTCGCATTCATTATCTACTCATAATCCTTTTTCATTATGTGCAATGCCCTCATCTTGTTTTGTTAATTTCATGATATTTTTCATAGAACTTAGCTATCTAATCTAGGCTTCCTTCCTCTACCACTCTAGTCCTTAACACTTGAAGACTTGGTAGGAATCCTACCTCAGGAGGTGGTTGCACATTTCTACCTTGAATTCTTGTGTCTCTAGTTGAAGGGTGACTTGTGGAAATTTTCTTCTTCCTCTTGGGAACCTTGGGAGATGTTTTAGTGGACTCCACATAAACTATAGCTGTGGGCACAAGACTGATATCAATAGTTTTCTCAACTTTTATTTTCTTTTTCTTATGGTCATCTATTTTATCTGTCTTGGTTTCTATAGAGGATGCTCTCTCAATATGCATAGATATTTTGTCCTCTTTGGCTTTATTGAAGCTTTCTTGAGTCACACCATGTATCTTCAAAATTGTAGAGGTTATTTTGGTGGGTTTCCTCTTGGTTGTAGCATTGTTTAAGACTGCATCCACTTCCCTAGTATTTTCTTCATAAGTTCCCCATCTAGGTTCATTTGGATCCTTGGGCACTGATAGTAAAACTTGTGCATAGGCTTCCAAGACTTTCTCTTCCACTTCAAATCCAAGTGGATGAATCCACTTAAATCTAGGCTTAATAGCCTCCATACAAGTACTATCATTCTCCACCATAAAGAAAATGTTGTCCTTATATTTCTCAACAATACTTAAAGGTATCCTATACCTCATTTGCATCTTTATCCTGAAGGTTTTCAATTCTATCTTCATTTAGTCTCTATGGGTTCTCTCAACTGATGCCTTAAGGGATATTTGAGGTATTGTAGGTAAGCTTTTGTCTAGGTATAAGTCTGATACCTTTCCAACTATATGAAAGAACATGTAGATTATCAAAGACCCAAACTTGAATACTTTGGTCTTGTCATGCTTGATTGCCCTTATGTTGTCCATCAATTGTGCATGCAAGATTTCACACAAGTTGAATTCACCATTTTCCCTTACTATCCTTATGGCTACAAGAATAGTGGTTGCAGATACACTATTGACCCTATTGGCATGCTAGAATCTATAACCAAGAATCATAGATATTAATTTGATGTCCTTCTCCTCAATTGGCTCAATAGTCATCCTGCCCTTATCACTCCAAGATTTTTAGGCTTGCTCAACTAATTTCCTAACATTCTTCCCAACTGGAAGAATGGTACTTGTCCTAGATAAACCTGTCATCTCATGAATTTGATCTACTATGATTGTTACTAGTACTTTACCTATCCAAAATAGGTCATCTTAGATCCTACTCAATAATATCTTGACCTAGTCAGATTCATAAAATTCATGCGCAGTAGCATATTCAATGATAAGTTGGTCTTCTAGGTGTGCAAACTCATCTATGAGTGTTGTATCAGGTTTTCATCATTGTCTCAAGATGTGACCTAATTTTGTCTAAGCCAACTGGCTCCTTTCTGCAATAAACATATATGTGTATGTCTTCTACATGCATGATGCCCATAGGGGTTCTTGAAAATGCACCTTATAGGTCATCTAAGGTTGACTTAAATGGATTCTCTTAAACACATATCTTTTTTTTTTAGTAAAATAAAATACAATTGGAGTAGCCATGACTTACTTGTTTAGATGCTTCTGAAAGGTTTCAAAGGGTTTTTGAGATGTTGCATTGATCTAGACCTTCCAACTATCAAACTTCTTTCTTTGCTAATAGATTCACTTTAGTGCTTCATAACTTCAATTCCTGGATCTTTAGTGCTCTCTAAATGCTCAAATTAGAATGCAATGTGTGAATAATGAAGCTTCAATGGCTATAAAGTGAATTTTTCTACCATTAATGCTTACCATGTAAATATAGAGTTCAACTATGAATTTCATTCTTTTTCTCCACTTACAATTTGGCAATACGCTCATCCTTGGGTGGTTTAGTTTCATCTTCTGAATGATTTCCAATCTTCTTACCTTCTATAGATTCTTCTGATGCTTTCTTTCTTGCTCACATGTCATTGATATGCTTTTGTGCTTCATTGAACCCAATACCATTGGTGTCTCCTTTAATCTTTTGTGCATACAATTGTGACTCTATAAGATCCTTTCTTGAGTGTAATTTGTCAATATGATTCCTTGCCTTAGAAAATTTAGATTCAATCTATTTCATGATGTTCTCTAATTCCAAGACTTTCATGTTTTCTGGCCTTAGTCCTTTATCTAACTTCTTGTTCTCTTTGACCTGTTCTTCATAGGCTTCTTGATTGTTAGGTAGCTTTTCATCCAACTCTTCAATCTAATCTTTCAGGGATGTATTTTCCTCATTTATCTTTTTAATCATTTTTCCCTAATCATTTTTCCCAGATTTCTTGTGGAATAGTCTTTCAAGTATTTTCTTAGTCTTTTGATGACTTCTTGAGAATCACTAACTTTTTCTTTCAGTTCTTCAATTTCCTTTTCAGATCTATCAAGATCTTCAAGAGCCGCTTCAAGATTATTTTTTGGATGTTTCATTTCTCCATTATCCATGATCTCCTCAAGTGGTTAAACTTATCTTCAAAGGAAAAAAGCTCTGATACCAATTGTTAGGATTGGGAACACTGAGAGGGACAGGGGGTGAATCAATGTTCTATACTTTTTACTTTTGGTACTTTGAATCTTAACTTAATTTCTTAGTAACTAAAATGAACATCAATGCAAAACATTCATAACACATGACACCAAATATGATTATAGGGAAACCCAAATAGGTAGAAACCCCTATGGAAATTGACACCCACTAAGAACTATACTTGTGTATTATGATCCCTCTTAGAAGATCTTGTAACCATGTTAGGGGTTGTTCTTTACAATGCTTTAGTATAGTGACCTAGTCAAGGGTCGAACCCTATTAGGATTCTTTTACAATTAACCCTATTAGGGGTGGGGAAACACTATCCTACAGCTCACTACTCAAGTAGTCAAGCCTAAAACCTTCTAGATATCATATACACATTATATCTAGAAGGTGAACTAGTGTAGTGACACTACTTGTCTGATTAGTTCCTTTGGTGTGCTAATGCGTTAGCCTTTTGTAAAGATTTAACACATTCTATCTTCTCTTTGCATAATTCTACTTTGATTATGTGAACTCTTTTTCCATGCCATACCTAATTACAAAGGCTCATGTCTTATTTATATGCACATACAAAATTATTTACTTGGTCAACCCTTTAACCTATTACATACAGCACTTCCAAATAAATTAGCTCAAGTGTGTTTAAATAAAATAAAGTAAACATGTCTATGTCATAAATACAATAGGCACATAGCCTTTACAAAACAAAATTATAAGCACTAATCAAAATGCAAATAGTAAGCTCCATATTCTATCATGTTCTGTCGCTTATTGTTTGTGCCACTTCATTTGATTGTAACTTCCTCATACTGAATCATATGATCACGCCCTCTCAAACATAGCATGAATACATACTCAGAAGCTTAAATTCTAGGGTGCATGTCATAACTCTTTCATACACATGTACGTTGATACTCTGATCACCTGATGCTCTGTTATTTGTCTAGTCTTCCATACTTAGCCATTTTTATGATCTTCTACATTATGCAGTAACTCCCAAACTTCATATGACTTTGTTTCCATAATGACAACACTAATTACAGTCATATATATCAGTATAGTAAACTTACCAATAGTAACTACATTCATTTATTGGTCCATATGGTAGCTTAGGGTGTAAGTATTATTATTTACACCCTCTTTTTGGATTAGGGATGAGCTATGACTTGCATCACTATTAATGCTTTTGTTTCCTTTAAAGAATGTTGAGATATTCATGTTTTATGGCCATTAGTTTATTTAAATTGATGCCTTTGATTTTTTTGTTTTTTGTTTCTCGTGCTTGGATAAAACATGAGCTCTATTCCTCCATACATTTTGATATTCTCTTTTCCTTTGAAAGGATCTATTTTTCTATGTTCTTTGTATTGGTACCTATCGTACTATGTTGCTCACTACTTTGATTCTTCACTTCTGTATGGCCTATAAAAAGGTCTAGGGAATTATATCCTTGGCTTGTATTTGGTTTTTCCTTCACTATGACTGGTCCCATGAGTTTGATCTATAGTTTATGTTAATTGTCTATGGTCACTATTTGGTATACTCAATGCCCCACAAGCCATTATATCCTAGTTGGCATGTTGAACCTATTATGCCTCCCCTTGGGTATTATCACCATCATTGCCTACTAGTGTAATGTATCTCAAAAAATTGTGAGCTACCTACCATGACATATACATTTTGTGGATTCATGGTACCTGGACTTTAGAATAGGGCACCATTGTTTTATTTGATTTCCTGATTGGAACCCAAGACTTAGAGGCATGTTGTTGAATGCCATCAAAACATTGCTTTGTAATTTGTTATCTATCCATGAGGCACCATGGAAAGGTCTATCTTAGAGCTTACTCTGATTCTTTTTTACTGTTGCATGTTGATGTATACTATTTCTATTGTTATCATGCCCTGCTTTGTTTTGGGACCATCACTTCATTTATTTTCTATTTGATTCATTTATTGGTATGATTTGAAAGCCTGTGAGCTAGAAGCACTATGTTTGTTGTTCTAATTAATACTCACAATCTAGGTGTTATTGTATTTCTTGACACTGTGCCTTTACTTATTCAAGGACCTTTAAAAACCCATAATCATTATGGGGCATCACAAATGCATTGTTTATAGGGATTGATGGCTATGTTTGGCTTTTCTCCATTTTCTATGGTGGTATCATATTAACTGATTTCTTCATGTGGGTTCTCTATTCATTGTCACATATTCTTTGGAACCTCAATGGTTTTCTCATTCTCTTTAAGATTGGATGAACTACTCTACTCACTATACCACATGATGGTATGTCATCTTTAAGAGGCACTGTCACTAATTCACCAACTAAAGCCCCATTCTACTTAGCTAAAAATGAAAATTTAAATCACTTCCTTTGCCATGAATTTATGAGATAGAACTATACCAATTTGTGTACAATTTCTAAAATGTTGATGATGTATGCCCCTTTTAATCTTCCAATGTATAACCATGCTTTATTTGATTTTCCTTTGTGACCTCATAATGTCCCACTGATACTACTTCCTCTAGTTGTTTCCTATTGGTGATCATGGGTTCTCTTGGCTTGTGATGTGGTCTCTATCAAGTAAATTTGAAATTTTCTTGTCAGAGCCTACATCACAGGCCAATATCATTCATCCATAGTTCTAGTACCTTTTGATTATTATTGTACATATGATCTTTGTACTTTGAGGATGGTCTCTAAGAAATACCATCCTCTCATTACTTCGATTATCTGAATGAGGTAAAAAAAATAGTGAATCAACTTCTTCTATATCTACACATGGAACAAACAAGTTAGTTAAAATAATTATATCTCTCTTTATTCCTACAACATCCTTCTTGAGTGTACATGCCCTATAGTATATCCCTTCTTAGAGGTGTATGACCGAGTTCCTATATGCATGCTTGTAAATATTATGGCAACATGCATTTCTTAGATCCATTGGATCTAAGCCCACCCCTTTCTTTCTTCTTTGCAGGTTCTTGATCACCAGAGCACACTGGACATGACTGGATCAAGACTTCATTACCAAGAAATGTCCAGTACCCTTGTATTTTTATTCATCATTTAATGCATGTCTTTACTTATTCATGCAATTTTTTAAATGGCTATGCTCACTTCCTATGTGAGCTCAGATGAATGACTTTCTTAGTTATTTCTTTTGTACAACATATTTAAGATATTGGCACATATACATGTAATTCTTTAGATGTAGAACATTTCTTTTCCTTTTCATGTATCTTACTATGAAATGAACACAACTCTAAGAAAGATTACCTAAAAATCCAAACTAGGGTACAATAGTCTCATTTATTAATTAGGCCTCCAAACATGAGTGAAAATATGATAACATTCTAGCGACCTCAACTAAGTGCTTTCCTACTAAGAACCTTCACTAGTTTCCTTTGAATCCATTGGCCATAGAGTCCTTAAGCCTCAAAACTGAACCTAGCTGCTATCCAAAACAACATCTGTTTCTCCAAAACTAAACTTGAATGCTTGAGACAAACTAATTTGGCTTATTCCTAACCAAAGCCAAACTAAAAAGTGAAAGTTGAAAGAAAAATTATGTTGAAACACTTAGGGAAAACAAAACTAAAAACTCCTATCCCACCCTACTTTAACCAGTATCAGAAAACTGGTCAAATGAATCCATTGACTAGACTATTGAAATAACTCCCCATCCTCCTCAGAGTGTTATACTTTGCACATTTGATGCCAACAAAGAGAATATGGAATATAAAAACATATTGAACTACCTAGCATATCAACTTCTGAAATTGGTAGTCCAAATTACTAACCTTGATTAGATCATAGGTTCTATCTTTCAAGGGGGCTGATAACACTAAATAATCTCCTAGTCATCAAGAAATGGACTTTTGACATCACCCTCCATTGAATCCTTGAATATGTATGGTTCATTTGACCCCATCTAAGAAAGTTATCTAATAGGACATCCCCTTGAGAGTATGAGTCTAGGACTTTGTTGCTTAGTATGCACCTTATGAATGACCTCAGCATGTTGATAAAAAATATGCCCCTCCATGATGGTTTTCCATACCATTTCTTCTTCTATAGTTAGAGGATCATCCTCTTCTTCTGTTGGAAAAGCCAATAGCTCATCAAAGCTATCAAATTGCATAATTGGTTCTTCCTCATTATCTAGGAAACATGATCCCTGAGAGTCATCCACCACTTTATTGCAGATAGGTCTAGGTTCTATAACTAGGGTAGCATTAACCCCCTTAAATACAAACTCTTCCTCAAGAACCCACATGCCATTATCTATTTCAAGAGGAAGAGGAATATCCATAAGAGTTGAGCATAAAACATCAATTAGAGAATAAAAATCTTGATGTTGTTCTAAGTTAGCAGTAATTATATCATCTTTCTTATCATAATTAGTGAGCTCAATGAGTAAATATTACATTACCTCCTCTTGATCAATATAAGAAGGCATTCCCTCAAATAAATCAGTTAGGATCCCATCTTGATCACTTGCTCCCTGATCCTTGTCTTTGTACTCTAATATATCATTACATAATGAATCCACTTATTCTTATGATAATTATGAAAGAAAACAACTAAAAGAAAAAAAGCATCCTCTTCCTAGTGACCTAAAATGTTATGAGGTGTAAGGGTCTCTTCAGGGATTGGCTCATAAGGCTTTACATGCTGCAGGATGGGTTCACTATTAGTTAGGAAGTCAAACCTTTTAGATATCTCTTTTATAGGAATAGAATGGAGTGGCTAGAAATGTGAGACGAGGTCATGAATAGGCTCTAAAAATGTATGGAGATTAGGCCCTTGTTGACTAATATTCTAAACTGAAGGAGAAATCCTAAAGCTTTTAATTTTAATAGAAGTTCTAGGGGACTCACTAGGCAAGAAACTTTAAATTTGAACCTTGTGACTCTCTTATTTGGTCTGCAAAGTTTCTAGGTCATCTTCCTCTAGGCTTGCATCTACTTGGGAATTTGAATATACAAGAGTATCCTCCTTCTTAGTAACATGAGGCACCTCCTCATGGATCTCCTTTGTTAAAATATTTGGCATCTAAAAACCTAGAAACATGGTCTATGAGGGTCTCCAAGATTGTATTAAGTTTTCATTTCCCTCTAGTGGATCTGGTGAACGTTCTAGTATTGGGAAAGCAATGAATGCTTGATCTCCTTTCCTTAGTGGTGGTCCCAATAAATCTTTAATCAATTTATCCTTTTTTGCAATCTTTCTAGCAAGTGTCTCTTGCTCATGATCATGGAATTGATCATTTTTCACTAAGTCTTTTCAGAGTTCCCCCTCATTTTTTGTAGTTGTCAAATAAATGAACCTTATTAAATCTTGATGATCTTCAAGATTCTTCTCATAAACCTTTTCTTGTGTCAAGATCAATTGGTTCCTTTATTCAAGATTTTGTTCATAAATTTCTATCTTGTTCTCTAGATGCCTTGAGATCTCTTCTTTTTGAGCCACCCTATCCATATACTACTTTGAGATTTATTCTTTCTGAGCCTTTATCTCTGCATAGTATTTCATGAAAGAGCTCATTTCTTCTCAAAAAATTTCCAACCAATCATTGAAGTTTTTATCTAAAATGGGGTAGGAATCATTTCGAGGATTGTAATGGTGACCCTCATAGGGTGGTTCATAGGAATGTTGCCAGGATGTTGGATGCTGGTTGGGAGGGTATGATAGTGCATACTAGAAATTTTCTTTTGGTGGGCTATTTTGGCTCTATGTCGCTGCTTGGCCAGCTTGATATGGCATGAATGATGACACATGGGAAGATTTTTAATGATATGAGGGGTGATAGGGAGAATATGCATTAGGAATTAACATGCTTATTAATCAAATGAGTTTGTAAAAAGGATATTTTATGAAACTTACTAGCACTTGGACTGTTTACACTAGTAGATTTTTCTCAGAGTCCCCATGGTGTTCAGAACAAAATACCTCTTAAAGGCTGATTGCATTGAGGATCACACCAAAATCTTAGTGAATGATGGGAAACATAATTTTTCCATTGGGTGTGCCAAAAACTATTGTCACTAAGGATTGCACCCAAATATGGCTAAGTGTGAACCTAGCAATCCTATGAAACATGGGACTACTTTTAGGCTGTGGGTAACCTATCAAAAAGTAGACCTCTGGATTAGGGGCAAGCTTCCCCTCGAATCACCTTGAAACTAACTAACTTTAGGAGGGAAAAGGAGAGAAAGTGCATGAAAATTGAAACTAAACTAGGTGAGTCACCAAACTTGGATAGGTCCACAAACTACAAACAAACTCACAATGATATTCAAAACATAACCTGAGCATCACAACTTCTCCCTAATTCTAGTTTTTCCCTTATAAATAATAAGGTACTTTTTGTAAATGAGAAGGGAAAATGAATTCCACAGCCCCAAATAATTTCAAATGCACATAGATTAGTAGTTTAGGAAATAAAAGTGCTCATGAGAATCTAAATGAACAAAATATCAAGTAAAGGACTAACCTTAATCACAATACAACAATATGCATGCTTGTAAATATTATGGCAACATACATTTCTTAGATCCATTGGATCTAATCCCACCCCTTTCTTTCTTCTTTGTAGGTTCTTGATCACCAGAGCACATTGGACATGACTGGATCAAGACTTCATTACCAAGAAATGTCCAGTACCCTTGTAGTTTTGTTCATCATTTAATGCATGTCTTTACTTATTCATGCAATTTTTTAAATGGCTATGCTCACTGCCTGTGTGAGCTCAGATGAATGACTTTCTTAGTTATTTCTTTTGTACAACATATTTAAGATATTGGCACATATACATGTAATTCTTTAGATGTAAAACATTTCTTTTCCTTTTCATGTATCTTACTATGAAATGAACACAACTCTAAGAAAGATTACCTAAAAATCCAAACTAGGGTACAATAGTCTCATTTATTAATTAGGCCTCCAAACATGAGTGAAAATATGATAACATTCTAGCAACCTCAATTGAGTGCTTTCCTACTAAGAACCTTCACTAGTTTCCTTTGAATCCATTGGGCACAGAGTCCTTAAGCCTCAAAACTGAACCTAGCTGCTATCCAAAACAACATCCTTTTCTCCAAAACTAAACTTGAATGCTTGAGACAAACTACTCTGGCTTATTGCTAACCAAAACCAAACTAAAAAGTGAAAGTTGAAAGAAAAATTATGCTGAAACATTTATGGAAAACAAAACTAAAAACTCCTATCCTACCCTACTTTAACTAGCATCAGAAAACTGGTCAAATGAATCCATTGACTAGAGTATTGAAATAACTCCCCATCCTCCTCAGAGTGTTATACTTTGCACATTTGATGCCAACAAAGAGAATATGGAATATAAAAACATATTGAACTACCTAGCATATCAACTTCTGAAATTGGTAGTCCAAATTACTAACCCTAATTAGATCATAGGTTCTATCTTTCAAGGGGGCTAATAACATTGAATAATCTCTTGGTCATCAAGAAATGGACTTTTGACATCACCCTCCATTGAATCCTTGAATATGTATGGTTCATTTGACCCCATCTAAGAAAGTTATCTAATAGGACATCCCCTTGAGAGTATGAGTCTAGGACTTTGTTGCTTAGTATGCACCTTATGAATGACCTCAACATGTTGATAAAAAATATGCCCCTCCATGATGGTTTTCCATACCATTTCTTCTTTTATAGTTAGAGGATCATCCTCTTCTTCTATTTGAAAAGCCAATAGCTCATCAAAGCTATCAAATTGCATAATTGGTTCTTCCTCATTATCTAGGAAACATGATCCCTGAGAGTCATCCACCACTTTATTGCAGATAGGTCTAGGTTCTATAACTAGGGTAGCATTAACCCCCTTAAATACAAACTCTTCCTCAAGAACCCACATGCCATTATTTATTTCAAGAGGAAGAGGAATATCCATAAGAGTTGAGCATAAAACATCAATTAGAGAATAAAAATCTTGATTTTGTTCTAAGTTAGCAGTAATTATATCATCTTTCTTATCATAATTAGTGAGCTCAATGAGTAAATCTTACATTACCTCCTCTTGATCAATATAAGAAGGCATTCCCTCAAATAAATTAGTTAGGATCCCATCTTCATCACTTGCTCCCTGATCCTTGTCTTTCTACTCTAATATATCATTACATAATGAATCTACTTATTCTTATGATAATTATGAAAGAAAATAACTAAAAGACAAAAAGAATCCTCTTCCTAGTGACCTAAAATGTTATGAGGTGTAAGGGTCTCTTTAGGGATTGGCTCATAAGGCTTTATATGCTGCAGGATGGGTTCACTATTAGTTAGGAAATCAAACCTTTTAGATATCTCTTTTATAGGAATAGAATGGAGTGGCTAGAAATGTGAGACGAGGTCATGAATAGGCTCTATAAATGTATGGAGATTAGGCCCTTTTTGACTAATATTCTAAACTAAAGGATAAATCCGAAAGCTTGTAATTTTAATAGAAGTTCTAGGGGACTCACTAGGCAAGAAACTTTAAATTTGAACCTTGTGACTCTCTTATTTGGTCTGCAAAGCTTCTATGTCATCTTCCTCTAGGCTTGCATCTCCTTGGGAATTTGAATATACAAGAGTATCCTCCTTCTCAGTAACATGAGGCACCTCCTCATGGATCTCCTTTGTTAAAATATTTGGCATCTAAAAACCTAGATACATGGTCTATGAGGGTCTCCAAGATTGTATTAAGTTTTCATTTCCCTCTAGTGGATCTGGTGAACATTCTAGTATTGGGAAAGCAATGAATGCTTGATCTCCTTTCCTTAGTGCTAGTCCCAATATATCTTTAATCAATTTATCCTTTTTTCAATCTATCTAGCAAGTGTCTCTTGCTCATGATCATGGAATTCATCATTTTTCACTAAGTCTTTTTAGAGATCCTCCTCATTTTTTGTAGTTGTCAAATAAATGAACCTTATTAAATCTTGATGATCTTCAAGATTCTTCTCATAAACCTTTTCTTGTGTCAAGATCAATTGGTTCCTTTATTCAAGATTTTGTTCATAAATTTCTATCTTGTTCTCTAGATGCCTTGAGATCTCTTCTTTTTGAGCCACCCTATCCATATACTACTTTGAGATTTATTCTTTCTGAGCCTTTATCTCTGCATAGTATTTCATGAAAGAGCTCATTTCTTCTCAAAAAATTTCCAACCAATCATTGAAGTTTTTATCTAAAATGGGGTAGGAATCATTTCGAGGATTGTAATGGTGACCCTCATAGGGTGGTTCATAGGAATGTTGCCAGGATGTTGGATGTTGGTTGGGAGGGTATGACAGTGCATACTAGAAATTTTCTTTTGGTGGGCTATTTTGGCTCTATGTTGCTGCTTGGCCAGCTTGATATGGCATGAACGATGACACATGGGAAGCTTTTTCATGATATGAGGGGTGATAGGGAGAATATGCATTAGGAATTGACATGCTTATTAATCAAATGAGTTTGTAAAAAGGATATTTTATGAAACTTACTAGCACTTGGACTATTTACACTAGTAGATTTTTCTCAGAGTCCCCATGGTGTTCAGAACAAAATACCTCTTAAAGGCTGATTGCATTGAGGATCACACCAAAATCTTAGTGAATGATGGAAAACATAATTTTTCCATTGGGTGTGCCAAAAACTATTGTCACTAAGGATTGCACCCAAATATGGCTAAGTGTGAACCTAGCAATCCTATGAAACATGGGACTACTTTTAGGTTGTGGGTAACCTATCAAAAAGTAGACCTCCGTATTAGGGGCTAGCTTCCCCTCGAATCACCTTGAAACTAACTAACTTTAGGAGGGAAAGGGAGAGAAAGTGCATGAAAATTGAAACTAAACTAGGTGATTCACAAAACTTGGATAGATCCACAAACTACAAACAAACTCACAATGATATTCAAAACATAACCTGAGCATCACAACTTCTCCCTAATTCTAATTTTTCCCTTATAAATAATAAGGTGCTTGTTGTAAATGAGAAGGGAAAATGAATTCCACAACCCCAAATAATTTCAAATGTACATAGATTAGTACTTTAGGAAATAAAAGTGCTCATGAGAATCTAAATGAACAAAATATCAAGTAAAGGACTAACCTTAATCACAATACATCAATATAAAACCCACCAAAGAACTTGTAAAACTATAAGAATAAGAAGGATAATTGTTAGGTACTAAATTGATAGGAGCCAAAATACAACTTGCTTTTCTAGAGCTATAAACATTCACCTCTAACTAAGAGAAAATGAAGAACTAACTTCAATCACATAAGTGAGAGGTATATAAAACAAGGCAAAAGCAATCAAAATTGAAAACTCCTCAACCTCCTAAAATGAAAAAAAGTTGAAAATAGGCCCATGAGGATGCCTCTTAAACCCAATGTTAGATTCCCAAGTTTATAGGGGTAATGGAAAAAAATGAGACTCCTAAAAGAGGTGGTAAAATGAAACTACCCTGTCCACTCCAATTCATGCACTAAAAATAATATTCTAACAAATGGTTTATAATAATACCATTGTCATAATTTACAATAAAAATAGGTAATGACTTTTACCTTTAAATTTTACTACCCTCCTATGTGGATTTAATTATATTTTAAAATATTTCTCAACCCAATATAAAAAAAGGGGAAAAAAAATTCTAAAACATTTACATCTTTTACAATAAAACCCACCTTCATGAATATACCAAAGGATAAAACCTCTAGGAAAATAAACAACATTTTTTAATAGAATTTCAACCTAATCCTTAAGGAATAAGGAAATGCCATCGACTGACATTCTATCAAAGTTGATCAATGTGTAAGGAAGGGGATGTCGAAACACTGACACTCTACTGCGAATTATTGGGAAACTTTCCAGATCAAACTGGCCTTTGCATATGATCCTCGAGCTTTGTTTTAGAAACATCTATTCATGGTCTTCATGGCATCATATTGTTTAGGTAGGCATTATCTTTGAGCATTTCAAAGGCATATTTTTTAGTTCCTCTACATTTCTAAGGGAACTATTGTTAGAAATAGGAAATACTAAGAGGGGGGGGTGAATCATTATTTCACAAACTTTTACTTTTTCCCACTTATGGATATAACATATTACTTTAGTGCATACAAAGCATAGAAACTAAATAGTATACATAATAGTAAATGTAAAGAACTCATAACACATGATGTGTTCTCAAGGAAACCCTGGCCAAGGGAAAACTTTGATGGGGATGGTACCCACAAAGATGCAGTAATCAAAAGATATCTGATTAAGGATGTTGACCTTGTTAGGAGCCTGTTACAATCATATAGTGTATCAGTCTTGGTTAAGGGACTATAGGCCTTGTTAGAAGCCTCAACCCTATTAGGAGTTGTAGATACAAAACCTAATTACCAGATGAGCTCACTGTCCAAACAAGTAATAAATTTTTTTACTAATTAACTACTTACAACTTCGCATCAACAACTTTCACTACTATCACAACTTACATATATTACATGTGTAAATTTCAAGTATGTTCGGTACATCTTTATTTATACAAGATACATACATAATATCTTTCTCCTGTCAGCTTTCATATCTTTATCCAAGAGTAAACATCTAGGATTCCATCTCTTTATAATATTAACTCATTATTTTGACTAGCAAAATAATCCCTTAATTCATTTACTAGTTCTATCTTCAAAACTGCTCTGTTGGCTATACTTTGTCATCGGTAAAACAATCATAACTTTTTCTGTACTATTTGTACTCTTTTGTGCACTGAGATGGGGTATCCTTGGACACCATAGAGCCTATGTTCAACTACGCAAACTCTGATCATGCTCCAGTGAACATCACCAACAAAAACTGTATCGGGTGCTCTGTCAAAAACACTATTTCATACTAAGACAATTTTAGTCTGCAATCTTCCATACTTACTTTCAAGCTTATGCAATCTTCATAGGGAACATTATTTTCCATAATGACAACATCTATGTACATACCTCAGCCAAATTGCCAACAATTTTCCCCTTTGTCATTGGTGGCAACATATGAGAAAATTGGCTAAGTGTACAAGTCAAAGTCTCAAAATTTGTATCAAAATTGTGGCCATAGTATAAAATAAGTATACTATCCTTATATCACCTCAAAATATACACATAATCAATAACACTTCATAATACTCCATAGAACTCCCCCTATGAGTATCCTTCCTTATCATATATATAGACAATTTTCTAAGTATCTCTCCCCCTTTGACAAAAATGACAAAATAAAGGGTGGAAAGGGATATACAAAATTGTGTCAAAACTTTTACCTTACTATCTTATTGCAAAGCAAGTTGGCTTGCAACACAATCTGTAAAATCTATCTTCCAAGTCTCAAAATCTTTCTCCCATGCCTTCTCTATTGATTATGCTACATTGAGTAAAGTACTCAATCTGTATGTTGCAATCTGACAGGCTTGAAGGGATTCAAAATTGAACTTTTGAAATGATGTCTTAGCAGTAAGACATTCTTCTAGCTACTCTTCTATTATAGTCAACTTGATTGAGACATGCTCTCTCAAGATGTTTATTCTGATAATTTTCTTATTCTTCTCATCATTCAAAGTCCTTATCTCATCACATAATTTTCTTATCTTTTTCTCAACTATACTGATGTTTATGTTTGGGCTGGCCAATGAGTTTGTCTCTAATGCAATTTCATCTTGCTTCTCTTTTATCTTCTTCTCTTCCTCAATTAAAATATTTTCAGATTTTGTACACTGAATGTACAAACACTTTCCAGACTCAAGATGTTTCCTTAAGTTCTTAATGTGTCTGTCAAGGCTGTCAATATCATTTTTGATATTCTGACTTATATTCTACAACATCTCAACTTCATAAGCTGCCTGAGCCTTAACCTTAGCAATATCAGTCAAATTAGTGAACTCAACATCAAAATATTTAATTACCATCTTTTCTCTTTCAAGTGGATCTAAATCAAAGACTTTTGTAGATATCACACTTTGTAGCTTCTCAGTCAAATCTTTTAGACTACCTTCCAAATTCTTAACTTTCTTATTCTTACCAATAATTTTGTTCAAAGAGGTGATCAACTCTAATTGATCATCATCACCAACTTCCTTGTTCAAATATTCAATCAATGTTCCTCTTCCTTTCTCCTTTCTAGTCTTAGGAGTAAGACCAATGTCTTCTTGTGGTTCAATGGGTGTATGGGACTCTATTTCCATTTTCACTTCAGTTCGAGTAGTCTTTGTTTCAATACTCTTTTCTTGCTCTCCTAAAACCAAATTGTCAAAAATGTTGTCCAAACTATTGAGTACCAGATCATCTGAATCTAATGTAACTTTTGTTCCTTCAATGTCCATAGAATCTATGCCAATGTTTATAGAACAAGAGGGAATATCTTCAACTTCAACTACCTCTGCTACTACCTTTTCTTGTTCTAAACTCTATTTCTCTACTAGTTCTACAACTGATTGATCTTTTCTATCTTTTCCTGCTACCAAGTTTGCTAGCACTTGCACAACTACCTATTCAGTTTCAGTCTTCACTTGTTCATACTGACCTCCCATTATTTGTATAATTCTTCTTTTGGTTCTTAATAGGGTTTCAAGTGGCTTGAGGATCTATTTAAGGTGGTCATCATCTCTTATCTCATAGAACTATCCAATCACATTCTCTCTCATTTTAGTATCTTCTTCTTGCACTCTCATCTTTCTTCTCACAAGTTTGTTATACAAATCTTCTGGTATCTTTCCATGAATAGTATCAAATTTCTTGTTTGTCAAAATCATATGTGTAACCATTGCATTCTCAAGATTTAATCTGTTAGAGGATCCATATAAATCATAGTATTTTTTTATTTTGGTTAAGTCTCCATGCTGCATTATATCTTCATTAACTCTTTATATCCTTGGTTTCCATGATTTCTTCTTTATTTTAACTTCATCATCTTTTAACTCTGCAACTATTTTAGGTACTGGTGGAACAATTGTTTTATATCTTTTACCCGGTCCTAAAGAAATTTCCTTCATTCTTTTGCTTGGTGTTGAAGAAAAGGGTTTCTCTATCTGACTAATATCTTGTTTCTTCTTAGGTTCTTCAACCTTTACCTTAACTTGAATAGGTTCTGCACTTGATGCCAAAGGTGGGACTGATAGTACCTCACTTTTCTTATTGCTTCTATAGTCTTTCTTGCAATACCAAATTCCTACTCACTCATACTTGATTCTTTTAGAATTTTCTTTATTCTAGACTCCACTCAATTTGATTTTTTTTCTTCCTTAAGTGTCTTTTTTGAATCAAAATTTTCATCATATGTTCCAAATCTATTGCTATGACCATCAACTTTACTTTTCAACAATCTACTAACATATCCTTTTGTTTCAACTTCAGAGATTTCATAGCCAAGAGGGTCTATGAATTCATGTCTAGGTTCTATTACCTCAATGTAAGTGAAATCAGTATCAACCATAAAACATATATCATCTTTGTATTTCTCAACTAGGGATGGAGAAATTCTTGATCTATTTACCACAATGTTCTAAAAAGTTTTCAACACTAACTTTACACTATCATTAACCTTCTCAATAAGATGTTTCATGTAAACTTTATTGATTCTTGCCATAGTACTCTCACCATCATTCCATTCAATAGTGGAAAGAAATCTTCTTAGCAAGTGGAAGAACATGTAAGTAACCAATGAGGAAAATCCAAAGTGAGTGTATTTAGCTTTCTTTATCTTTCCCAAATTCTCAAACAACTATATTCTCATAATTTCACACATATCCATAGGCTTCTTCTCCACACACATCAAATAAGCAATGTGTACCATACTTGCTAGCATATCATCTTCTCTAGAGCTTCCATAGAACTTTGTTGTCAAAATATTACACAAGTATTTTACATCATCTTGCTTAATCTTACTAATGACTATACCTCTACCATTGTATACTGAACCGGTGTTTTCAATCACAATCTTTCTCATGTTTTTCTCATTCAGTGGAATTGCACCAACTTTTGATAATCCAGTCACATCATGAATTAGGTCTATAGTTATATCTATAACTCTATCTTCTAACCAAAATTTATCATTATGTATGATACTCAAAATGATCTTAGTACACCCCTCATCATCAAATTCATATTTCATAGAGTACTCAATGATTTCATTGTTTTCTAGATGTTCATAACCTTGTTTCACTGACATATCCGAGTTGAACAATTTCTTATATTCACCATTAAAATCACTCTCCCTTAGGGTTTCATACTTGCATCCAAGATAAATTTTAACATTCTCTAAATGAAGAACTCCATCTGGTATGGATGATAAGGCTAAACTAGCATCTCTTTCTGAGGGTTCAACTAGATCTTTCTTAGTTCTAGGTTTTTTCTTATCCTTAATGTTGTGAATCAATGAAACTATTGGCAAAATGTTTAGCGCTCCCCTCAGGATTCATGACAAGGGCTTAACCGCCTCTTGTGTACTATAAATTGAGTGGATGTATCAGGCATTAACAGATCAATCTTTTGGTGCAATGGAAACCCCACTCTAACAAGTGGTATCAGAGCTTGGTCATAGGTTCAAATCCTTAGACCCTTAGGTAACACTAAGGGGGAGATTGTTGGAAAAATGTTTAGCACTCCCCTCAAGATTTGTGACAAGGGCTTAACCAACTCCTGTGTACTATAAATTGAGTGGTTGTATCGAGCATTGATAGATCAGTCTTTTGGTGCAATGGCAACCCCACTCTAATAGAAACATCCATGATTATATCTGATTACTTTAAGTTGATTCAAGATCTTAGTCAGATAAATACCTTAAATTTACAAAATTAGGGCTTTCACTAGATCGGTGCTTCAAACTTCTACAAATCACTTCCAAACTTCTTTCTTCACTTCCAAATCACTTCTAATCACTTGATAATCACAATAACTTTGATTTCAATATTTTAATACTTAGCATTTACTCGATCTAACATCACATTCAATTATTTTACTACTAAAATGCCAAAAAGCTAATTCTATAAACCTACAACCATAAATCTTCTTGCGACTTCACAAAACACAATATTTATTTTTGTGCACTTAACCATAGCATTATTATAATATAACAAACCTTCATCTAACTACACAAAACTTAACTCATTCAAAATCTAATTCTATACTAAATCTAAGTTCCTAAACTATAGAAATTTACATAATTTAAGTGCTTAAAGAAGGGTTAGGTAAAGACTCATTCTTACCATAAGATACATTACCTTCTTGATTACCTTCAATGCTGAATATACCTCCTTGATTTGTGCCTTTAACAAATTTTACTTCACCTTCATTGCTACAACAACCTTTCTCTTTGTTTCCTAAATTCTCATTCTTTCTTGCATAGTTTCTAGGTTTAGGGTTATGATGATAACCTCCATTATTCATTCTACAAAATCTTGCTGTGTGTCCAATCTTGTTACATATCTAACAAGTGATTCCATTGGTTCCATATCTAGGTGTTTGCTAATTGATTTGTGTCTTGCAATTTCTATCAATATGTCCAATGTTGTTGCATCTGAAACATACTATTCCATTTCCTCTTTTCACATCTTTAGTTGATCTCCGATCTGCATTGTTAGTATTTCTAGGCATTCTACTATTGTAATTATTCTCAATAACTTTAGATCTTCTACATTCAATATCTCTATGTCCAAAACCATGACAATTATAACAATACCAATTAAGAGGTTTGAATTGTTTACCTGTAAATCTCCCTTCATATGACCAATAGTATTACAAGAAAAACATCAACCTTTGAATTCTCTTTCCATACCTTTGGATGATTCATCTTTCTTTAGTGGTTCTTCTTGCCTTGGTGTATCTTCTTTATTTGAAGATTCTTCTTGCTTTGGTGCATCTTTAGATTTGTTCTCATCTAACTTCTTTTCTTCATTGCTTTCACATTCATTCAGATCTGGTTTCATGCTTTCACTAACTATCTTCAATATGTTAAATCCAAGACCAGTTTTGTCATAGAATGGTTTTCCCTAAGATACTTGCTCATCAATCTTTTCACTATTTGAATATAGCCTCTCAAGTTGTTGTTTGGATTGAGTCAATTCTCCTTTCACAATTTTGTTGTATTTTTCAAGTTCATCATACTACAATTTGACTTTATCAAATTCCAATGTTACCTTGCCAAGTTTAGATTTCAAATTTTCATTCTCAGATCTTAAATTGTCATTTCCATCTTTCAAGCCAAGCTTCAGATTTTCTATCTTCAATTCATGTTTAAGGATCACATTTTCTTTTTCTAAATCATCACAATCTTCAACAAGAATTCCAAATTCCTTCTCAGATTTCATATCTTCTATCTTACCTTTCAATTTGTCAATAAGATTCTTTGCATCATCATACATTATTTTCAAAGTGTTTCTTTCATTAGTAAGAATATCAATTTTCTCAAGAGCTTTTTCAAGATTCTTCTATAATTTATCTATATCCATAGAGATCTTACTCAAGCTACTAGGCTTTCCTTGAATGTTTCTTCTTTGAGTAACTGTGCTCTGATACCAATTATTAGAAATAGTAAATACTGAAGGGGGGAGGTGAATCAGTATTTCATAAACTTTTACTTTTTCCCACTTATGGATATAACATATTACTTTAGTGCATACAAAGCATAAGAAACTAAATAGCATACATAACAGTAAATGTAAAGAATTCATAACACATGATATGTTCTTGAGGAAACCCTGGCCAAGGGAAAACCCTAGTGGGGATGGTACCCACAAAGACCCACTAATCAAAAGATATTCGATTAAGGATGTTGACCCTGTTAGGAGCCTGTTACAATCATATAGTGTATCAGTCTTGGTTAATGGACTATAGGCCTTGTTAGAAGCCTCAACCCTGTTAGGAGTTGTAGATACAAAACCTGATTACCAGATGAGCTCACTACCCAAACAAGTAATACAAAATCTTACTAATTACAATATGGTACTGCTTACAACTTCGCATCAACAAATTTCACTACTATCACAAGTTACATATATTACATGTTACATTTCAAGTATCTTCGGTACATCTTTATTTATACAAGATACAAACATAATATTTTTCTCTTGTCAGCTTACATATCTTTATCCAAGAGTAAAAATATAGGATGTCATCTCTTTATAATAATAAGTCATTATTTTGACAAGGAAAATAATCCCTTAATTCATTTACTAGTTCTGTCTTCAAAACTGCTCTGTCAGCTGTACTCTGTCATCGGTAAAACAATCATAACTTTGTCTATACTATCTATACTCTTTTTCACACTGAGATGGGGTATCCTTAGACACCATAGAGCCTATGTTCAACTATGAAAACTCTGATCATGCTCTAGTAAACATCACCAAAAAAAACTATACGGTTTCTCTGTCAAAAACACTATTTCATACTTAGACAATTTTAGTCTGCGATCTTCCATACTTACTTTCCAGCTTATGCAATCTTCATAGCGAACATATGGTGCCATAATGACAACATCTATGTACATGCCTTAGCCAAATTGCAAACAACTGTGTATATGGGTTTTATTGTTTGATTATTTCTAGCATGTGTTTACCATTCCCTCTCTATTTTCAAGGGCATTAGTGATTCATCCTGTTGCTTTGTATAAGGCACCTGTAAGTGCATTCATTTATTGGGGCATATGTTAGCTTAAGGTATCAGTATTATTGTTTACACCCTCTATTTGGGTTAGGGCCAAGCTACAACTTGCATCATTGTTAATGCTTTTGATGCCATCAAAGAATATTGAGATATTCATGTTTTATGGCCATGCTTTTATTTAAATCAATGCCTTTAATTTTTCTATCTATTATTTCTCCTGCTCAGTTAAAATGCGAGCCCTGTTCCTCCAAATGTTTTGATATTCTCTTTTTCTTTGAAATGATCAAATTTTCTATGGTATTTGTGTTGGCTACCTGTCGTACCATGTTGATCACCTCTTTGATCCTTTACTTCTGTATGGCCCCTGAAAAGGTTTAGGACATTATATCCCTAGCTTGTATTTATTGTTTCCTTCATTGTGACTGGTCCCGTGAGTTTGATCTATAGTTTATGCTGACTGTATATGGTCAGTACTTGGTATACTCAATGAACCATGAGCCATTATATGCTAGTTTTCATGTCCAATCTGTTGTGCCTCCCCTTGGGTGTTGCTGCCACCATTGCCTACTGGTGTGATGTGTCTCAAGAAATTGTGAGATACCTTCCATGGCATATACATTTTGTGGATTCATGGTATGTGGAATTTGGGACAGGACACCATTATTTTATTTTATTTCCTCATTGATGCCTGAGATTTAGAGGACTGTTGTTGACTGTCATCAAAACATTACTCTGCATTTGTAATCTATCCTTGAGGTACCATGGAAAGTTCTAGCTTAGAGCTTACATTGATTCTTTGTTACTATTGCATGTTGATCTATATTGTTGCTATCATTATCATTCCCTACTCTATCTCGGGAGCATCACTTCATTTCTTTTCTATTTGATTCATTTGTTGGTATGATTTGAAATCCTATGAGCTAGAAGCACTATTTTTTTTCTTCTAATTAATGCTCACATTTTAGGCATTATTGTATTGCTTGACACTATGCCTTTACTTATTCATGGACCTTTGAGAACTCATGATCATTATGGGGCATCATGAATGCATTATTTATAGGGAATGAGATCTAATTTTGGATTTTCTCCATTTTCTATGGTGGTATTGTTGGTTTCCAAAATGGGAGTTTATGCTCTAATAGGAAATCAATACATCTACAGATTTTAAGGATTGGTTAGATCCAAATATTCAACTCTAGAGATGATTGGACCAACTATAGGGTCTTAGTATGCCCTTCTAGCTCAACAAAACCAAGGAGGGTGCTCCTAAGCCAGTAACAAAACTTGCTTCACTAATTCATTGACTAGATTTAAATGCAACAGATAAATGATAAGAAAAACCTAAATGATGACCATTCATTCATAGATTTTTCACTATCACTACGTGATGATTTATTCTGCAAATCACTGAACTTCAAAGAATTTTGATAATTTTATGCTTAAAGATGGAAATACTAGTAGAATCCTTTTAAACACTTATCTCTATGAGAAGAACTTCACTGCTGGCCAGTGTCTTATCCATTGGGCTACACCTCCACTGCAAGATTGTTATACATGAACAAATATATTGAACTTTGAAAGATTTCTTTCCCTTTAAAAATACTAATCACCCTATAGTGGATTTTATCAAAATTTCCTAGATTCACACTACTTACTAATGCATCCTTAAGAAAAACTTCAAAGAATTTATGTCACATTCAAAGCTTATTTAATCTGATCCTGGATCAAAGCTAAGAAATATAGACATACACACAAATATCATCTATGCAATGAATTGGAACAATTAATAACTCAAACAGAAATACTCAAGGATAGATATAAATCCTAGATTTTATTCAAATGTTATATTATATCATGGTCACAAAATGTTTTATAGTATAACCTTTTGAAAATAACTTGAACTAGAAAATATTGTTCTTTTATAGAAATAATGTATAAAAATGGTCTACGTTATCCCATACTCAAGAAACTTATCAATAAAATTGATCAAGTTCTTGGTCCTTTTTCATTGATCCTAGTAATCCTTTTATAGAAAATAAGGATTGCAAACAAGCTTTGGATCTTTCTAGAAAAGACAAGAAAGGAGTTCTCATATAAGACAAAAAATGAAAATAGAAACTTTCTTGTTAGAAAACTTTGAGATGGATTGTAAAGATGAGCACCAAAATCTTGCAATAGCTCCCAAGGTTAGTTCAACTTCTGCCAGGTGTTGTATCCGTATCTATGATAACTGCTTGATGTCTTTATCCTTGTTAGCTTTGATCTTGAGGCTTTGGAATATTGCCACCTGCTGCCTCTTTATTTGATTTTTTTCTTCTTTTGAACCCTCTAAGGGATATGTTGATTCCCAAGTCATATAGTTCTCTTCACTTGGCCAATGAAAGGCAAGGACTTCATCCTTCTTCGGTAATAATTTGTTCCACTCAGCAACCAACTGGTGAACCTCTATTCTTACATTAGAAAAATGCATCCTAGCATCCTGAAGGAGTTCAATAAGTTGTATGAATGGGGTATTATCATATGTACATAAAATGGAGTCTACTTTAGAAAATACTTGTCTATCTATTTTCTCCGTCCATTGATATTTATCTTTAATTACCCCATTTGCCTTAATAAGGCCAAGAAAAATTTGAAAATCATCCTGGAAATATCTCACCCTTAAGATTTCTAATCTTCTTCTTATACTCCCCCTATTTACCTCAAAATCAAAAAGATCCTTAACAAACCTATAAGTGTTTGTTAGCTCTATATCCACAATACATTTATCCTTAAATTGATCCAAAATTGACTTCAGACTATCTTTCCTTGCAGGCCATTTTTCCAAAATCTTGTCCACAGTAACTAATTCATTCTGAAAAGATGCTAAAATGTCTACCAATTGTTTTGCAGTTTTGTATATTTCTTTAGGTTTCACCTTTGCAACAAAATGTGAAACCACAACCTTTTTCTTCTTCTCAAACCTCTGCTTTACCTTTCAATCAATGTCATCCTCATCCATGGAAGGAGGAAGAGGGGAAGGAGGAAATTCAACAATAGGGCTTGATGAGGAAGGCCTAGCAAGGGAAGAACCTATTTGCATATTCTCTGATAGTTGTTTTGGGCCATGCTCTCCCAATATTTTCTTTAAATTTCAATTAAAGTATCTCTTTCAAGAATCCCCCATTTGAACTCACCATAAACCTTCAAAACTATTTCCAACTTTGAAGTGAGTTCTTCCTTCTCCTTGGCCTATTTTTCTCCCACCTTTGTTGTCAATTATGCTATGGCCATTACCATACCTGATGCTTCCACTAAAGAAGTATCAGTAACCCTTCTTACAATTAGACTCCCTAGAAGATCACCTCTGACAATTTTTTTTCCCCTGTTATTTTCATTCTTTCTTAGGGACCACATTAGTAAAGCTTGGTGATTGTCACTAACAGTGACCCCTTGAATAGCCTGTTCTACTTCCTCTTGAGTTTTGTGGAAAGGAGTGGTTTTTTTTTTACTGCATCAAAAACCACCACATCAGCTATATCCCACTCTGGAAGAATTATCACTCCTGATACATTTAACATATCTCTTCCCTATTCTGGAGTGATTAGTTTAAACTTTGTAGTCATCTCCATTTTCACTTCCTCCTCTATGGTTTGTAAATCCTTCCCTAGATTCTCTTCATGTTTCTTCTCACAAATTCTTGAAGTTGGTTGATGTTTAATTTCCAAAGAAACTACATGAAAGCCCTAGTTTTAACAAAAGTATCATTAGCTAAGAACTCATCACAAGCCTATTTAATTATTGGGTCCAATTTTGTGCCTACCAATTCCCCTATTGTTAGATCTAGTTTGGGCTCCTTTGGTAGCTCTGGTACTCCATTTATTTCTTCATAGGTCATAAAAATTTGACCTAAAGCATCTATTTGCTATAGTTTCTCTACAATCTCTTGGTCATCAAAAATCTTAGAGGAGACCGTGATAGAGAATAATCCTTTTCAACATGAACAGGTCTTTCTTCTACACTCTATTTCTTTGATGGGGGTGGAGAACCAATTACATCCTTAGAGGCTTGAAGATTAGGAGAATCAGGGACCTCTACACTCTCCTTTTGTTTCTCAATTTGTTGTGAAGTTGATGGGACATCCCTTGTATCAATTTTCCATTGCTGGTGTTGCTCTGGTATCGCAACATTGCAACTAGTCTTCTTTTGCACCATGTACCTTCCTGGGGGTAACCCCTTTGCAAATACAAGCTTGCTGAACAATTGTTTAGCCTTTTCTAGGTCATCCTTCATAACATTTTCCTTCTTTTCATTTAGGGTCTGAAAAATACCCTGAAAACATATCATAAGAGTATCTATTTTCTTCCCCATTGGAGTTATGCTTTTCAGGGGATCCCATCCAGAATCAAATTGTTAGATAAAATCTAATGTCTTCTTGTACACTAGCCATTTTTCTTTCCTAACCTCTTGATCCTACAACTTTGGAATATTTCTGACAATATCCTCAAGAAAATTAAAGATGTGGTTAATCATGGCACACTTGGCTCTCTTCTTAAACATTTTATTATAGAACCCCTCTGGGTCTATTGTTCTAGTAGTGGTAGTGGCCATATGGTATGGGGCCAGGATTTTATCCATGTGAACCCATCCACCCTTGGTAATTATGAATTGGTTGGCAATGGTAACATTTGGAAACAAAGTTCCCTTGCCTTTTCTAGTGAGGGTATACTCTTCAATATCTCCCAATTGCCTAAGAAATTCTACAATTCCAATCCTAAGGGGTACATGATGAGGCAATATAAAAGGGGTCTCGTTAAAAACCATATAACCTAATGATAGTTGATACATTGTAGAAAATGACATCACCCCAATTGTGAATAATATTTAGATTCTTAGCAAACTGATTTGGCCTAATGAGCTATGCCAATACTGTTGGGATTCTTGGGTTGTCTAAGACAAACAACATCCTGAGTCTGGCTACAAAACATTTTTCAAAATTTTTGAAATTGTTATCCTTTCTATCCTAGGTCATTGTGATGGTCCATAATTGGATTGGCATACCTTCACCATCCTTCTATCTCATTAGTTACATTTCTTGACCAAAAAATCTTACTCCTTTAAACAAAAACATGTACATTATGAAAGAATACCAGCAGAAGGGTCTATCATTTTCATTCTTTTGAATCTTCACTAATCCATTATGGATTCATCAGTAATGAAAGGAGCAAAATCTAAAGTAATAGATAGATGTGAATGTAGAATTTGAATCACCATGTACATCAAATGTATTAGCATCCTGTCACTAACATCCTCTCCAAAAACCTAACATAATGACCAATATGCACCCTTAGCTCAGGAATCAAAATATTCTATTTTAAAAGACTCCTGTGTGTTCTATCCCATAATAACCATTTCCCCAATTTTGTTGCAGAAATCCTTCAACAATTTTCTTCTAAAATAGTTCCTTTGTGCATTGTATACTTGCCTTAGCTCTTCAAAATCAAGATTCTCTAAATTGTCTGAGGGTTCACTTAACCCAAACACCTTCTTGATCTATTGAGTAGAAATTTTGATCAATAGTATTCCATTTGCATCCCTAACCTCTATAGTGATTGGGTCATAACTCTTCGCAACCTGGATCATCAAATCAATATCTAAAAAGACATCGGGTACCACAAGTTTTCCCAGGTCAGACTACCATATATTGCTCACAGGGTGAGGGGAATTTCTTTGACTAAAACCTACTTTGAATAGATCTAATCTAGTGATATCAAAGTCACCACTTTCATTGATTGTACAAATTTTGGGCTCCCTAATAAAATTTGTTGTGTCATATAAACCCTCCGCTACTTTTACCCTAGGGTCTTTGGGAATCAGAATCTTGGTTTTCACTAGGTTAGTAGTAGAGTTGGGAAGTAATTACAACAAATCCTCATGCAAACCTCTTTCACTATACTCAATTTTACTAGACAATTCTTTCCTTGGTGCCATTTTTAGGGTTTATCTTAAAGAAACCTTTGCAATATATATAGACTACAGAACTATGATTCTTTTAGTAGGGAAGTAATTTGTATAAGTATTTCACCAACCTCTTTTTGGGAGATCACTGGGAGACAATAGCCATTCCTTGTAATTCTTCATGCTTGAGTCTCTATAATTTTTTGATTTCTTCATGCTTCTAAGAGTGTGTTGAATCTTGATATATGAGCATTTAAAGTAGTCATTTTAGAAATTCATTTAGCATGATTCAACCATTACTCCTTTGAAAAAATGCATTGTCAGTTCTTAACGGGAACTTCAAATTTGCGTCACTTTATCTCTAGTTTGAAATAGAACCGTTGATTTTTACTAGAAGATTATCTAATGGCCTATCGCATGATCACATAGCCTAAAAATCACTAATCTGAACATGTGACAAACTGTTAGCCTTCAATTGTTGTCATCTTTTCCTCAAGTTGTTGGTCCCAGTTTGCCTTTGTCAATAATGAGATAACACGTCAAAAACCCTTAACAGGTGGACTGGTTTTTCTTTTTTTCCTTTTAGCATCCCCACTTACTGACAACTACCACATTAGTAGGACTTTTCAACCAACCATTAGCGGCCACATGTGCATAGCTAGCAAATGGACCTGCCAAGAATTAAACTAAGCTTTATGCGAGATCGACGGTTATTCGCATGATCGCATAGACCTAAGATTCCATGTGATCATACGAATACCATCAGATCTTCCCTTTATTACTCTCAGCTTTGAAGATTCCTCTGACACTGGTCCCACTATCCTTTACAAATAAAAGGCTGCCACTTGTGAAATATTTGTCAATGGTCCCACTTTGTTTCTGCATTAAGCTTCTCTATAAGATTGATGGTCAGTCGCATGATCACATACGTCTATAAGATTCTATGTGACTATGCGACTGCCGTTAGATCTTCTTTAAAGATACCAAGCTGAATGAAAGCCAAAACATTAGAATATAAAGTATTTAGGACTTAGTATATATCATAGCCATGAGACTTAGGAAAAAATAAAACCGCTAGTTGCTGAGACTTTAGGAAAACTTTACGCATGTGCATTTTTGAGATTTTAAGTGATAAAAAAGGTAATGCTCAAATAGATTTAAAATAGAGTGACCTAGGGCTTTTTGAAAATGGCATACATTCAGGGTTTTTCTTAGGTTTAACTCTTAATTAGTGCTCATTGGATACTGAGGAAGAAAAAATAATTTTGCAGGATCTTTTATGGGTTTTTTGGAAAAATTATCAAAATTTCATGAAAAACTAGACACAGTTCAAATTTATAAAATTTTCACAAGACTCATGTATTGAAAATTTGAAGTGCCAATAGTGGCTCTGTCTAGGGATGTATGCCTCTTGTAGGCATAACAAGAATTTAGAATCTCTGGGATAAGAAGACCATCTATGTAAACAAAAAAACTAACCTATTCACACAACCTGGAAAAACAAAACACACAATTGGGAAAGGGAAACTAACTACTTATCATGGATAATGAGAGTACCTTAAGAAAAGCACAACTTGAGGAATTGTCCATGAACTGGTAGTTCCATTTCATTTCCAATCAAGTCCTTTAGAATGTATGAATCAGGTCCCCATGTTTGACTAATCAAATATGGTCCCAACCAAATAGGGTCAAATTTTCTATGTTTACCTTTGTCTTCAAGCCTAGCATTCCACATCAAGACCAAATCATTTTCTTGAAAACTTCTAACTATAGTTTTTCTATCATACAAATTCTTATACTTGAGCTGAGATCTCAAATTTGTATCATGTGCTTCCCTCCTTGATTCATCTAGTTGTATCAGGTCCTATAATATGATCTTCATTTCATCATCTCGATCATCATCATACAACTGAATGAACTTGTACATTTGTAACAAATTATTTTGTGGTAACCTGGCATGGATACCATATACTAAATCAAAAGGAGCACATCCAATAGCCTTCTTGATTGTCACTCTGTCATCCCATAAAGCTAGATGTAGTTTTGAATCCCATGCCTTCTTGTTTGCATCTAAGAATCTCTTCACAAATTTTATCAAGCTCTTATTACTTGATTCAGCCTAACCATTTCCTTGAGGATGGTAGGGAGTAGAGTATGAAATCTTTATACCATATTGAAAACAAAAGCTAACAAATTCTTCAAATCTGAAACACAAATCATTGTCAACAACTAAAACTTCAGGGCATCCAAACCTTATCAGCAAATTTTGCATCAGGAAATCAATAACCACTTTACTAGTTTCTTTTTTAGTGGGAATAGCTTCTATCCACTTTGTAAAGGAGTCAGTTGCAACCAATATATAGGAAAGTCCTCCACTAGATATGTTTGGGATCTCTCCTATGAAATCCGTACCCCACTTTTGAAAAGGGGTTTCCATGGTCACAAGACTCAAAGGCAAATTTCCATTGAATTTCAATTTTCCTAAAAATCTTTGACAAGCATCACATTTTTTGATAAAAGAATGTGCATCCTTGAAAATACTAGGCCACCAAAAATCAGACCTCAGTATCTTATGCATAGTGGTTTTAGCCATGTAATGGCCACCACACACACCTTCATGCATTTCTTGTAACAAATCATTAGCCTTTTGAGGGTCAACATATTTTAGGAAAACACCCTCATTAATCCTCCACCACAATTCCCCTTTAATGATCACATATTTTAGAGCATGTAATTTTTACTATCCTCCTTTTGTGGTCTTCCATATCAGAAGGAAGTAAAAGCTTTGGCAAGTATCCAATGACATCTTTGTACCATTCACAACAATCTAAATCACAAATGTATGGCCTTTGTTCTTCTTCAAGAGTGTTGATGTGATTAGCATCCAAATTGCTTTGGGCCATAAGTTTTGCTAACCCCAATCCTCTTACTAATTTGGTGATTTGGATATCAACATTAAACTCTTAGATTCTATTTATCCACCTGCACCTTCTCCCTGAAACTTCTTGTTGAACCAAGATGTCTTTTATAGCAACACTGGGCACATATGCAACTACAGTTGCTCCTACCAAGTAACATCTAAAATTTTTGATAGCTTTGACCAATGCATAGGCATGTTTCTCATTTATATCATAATTTAACTCAGCTTCCTACAATGATTTACTAAAAAAGGAAATGGGCTGTTCAAAACCCTCTGAGTTCTTCTATAACAATATTGCAGCTATAGTATGATAAGAAGAAAATGAAAAGATTTGAATAGGTTTACTAAAATCTGGTGATCTTAATACAGGAGCACTTTTAATAGCCATCTTGATATCAGAAAAATCTTTCTTGGCCTCATTACTCCATTCCACCTTTGCATTCTTCTTTAGCATTTTAGAGATGGGAACACTGATTTCAGCAAAGTTTGTAACAAACCTTCTGACAAAATTTACCTGTCCAAAGAAAGATTGGATACCTTTTACATTTTTGGGCAATGGCACCTTGTCTATTGTTGCTACTCTTTCAAGGTCAATCTTGACTCCATCCTTAGATACAATATGTCCCAAAAGCTTACCCTTTGTTACTCCAAAGGAACACTTCCTTGGGTTAAGGGAGACCCCATATTCTAGAGCTCTTACAAAGATTTTTTCCAAGTGACCACAATGTTGGTCCTTCTTTTCTGAATAAGCTATCAAGTCATCCTAAAAAACAACATGAAATTTTTTTATGAAATCTACAAAGGCTACATCCATAGCTCTTTGAAAGGTATCCCCAGCATTAGTTAAACCAAAAGGCATTCTAACATATACATAAGTACCCCATGGAGTAGTGAATGCAGTTTTGAACTCTTCTGATTCTTTGACAACTACTTGATTATAACCTAAAAAATCATCCATCCTGGACATTAATTCAGATCCAGTAACCCTTTGTAACATGGCTTCCATGTTTGGTACACCATAATTGTCTTTCAAAGAATTTATGTTCAGATTTCTAAAGTATACACACAACCTTATGTCTCCATTCTTTTTTCTTACAAGGACAAGATTAGAAACCCATGTTGAATGCCTAATAGGTTGAATGATGCATGCATCACTCATCTTTTTTAACTCATCCTACATTTTTGGTGCTAAAGTAGGATTGACAAGTCTCAACTTTTGTCTAAAAGGTTTAGTATTTTCCTTCAAAGGAATTTCATGTTGTAACAAGTCTTCTCTATATGCCTTTAAATCATCATAAGACCAAGCAAAGACATGTCTATACTTTCTAAGAAGACCTATCAGAGACTTTTTAATTTTAGGAGTTAGGCTTCCCCCAATATATACATTTTTTGGGGCTTCCTTTGTTCCTAAATTTATCTCCTCTAAATCCTCAGGCTTGCTTAAAAGATTTTCCTAGGAAGAGCTATCATGGCTATCAAATGCTCTTTCCAACACTACCAAACCTTTTGGGACTTTATTTGTTTTCAACTGCAAGATCTCTTTGCCAAGGATTGAGTTCTTATTATCTGATGTTTCTACATACTCATCAAAATTCATCTCTTTATCTCCAAAACTTGCATCATAATGTAGAAATCTCAAAATATCTAGATCATCATTAAAAACCTGCCAATTTTAATAATTATCTGGTATAGATGGCCTAGTTTGAATCTCAATCATCGATATCCCTACAAGAGTGATATCCTCTGGTCTCAATGCAATGTTAGCCAATGAATCAGCCATTCTATTATGGCCTCTATCCATCCAATCAATACAAAAAGCATCAAAATGTTCTATCTCATCCCAAACAACATTCCTATATTGTTTTAACCTTTGGTTTCTTGAAACATATTTGGATCTAATCTAAGATACAACTAATTTTGAATCTCCAATAACTCTGAGATTTTTGATCTTGTTCTTTGAGGCTAATCTTAACCCTATCAGTAAAGCCTCATACTCTGTAGTATTATTTGTACAAGTAAACAACAGGGTGAAAGAAAATTTAAACATTTTTTCAGTGGGGGAAATCAACAACACACCTGCACCAGATCCCTCTTTAGAGAAAGCACCATCAAAGTACATGGTCCAAAGATCATTTTGACATGTTACATTTCTTTCCTCCTGAGCTAATAGAGAAGGTTCATCTTCGTTATCATTACTCTGTACTTGAAAGGAATTTATGTCAGTATCTAGAAAACAATTCATGTTATTATCACTAGCTTCTTCCTCAATCATGTGAGGATATCTAACTTCCCTGAGTACCTTAATGCTCTTACCAATGACATTAAAAGTAGCATAAGATAAATCACACTGGATGCTATCTCCCATTGCGGCACTCCATTTTCTTAATAATAGCATTCCATATTGTGGAGGAATATCCACAACCAAAACACTCATAGTCAGCTATTTTTCAGGACAAGCAGCAAGCCTATAAGGTAAGGCTTTTATTGTTCCAATTATTGGTACCTCCCTAGAGTCCATTTCCTAGAATCTCCCATGAGGAGTATCAACCTATAATCCCATTGATCTCATAATTTCAGCAGGCATGATAGTATTTGATGCTCCTAAGTCAATCATGCATTTTTTAACATTTTATCATTTATGACTAATGTCAGGAAAAAAGGATCAACAAATCCCATGGAGGTGTTTACAACATTAGTATCCAAATAGATCTGAGGAATTTTTGAAACAATTTCTTCACTATCCTTCTTTTTAGTTGGATCTTGACCCTTCATTCTAGTATTCACTGTTTCCTAGATGTTTGTGGTTTGAACACCATTTATCCATGTGAGGGCTTTCTCTTTGTGTTCACTTATCCTCATCATCTCCAATAAAGGAACCTTTATTGTGATCTGAGATAATAGTTGATTCATGTTAATAGGTGTATAATTTAAAATAGATAAGTCTACCTTTCCTTTTGGGGTATCCTTGACTTCAGGTTGCGTGGCTATACCCAATGGTTCCTTATCCTTTGATTTATTTTCAGGTTGGGAATTTGGGGTAGTAACCATTGGAGTTTTAGCCTTGATTTTAAAAACCTTGATTGGTTCAGCAGGCTTTTCAGTGCCCTTTTGCTTTAATTTCTTGGTATTATTAGCAGCCTTATTTTTTGTGGCAGACTACTTTGCATCTTCTTTATCCCTTTTAATAAAAACACCTCCTGGTTTACCAAATGTTTTGTCAATAGTCCTATTTCTAAGGACATAATTACTCTTGGCCTATGTCACCATATCAGCAATGATCTGGGCTAACTCTTCATCAGAGGGTCTTCTTAATACAATAGGTTCTTCAACTTGTTCAGAGTTGTTATTGATATCTTTAATTTCTTCCTCTTCTTCATCGAAAAAAAATTGTTGATGGTAATATTCTCCTATGTTCCAAGAATGATTTACATCTTGATTTTCACTTTCTTCATCAGATTCAACCTCTTCAACAAATTTAGAAAAGGTCATTCCACAACCTCTGTCATCATATGATTCATCTTGTTCCTCTTCTTTTTCAATACTTTCAGACATATTCTAAGAAATCACACAATAATCTAAATCATGAGGGGATTGGCACACAGTGCACCATGGAATTTCACCAATCATATTGACTAAATGCTTTTGCAAAGGGTTAGGGGTTTTATCATTTGACCTCATATCCTTCTTTTCTAGGACAATAGCCTTTCCATCCTTCCATTGTGTATTGTAAGGATAGTTCTACATCCTAGGCTGCCTATTGAAATTATTTGGAGGAGGTCTATCATTTCCCTAAAACTTATTTTTACTTTCCCCTAGTTTTAGATCCTTTAAGGCATTAAGGATTTTCTTGAGGTTGTCATCTTCCCTAGGTTTTACATTTGTAGATTTATCAATGTCTTTCTTTCCAAACCTAGAGCTTTTAGGATCGTCTCTTCTTCCTAGTTTTCCAGATACCCTCCTATTACTCTCTGTTTATTGCAAATCTTTGAGCTCCTCTGATAGTCATAGGGTTCTTATCCCTAAGAAGATATCCCATCTTGGCATCAAAAGCATTCAGATATGTTTCTAGACATACCTTTTCATCCAATCTCATGACTTGGAAGAGTTTATGCATTGCCTTTTGAAACCTCACATTGAATTCTAGGATTTCTTCATTCTGGTTTTTCTTTATATTGTTAAATTCATTTAACATAAAACCCTCATTAGTCTTATCACTATATTGATCTTTAAAAAAATTTATAAAATCATCTCAAGAACCAATACAATCATAAGGAAGCCCTCTGAAACAGTCTCTTACATCTTCAGTTAAAGATTGAACAAATAATTTCATGATGACATCTTCATATTCTATTTCATAGTTGTCAATCATATCAATAAAATTCTTTAGATTCTCTTCATAGGAAACAACATTTTTTCTAGTAAACTTAGGTAATTTCTCTCTAATCTTTGCAAGAATCAAATTAGGATAACTACAAATATTGTTAAAGAGAAGTTTTATGTACCTTTCAATGTGAATTGTTCCTCTTTGTAATGAAGCATCTGTTTGAGAGGTGGAAGCTTTGTTATTTTCTATATTAGCAACATTTGCAGTAGTCACTGGTGTGACAATGGCACCCTAGGTAGCAGAATTTCCAACATTAATATTAGATGTTATCCTAGGGTTAGTTGGAATTAAAGGAATAGAAGATTGTTTGAGAAAGTCAACTTTCTTTTTCATTTCCAAAGTAGTAGCCTCAATTTTTTCCTTTTCTAATTCTTTAGCAATAACCTCTTGTTCTCTTCTAGCCCTTTCTAAATCATTTTCCAATTTGGACAAAGGATCCATTGGGATCTTATCATTTTTAGCTCATTTATTGTGATCCCTTTTGAGATCTATTTTCCCTTATCCTTAGGCTTCCTAACTTCGGCAATGGGTCAGACAATAGGTTTTTCACCAACCTCCTTGGGGGCCTCTAAAAAATTTATGGCCGTCAAGGTTATCAACTATCTTTTGAGCTAATCAGCCCTAATTTGGGCATGTCTTATTTCAGTTTCCTTTTCAGCTTCTCTTTCCTTCCTAATTGTAATTTATTCTTGGATACTTCTTTCTAAATTGTAGACTTCTTCGAAAATATCCTTCGAATTTGGAAGAGTAGTATCAAATGGTGAATTAATAGATGTAGAATCTCCTTGCTGATTTCTAGGATTTTTAGGACTTTCAGAAGGAGAAGGTCCCCAGGTTGGGGGATCATTTCTTCCTTCCAGGACCCTACTCTTACTTCTTGACCTTCTGACTTCCTTTTGAGATTCTACATCTGGGTTCATCTTTTTCTTATGATGAACTTCATCATTTTTATGAAAATAAAAATCCTCATATGCTCTTAAACCCAAATCAACTACCTCTACATACTTAGAGGTATTTTCTTCTTGGTCTTGATTGAATTTGTGATTTATTTTCATATCTTTCTTCTATCTCCATGCCTGAGACATATCACCACTATTCTAATTTCTTCTAGGTAAATAAGTCCTAGAAGTGCTTGGAATTTCACCTTCTAATCTACTTTCTGGATGGTCCTTCCTCCAAGCCCTAGTATTTCTTTGACTCATAATTGCAAGTATGTGAAACAATTTCTTGTTTTCTTATTATCTTTACTCAACACTGATGCAGAGACTTTTAGAGTCACCACCAACACAAGTTGGGAAATATTTTCACACACTTAATAAATCAAAGTATTCAAAATTTATCAAGTAGTCAAAACAAAGATTACTATAAAAAAATGCAAAGCTAAAAGAGATTTTCAGGTTCTAGCCAAATCCAAAGCTTGCAAATATTTCTCTATTTTCCAATGGTGTTTTACTGGTTCTAACAAATAAGAAGGCTAGGAGTCTAGATCAACTTGTACCTGCATTATTTGATATTCAAATTTACAATACCAGAGATCTAAAATTCAAATTTATCATAGTATTTCAATCCCTACTCCCTAGCAAAGTCACCATTTTGTTGGTTTCCAAAATGGGAGTTTATGCTCTAATAGGCAACCAATACATCTACAAATGTTGAGGATTGGTTAGATCTAAATATTCAACTCTAGAGATGATTGGACCAACTATAGGGTCTTAGTATCCTCTCTGCACTTGTGGCTCTGCAAAACCAAGGAGGGTGCTCCTAATCTAGTAACAAAACTTGCTTCACTAATTCACTGACTAGATTTAAATGCAACAGATAAATGATAAGAAAAACCTAAATGATGACCATTCATTCATAGGTTTTTCACTATCACTACATGATAATTTATTTTGAAAATCACTAAACTTCAAAGAATTTTGACCATTTTATGCTTAAAGATGAAAATACCAATAGAATCATGTTAAACACTTATCGCTATGAGAAGAACTTCACTGCTAGCTAGTGTCTTATCCATTGGGCTACACCTCCACTGCAAGACTATTATACATGAACAAATATATTGAACTTTGAAAGATTTCTTGCCCTTTGAAAATACTAATCACCCTATGTTAGATTTTATCAAAAGTTCCTAGATTCACACTACTTACTGATGCATCCTTAAGAAAAAATTCAAAGAATTTATGTCACATTCAAAGCTTATTTAATCTGATCCTGGATCAGAGCTGAGAAATATCTACATACACATAGATATCATCTATGCAATGAATTGGAACAATTCATAACTAAAACAAAAATTCTCAAGGATAGATATAAATCCTAGATTTTATTCAAATGTTATATTATATCATGGTCACAAAATGCTTTATAGTATAACCTTCTAAAAATAACTTGAACTAGAAAATATTGTGCTTTTATAGAAATAATGTCTAAAAATGGTCTACGATATCCCAAACTCAAGAAACTTATCAATAAAATTGATCAAATTCTTGGTCCTTTTTCATTGATCCTAGTAATCCTTTTATAGATAATAAGGATTGCAAACAAGCTTCAGATCTTTCTAGAAAAGACAAGAAAGGAGATCTCATATAAGACAAAAAATGAAAATAGAAACTTTCTTGTTACAAAACTTTGAGATGGATTGTAAAGATGAGCACCAAAATCTTGCAATAGCTCCCAAGGTCAGTTCAAATTATACCAGGTGTTGTATCCATATCTATGATAACTACTTGATGTCTTTATCCTTGTTAGCTTTGATCTTGAGGGTTTGGAATATTGCCACCTGCTGCCTCTTTGTTTGATGTTTTTTCTTCTTCTGAACCCTCTAAGGGATATGTTGGATCCCATGTCATATAGGTCTCTTCACTTGGCCAATGAAAGGCAAGGACTTCATCCTTCTTCGGTAATAATTTGTTCCACTCAGCAACCAACTGGTGAACCTCTATTCTTACATTAGAAAAATGCATCCTAGCATCTTGAAGGAGTTCAACAAGTTGTATGAACCGGGTATTATCATCTATACATAAAATGGAGTCTACTTTAGACAATACTTGTCTATCTATTTTCTTCATCCATTGATCTTTATCTTTAATTACCCCATCTACCTTAATAAGACTAGGAAAAATTTGAAAATCATCCTGGAAATATCTCACCCTTAAGATTTCATATCTTCTTCTTATACTCCCCCTATTTACCTCAAAATCAAAAAGATCCTTAACAAACTTGTAAGTGTTTTTTAGCTTATATCCACAATACATTTATCCTTAAATTGATCAAAAATTGACTTTAGACTATCTTTCCTTGCAGCCCATTTTTCCAAAATCTTGTCCACAGTAACTAATTATTTCTAAAAAGATGCTAAAATGTCTGCCAATTATTTTGTAGTTTTGTATATTTCTTTAGGTTTCACATTTGCAAAAAAATGTGAAACCACATCCATTATCTTCTTCTCAAACCTCTGGTTTACCTTTTGATCAATGTCATCCTCATCTGTGGAAGGAGGAAGAGGGGAAGGAGGAAATTCAACAATAGGGCTTGATGAGGAAGGTCCAGCAGGGGAAGAAGCTATTTGCATCTACTCTGATAGTTGTGTTGGGCCATGCTCTCCCAATCTTTTCTTTAAATTTGCAATTAAAGTATCTCTTTCAAGAATCCCCTATTTCAACTCCCCATAAACCTTCAAAACTATTTCCAACTTTGAAGTGAGTTCTTCCTTCTCCTTGGCCTCTTTTTCTACCACCTTTTCTATCAATTGTGTTGTGGCCACTACCATACCTGATGCTTCCACCAAAGAAGTATCAGTAACCCTTCTTACAATTATACTCCCTAAAAGATCACCTCTGAAAATTTGTTTTCCCCTATTATTTTCATTCTTTCTTAAGGACCACATTAATAAAGCTTGGTGATTGTCACTGACAGTGACCCCTTTAACAGCCTATTCTTCTTCCTCTTGAGTTTTGTGGAAAGGAGTGGTTTGTTTTCTGACTGCATCAAAAACCACCACATCAGCTATATCCCACTCTAGAAGAATTAGCACTCCTAATACTTTTAACATATCTCTTCCCTATTCTGGAGTGATTAGTTTAAAATTTTCCATCATCTCCATTTTCACTTCCTCCTTTATGGTTTGTAAATCCTTCCCTAGATTCTCTTCATGTTTCTTCTCATAGATTTCTTGAAATTGGTTGATGTTTAATTTCCAAAGAAACTGCATGAAAGCCCTAGTTTTAACAAAAGTATCATCAGCTAAGAACTCATCACAAGCCTATTTAATTATTGGGTCCAATTTTGTGACTGCCAATTCCCCTATTGTTAGATCTAGTTTGGGCTCCTCTGGTACCTCTAGTACTCCATTTATTTCTTCATAGGTCATAAAAATTTGACCTAAAGCATCTATTTCCTGTACTTTCTTTGCAATCTCTTGGTCATCAAAAAATCTTAGAGGAGACTATGATGGAGAATAATCCTTTTCAACATGAACAGGTCTTTCTTCTACTCTATGTTTCTTTGATGGGGGTGGAGAACCAATTACATCCTTAGAGGCTTGAAGATGAGGAGATTCAAGGACCTCTACACTCTCCTTTTGTTTCTCAATTTTTTGTGAAGCTGATGGGACATCCTTGTATCAATTTTCCTTTGTTGGCCTTGCTCTAGTATCACAACATTGTAACCAGTCTTCTTTTGCACCATGTACCTTCCTGGGGGTAACCCTTTTGCAAATACCCACTTGCTTAACAATTGTTTAGCCTTTTCTGGGTCATCCTTCATAACCTTTTTATTTCTTTTCACTTAGGCTCTAAAAAATACCCTAAAAAAAATTCATAAGAGTATCTATTTTCTTCCCCATTGGAGTTATGCTTTTCAGGGGATCCCATCTAGAATCAAATTGTCGGATAAAATCTAATGTCTTCTTGTACACTAGCCATTTTTCTTTCCTAACCTCTTGATCCTACAACTTTGGAATATTTCTGACAATATCTTGAGGAAAATTAAAGACGTGGTTAGTCATGGCACACTTGTCTCTCTTCTTAAACATTTCATTATAGAACCCATCTGGGTCTACTATTCTAGTAATGGCAGTGGCCATACGGTATGGGGCTAGGATTTTATCCTTGTGAACCCATCTACCCTTGGTAATTATGAATTGGTGGGAAATGATAACATTTGGAAATAAAGTTCCCTTTCCTTTTCCAGTGAGGGTAGACTCTTCAATATCTCCCAATTGCCTAAGAAATTCTATAATTCCAATCCAAAGGGGTACATGATAAGGCAATATAAAAGGGGTCTCGTTAAAAACCATACAACCTGATGATAGTTGATACATTGTAGAAAATGACATCACCCCAATTGTGAATAATATTCAGATTCTTAGCAAACTAATTTGGCCTAATGAGCTATGCCAATACTGTTGGGATTCTTGGGTTGTCTAAGACAAACAACATCCTGAGTTTGGCTGCAAATTTTTTTTCAAAATTTGTGAAACTTTTATCATTTCTATCCCAGGTCATTGTGATGCTACATAATTAGACTGGAATATCTTCACCGTCCTTCTATCTCATTAGTTCCATTTCTTGCCCAAAAAAGCTTGCTCCTTTAAATAAAAACATGTACATTATGAAAGAATACCAGTAGAAGGGTATGTCATCTTTATTCTTTTGAATCTTCACTAATCCATTATGGATTCATTCAGCAATGAATGGAGAAAAATCAAAAGTAATAGATAGATGTGAATGTAGAATTTGAATCACCATGTACATCAAATATATTGGCATCCTCTCACTAACATCCTCTCTAAAAACCTGACATAATGACCAATATGCACCCTTAGCTCAGGAATCAAAATATTCTATTTTAAAAGGCTCCTATGTGTTCTGTCCGATAATAACCATTTGCCAATTTTGGTGCAGAAATCCTTCAACAATTTGCTTCTGAAATAGCTCCTTTGTGCATCATATACTTGCCTTAGCTCTTCAAAATCAATATTTTCTAAACTGTCTGAGGGTTCACTTAACTTGAACACCTTCCTGATCTCTTCAGTAGAAATTTTGATCAATAGTATTCCCTTTGCATCCCTAACCTCCCTAGTGATTGGGTCATAACTCTTCACAACTTGGATAATCAAATCAACATCTAAAAAGAAATTGGGTACCGCAAGTTTTCCTAGGTCAGACTTCCATATATTTCTTGCAGGGTGAGGGGCATTTCTCTGACTAAAACCTACTCTGAATAGATCTAATCTAGTGATATCAGAGTCACCACTTGCATTGATTGTACCAATTTTGGCCTCCCTAATAAAATTTGTTGTGTCATATAAACCCTCCGCTAATTTTACCCTAGGGTCTTTGGGAATCAGACTCTTGGTTTTCACTAGGTTAGTAGTATAGCCGGGAAGTAACTACAATAAATCCTCATGCAAACCTCTTTCACTATACTCAATTTTACCAGATAATTCTTTCCTTGGTGTCATTTTTAGGGTTTATCTTAAAGAAACCTTTGCAAGATATACAGACTATAGAACTATGATTCTTTTATTAGGGAAGCAATTCGTATAAGTATTTCACCAACCTCTTTCTGGGAAATCACTGGGAGACAATAGCTAGTCCTTGCAATTCTTCATGATTGAGTCTCTGCAATTTTTGGATTTCTTTGTGGTTCTGAGAGTGCATGGAATCTTGATATATGAGCATTTAAAGAAGTCATTTCAGAAATTCATTTAGCATGATTCAACCATTACTCCTCTAAAAAAATGAACTATCACTTCTTAACGGGAACTTCAAATTTGCAGCACTTTATCTCTAGTTTGAAATATAACTATCCATTTTTACTAGAAGATGATCTAATGGCCTATCGTATGATTGCATAGCCTAAAATTCTCTCGTGTGAACATGAGACAAACCGTTAGCCTTCAATCACTATCATCTTTTTCTCAAGTTGCTGGTCCCAGTTTGCCTTTGTCAATAATGAGATAACACGTCGAAAACCCTTAACAGGTGGACCAATTTTTCTTTTTTCCTTTCAGCATCCCCACTTATTAACAACTACCATGTCAATAGGAATTTTCAACCAACCATTAGTGGCCACATGTGCACAGCTAGAAAATGGACCCACAGAGAATTAAACTAAGCTTTATGTGAGATTGACAGTTATTCGCATAATCACATAAACCTCTAAGATTCCATGTGATCATGTGAATACCATCGGATCTTCCCTTTATCACTTTCAGCTTTGAAGATGTTGGCAATTTTGCTAATGTGGATGCATAGATGTTGTCATTATGGCAACATATGATCTCTATTGAGAGCGCAGAATCTGGAATGCAAGTATGGCAAGTTGAAGGAAGAAATTGTCTAAGTATGGATATAGTGATCCTGACAGAGCACCCGATCAAGATTTAGTTGGCGATGTCCACTGGAGAAATATTTTTGTTTGCACAGTTAACTAAAGCTTCTAAAGAGTATGAGGATACCCCATCTCAGTGTGCATAAAGTTTGGAGCAGTACGAACAAAGTTATTTAAAGTTTACCGAAGATAGTTTTTGCAAACAGATCAATTTTGGAGACAGTATTAGCGAAAGAGTTAAGGGATTATTTTTGCTCATCAAAATAATGACTTAACATTATGAAGGGATGACATCCTAGATTTTTACTCTTGGATAAATATTTTGGAAGCTGACCATGTAAAGTTATTAGCTCTAATAACTCATATATTAGGCATACTTGAAATGTAATGAAAAAGATATGTGATATGTTAAAAGAAAGAAAAGATAACTTGCGATAGTTGTATATTGTGATAGAAGAAAAGGCTATTGATGTGAAGTTGTAAGCAGTACCATATTATAGTTAGAAATATTTTTTATTACCTATTTGGGCAGTGAGCTCAGCTAGTGATCAGGTTTTGTAATCTAACTCCTAACAAGGTTAAGGCTTCTAACAAGGCCTAAAGTCCTTTAACTAGGACAGATCTACTATATATTGTAAATTGACTCCTAACAGGGTCCAATATCCCTAACAAGACACTTTTGATTGGTGATCTTTGTGGGTACCATCCCCACTGGGGTTTTCCCTTGGACAGGGTTTCCTTGAGAACATATCATGTGTTATGAGTTCTTTCTATTTACTGGTATGTTTGTTAATCAGCTTGATAATCTTTGTATGCATTAAAGTAATATGTTATATCCATAAGTGGGCAAAAGAAAAAGTTTGTGAAATACTGATTCACCCCCCCTCTCAGTATTTCCTATTTCTAACAATTGGTATCAGAGCATAGTTACTCGGAGAAGTAACATTCAAGGAAAGCTTAGCAGGTTGAGTAAGATCTCTATGGATATGGATCAACTTCAGAAGAATCTTGAAGAAGCTCTTGAACAGATTGATATGCTTACTGATGAAAGAAAATCCTTAAGAAGAAAATATGAAGATGCAAAGAATGCTATTGACAAATTAAAAGGTAAGATTGAAGATCTGAAATCTAAAAAGAAATTTGATATGCTTGTTGAAGATTGTGATGAATTAGAAAAAGAAAATGAGATCCTTAACCATGAGTTGAAGATAGTAAATCTAAAGCTTAGTATGAAATATGGAAATTCGAGATCTGATAATGAAAAATTGAAAATTGAGAATGAAGATCTGAGGTCAAGACTTGAAAAGGAAACATCCAAATCTAAAAAAGTAAAAGTGTAGTATGTGGAACTTGAGAAGTATAATAAAATTGTGAAAGGTGAATTAACTCAATCTAAACAACAACTTGAAAGGCTATATTCAAATAGTGATAAGACTAGAAAACAAATTTCTTTTGAAGAACCATTCTTTGATAGGATTGGATTTGGATTTAGTATGTTTAGAACAATCCATGAAAGGAAGAAGCTAGATCTGAAGACATCTGAAAGTGTGGAGGAAATAAAGCTAGATGAGAACACATTGGAAGATCCACCTAAAGAAGAACCACCTAGAGAGAAAGAAGAATCAAAGAAAGAAGAATCAAAACAGGAAGAATCATCTAAAGTTATGCAAAAAGAATTTAAAGGTAGATGTTTTTCTTGTAATACTATTGGGCACATGAAGAGAGATTACACAGGTAAGCAATTTAAACCTCTTAATGGACATTGTTATAATTGTCATAATTTTGGACACAGAGCTAACACATGTAGAAGACCTAAAGTAATTTTGAATAATTATGATAGAATGATTAGGAATACTAACAATGCAGATAAGAAATCTATTAAAGAAATGAATCAAAGAAAAGTGGTAGTATGTTTTAGATGCAACAAAGTAGGACATATTGCTAGAAATTATAGGTCACAGATTAACTAGCAAGGACAGAGATTTGGAAACAATGGAATCATTTGTTACATATGAAACAAGTTTGGACACTTAGCAAGATTTTGTAGAATGAACAATGGAGGTTATCATCATAACCCTAACCCTAGGAACAATGCAAGAAGGAATGAAAATATAGGAAACAAAGAGAAAGGTTGTTGTAGCAATAAAGATGAAGTAAAATTTGATAAAGGCACAGATCAAGGATGTATAGTCAACACTGAAAGTAGTTAGGAAGGTAATGTAACTAATAGTAAGGATGAATCTTTACTTGACACTTCTTTAAGTACTTAAATTATGTAAGTTTCTATAGTTTAGGACTTAGGATTAGTGTAGATTAGGAATTTGAATAAGTTAAGTTTTGTGCAATTACATATAGGTTTATTATGTTGTAATAATGCTATGGTCAAGTGCGCAAAAGAAAATATTGTGTTTTGCGAGGTCGCAGAAAGTTTTATGGTTGCAGGTTTGTAGAATCAACTTTTTGAGGTTTTAGCGGCAAAATGAATGAATGTGATGTCAGATCAAGTTAATGTGAAGTGTTATAAGGTTGAAATAGAAGTTATCACAATTAAAAAGTGATTGAAAAGAGATTTGAAAGAGGAAAAAGTGAGTTAAGGTCGATTTGAAGAAGTTTGGAAGCAGTTTGCAGTGACGATCATACTGAAACCCTAGATTTGCAAAGTTGAGGTATTTTTTGATCTTTAATCAGTTGATAAGATGGATATTTCTATGGTTCATAATGTTAAGGATAACAATAGACCTAAGATTAAGAGAGAACTAGTAGAACCAGCTAAAATTGATGACAGACTAGCACTATCATCTATACCAGACGGAGTATTACACATTGAGAATGTTAAAGGATATTTAGGTTGCAAATTTGAAACTTTGGGAGATGCAGACTTTAGTAATGATTACAGGAAATTGTAAAATCAAGACATGTTAGTTAAACTAGCTTATGGGCACCTAGAAAACAATGAAATTATCAAATATTCCATGAAGTATGAATTTAATGATGAGGAATGTACCAAGATCATTTTAAGTAGAATCCACAATCGAAAATTATGGATGGAGGATAGAGTTATTGATATAACTACCGACCTAATTCATGATGTTACTAGATTATCAAAAGTTGGAGAGATTCCACTAAATGAAAAGAACATGAGAAAGATTGTTTTAGACAACACTGGATCTATTTATAATGGTAAAGGAATTGTGATAATTAAGATTAAGCAAGATGATGTTAAGTACCTTTGCAAGATCCTAACAACTAAATTCTGTGGTAGTTCAAGGGAAGATGACATGGCTGTAGGAATGGTTCATGTAGCTTATCTTATGTGTATTGAGAAGAAACAACTAGACCTATGTGAAATTTTGAAAATTTAGTTATTTGAGAACTTAGAAAAAATTAAGAAGGCTAAGTACACACAGTTTAGGTTTTCATCTCTGATAACCTATATGTTTTTCCATATTTTGAGAAGATTTCCTTACACAATTGATTGGAGTGACAATGTGAACACAATGGAAAGAATAAACTCAGTCTACCTGAAGCACCTTTTTGATAAAGTTAATGACATTGTGAAGCTTGTATTGAAGACTTTTCAGAATATTGTTAAGAACAAATCAAGGATTGCTCAATCCTTAGTTGAAAAGCATAAAGATAACATTTGTTTTATGGTAGACATTGATTTCACCTACATTGAAGCAGTTGAGCATAGAATGGAATTCATAGACCCTCTTGGCTATGAAATATCTGAAGTAGAAACAATAGGATATGTGAATAGATTATTAAAGTGTGAGTTGGATGGTCATGCAAATAGGTTTGGAACCTATGAAGAGAATTTCAACTCTGTAATAAGTTTGAAAGAAAAGAAGCAATCTAGTAAGAGAGTTGAATCTACTATGAAGAAAATAGTGAAAGAATTAGGTATGTCAAGTCATGAGTTTGACATAGCTAAGAAGATTGCAGAAGCCTTGAAGCAAAGTGAAAATCTTGTAATTTCACCTGAGGCATCTAGTCCAGATCATGTTGATCCTATTGCAGTAAAGGTAAAAGTTGAAGTACCTGAAAAAGATGAAGGAGATAAATCTTTTTCTCCTATTCCTAGCAAAAGAGTAAAAGTGAGTGCAACAGGACCCGGCAAGAGACAGAAAGTGATTGTACCACCTGTACCTAGAAATGTAGCAGCAATTAAAGATGATGATGTAGTTTCAATCAAGAAGAAAAATTGGAAACCAAGAATTGAAAGAGATAATGAAGATATATTGAAGCATGGAGACTTCACTAAGTTGAATAAATTCTATGATCTATATGGATCATTTGACAGATTGAATTTTGAAAATGCAATGATTACACATATGATTGTGATAGATAAGAAACTTAGCACTATTCATGGTAAGATCCCAAAAGATTTGTATAACATACTTGTGAATAGAAAACAAAGAGCACAAGAAGAGGACATAAAGATGAGAGAACATGTAATCAGATAGTTCTATGAAGTTGAGGATGAAGATCATTTGAAGAGATTCTTGAAGTCTCTTGGAACTTTATTGAGAACTAAGAGAAGAACAAAGGAGGAAGTACAGAAAGAGACAGAGCAAGAAGTAATGCAAGTTCTTGCAGATATAGTTGTAGGAAAGCATGTTGAATCAGACCCTTAGCAGAAGTAATCAGAGGAACCGCATGCAGAGGAAGTTGGTATTGAAGAAGTTCCATCTTCTTCACATATCAATATTGGCAAAGAATCAATGGACATTGAAGGAACCAAAGTGACACTAGAGTCAGATGATGGAGTATTTCATGATCTAGGAGACATTGTTGACAATTTGGCTTTACAAGAGAAAGAGAAGATTACAGAATCAGAAAAGGATACAGAGGTAGTGGAAGCACCAGTAGTATCAGAATCAGTTCCAGCAGAACAGACAGTTAAAGGTAAACAAATTTTGACAGAGGTCACTACCCCTAGTGCACCTGACAGTAAGAAGAGACAAATTGGTTCAATTTTTGAAGACCTTGGAAATGAAGTTGAAGATGATGATCAGCTTGAGTTCATCACATCTCTTAATAAAATTATTGGAGCGAATAAGAAGGTGAAGGACCTTGAAGGCAAAGTTAGAGTTTTGACAAAGAAACTTGAGAGTGTGATCAATACTAAGGTATCTGAATCGGATCCACTTGAGAAAGCTAATATAGTAATAAACTCTTTTGACTCTAAATTTTCTAACTTAAAGGATATTGCTAGAATAAAAGTTTAGGAAGACTTTGAAGAGGAAATGCAACAAAATTTAAGTGTAAATATTCAAAATGATATTGTTAATTTGGATGTATGCATAAAGAATTTGAGGAAACATTTTGAGACTAGAAAGAGTTTGTATATACAATGGACAAAATCAGAAATCCAAATAGCTGAAGAAGATAAGAAGATCAGAGAGAAGATAGATGCAATTATAGCTGAAACAAACACCTTGTCAAGCCCTAATGTAAAGATAAGTTCTGTAGAGAAGAACATAAGGAAGTTAAATAATGAAATCAAAATGTTAGCAGAGGAGAAGAATAGAAAGATGCTTAGGATTAACATCTTGAGAGAGCACATCTCAATCAAGACCTCAATTGTTGAAGATCAAATTGAGCAGTGTCTTTTAGCAAAGACATCTTTTCAGAAGTTTATCTTCAATTCCTTGCAAGCTTGTCAGACAGCAGCATACGGATTGAGTACTCTACTCAATGTTGCTAAATCCATTAGGAAGATATGGGAGAAAGATTTTGAATCATGGCAGTCAGATTTTGGTGACTGTGTTGCAAGCCTACCGACTTTGCAATAGCTGATAACAAGGTATAAAGTTTTTTTTTGAAATTTTTGTACACCCTATCTTTGTCATTGTTGTCAAAGGGGGAGAGATAGCAGAAAATTGAATATATTTTGAGGAAGGTTACTCATAGGGGGAGCTATTCTATGGAGTAAAATATTGTATATGTGTTGTATAACTTTTGGCCACAATTTTGTAAATAATTTGAAGTTTTGTTTGCACACTTAGCCAATTTTCCCATATGTTGCCACCAATGACAAAGGGGGAGATTGTTGGAAATTTGGCTAATGTGGATGCATAGATGTTTTCATTATGGAAACATATGATCTCTATTGAGAGCACAGAATCTATAATGCAAGTATGTCAAGTTGAAGGAAGAAATTGTCTAAGTATGGATACAGTGATCCTGATAGAGCACCCGATGAAGATTTAGTTGGTGACATCCACTGGAGAAATATTTTTGTTTGCACAATTAACTAAAGCTTCTATAGAGTATGAGGATACCCCATCTTAGTGTGCATAAATTTTGGAGGAGTACGGACAAAGTTATTCAAAGTTTACCGAAGATAGTTTTTGCAGACAGAACAATTTTGGAGACAGTATTAGCGAAAGAGTTAACGGATTATTTTTGCTTGTTAGAATAATGACTTAACATTATGAAGGGATAACATCCTAGATTTTTACTCTTGGATAAAGATTTTGGAAGCTGACCATCTAAATTTATTAGCTCTAATAACTCATATATTAGGCATACTTGAAATGTAATGAAAAAGATATGTGATATGTAAAAAGAAAGAAAAGATAACTTGCGATAGTTGTATATTGTGATAGTAGAAAAGGATATTAATGCGAAGTTGTAAGCAGTACCATATTACAATCAGAAACATTTTGTATTACCTGTTTGGGCAGTGAGCTCAGCTGGTGATCAGGTTTTGTAATCTAACTCCTAACAAGGTTAAGGCTTCTAACAAGGCCTAAAGTCCTTTAACCAGGATGGATCTACTATATATTGTAAATTGACTCCTAAAAGGGTCCAATATCCCTAACAAGATACTTTTGATTAGTGATCTTTGTGGGTACCATCCCCACCAGGGTTTTCCCTTGGCCAGGGTTTCCTCAAGAACATATCATGTGTTATGAGTTCTTTCTATTTACTGTTATGTTTGTTAATCAGCTTGATAATCTTTGTATGCATTAAATTAATCTTTTATATCCATAAGTGGGAAAAAGAAAAAGTTTGTGAAGTACTGATTCATCCCCCCCCCCCTCTTAATATTTCCTATTTCTAACAGAAGACTCCTCTGACACTGGTTCCACTATCCTTTACAAATAAAAGGCTACCACTTGTGAAATATTTTTCAATGGTCCCACTTTGTTTCTACATTAAGCTTCTTTGTAAGATCGACGATCAGGCGCATGGTCACATAGGTCTATAAGATTCTATGTGACTATGCGACCATCATTAGATCTTCTTTAAAGATACCAAGCCGAATGAAAGCTAAAACATTAGAATATAAAGTATTTAGGACCTAGGATATATCATAGCCACCAAACTTAGGAAAAAATAAAACCGCTAGTCACTAAGACTTCAAGAAAAATTTACGCACGTGCATTTTTGAGATTTTAAGTGATAAAAAAGGTAACACTCAAATAGATTTAAAATAGAGAAACCTAGGGCTTTTTGAAAATGGCATACATTCAGGGTTTTTCTTAGGTTTAACTCTTAATTAGGGCTCACTGGATATTGAGGAAGAAAAAATAATTTTGCAGGATCTTTTATGGGTTTTTTGGAAAAATTATCACAATTTCATGAACAACTAGACACACTTCAAATTTATAAAATTTTCACAAGACTCATGTATTGAAAATTTGAAGTGCCAACAGGTATCATGTTTAGTGATTTCTTCATGTGGGTTCTCTATTGACTCTTACATATTCTTTGAAACCTCATTTCTTTTCTCATTCTCTTTACAATTGGATGCACTACTCTACTCACTATTCCACATGATGATATGTTGTCTTTAAGAGGAACTTTCATTGATTCACCAACTGAAGCCCCCTTCTACTTAGCTCAAAATGCAGATTTAAAGCACTTCCTCTATCATGAATATGAGATAGAACTATGAAGATTTGTGTACCTTTTCTCACATGTTGATGATGTATGCCCCTTTTAATATTCTAGTGTCTGACCATGATTTATTTAATTCTCCTTTGTGACCTCTAAATGTCCCACTAGTACTACTTGATCAATTTGTTTCCTTTTGGTGATCGTGGGTGCTCTTGGCCTGTGATGTAGTCTCTATCAAGGAAATTTGAGATTTTCCTAATAGGGTCCGCATCACAGGCCAATATCATTCATCTGGAGTTCTAGCACCTTGCCATTTTTATTGTACAGATGATCTTTGTACTTCAAGGATGGTGTTTTAGGAATGCCATCCTCTCATTACTTTAATTATCAGAATGAGGTAAATAATAGTGTATCAAATTCTTCTATATCTACACATGAAACAAACAAGTTAGTGAAAATAATGGTATCTCTCTTTATTTCTACAACATCCTTCCTGAGTGTACATGCCCTATAGTATAGCCCTTCTTAGAGGTGTATGACTGAGTGCATATATGCATTCTTGTAAATATTATGGTACCATAAATTTCTTAGATCCACTAGATCTAACCCCACCCCTTTATCTCTTCTTTGTAGGTTTTGGGTCACCAGAGCACACTAGACAAGATTGGATCAAGAATTTATTACCATACAATGTGTGGTATCTATTGGTTCTTTTTATTTCTACTTGAAGATTTACACTATGATTGACAAACTAATGTCACTAACTCTATCACCTCTCCAATCTCTACAAGGAAAAGGGCCAATTAACAAGGATCAACATGGATCCTCCTACACTTTGAGCCTAATGGTCAGGCAGGTATACCCTTGATTCTCTTCTTAAAGGAATCACTAAATGTTATACATTTATGCCCTTTACAAATTAATTTAAAGATTTTATCATTTATATTTGTTTGATTGGTGATAGAAAATGCCTCTTAAGAATGGACAAGTTTCTTCTCCTAGGGCATAGAGTCACAATACAACATGCATCAACTGAAAATCTAACTTAAACACACCTAAATCTAGAATAAGTGCTTTTCCTATTCCTCTCACTCACACACTTGGACATCAAATTCTTATTTCACTTGGAATTCTCTAAAAACTATCTTTGAGAATTTAATCTTGACTTTGGCAAGAACTCATAGACAATCTCACAATATACTTTTTATACCATATACTAATTCACTTTGTGACATTAATATATAAGGATTCAAGATAGAAACAAGAAGACATACACAAGTATGAAATTGGGATTCAAGTGCATTCTCATTAAAGTTCTGAGGATTAACATACTGTAACATGAGAAAATGCTAAAGAAAATAAACTCTAAGCCCAAGCTCTCATTACTCAGTTTTTAAGACTGACCATCAACCACTCTTCCTACATGAAACAATAATATATATAGTCACTAACTATCTTGTAATCCTTTGGAAAGGATGCAACAAGCTTTGGATGGTTAGGATAGAATTAGGGTTCCAACCACCTCACCAACTAGATTCAATCAAAATTTACTTCTACAACACCAACTGCAACATGACCTTGAATGGCCATCTCACCCACCATCATGGTGCATATACCCTCCATAATCAATCATACCTTGGGCCATACTATACCAGTGAGTGCAAAATCATATCATGTAGATCAGTCGTCAAAACATTAAATTTTCAGTCCTTTTGTTGCTAAGAAACCCTTAAAGTATTCAAATTTTGGGTGACAATGGTTAGTCAACAAGTTTAAGACCTGACCATCAATTTTATTTATTTCCTAGCAAATCAGGCATTTCACAAAATTCTTAACAGTAAAAAATATCTTCAAAAAATTCCTCAACCACATCATTAGTCCTCTGAAAAATGAAAAATGTGCACGTCGGCAAAACCCAACACATGGACCCACTACCATACTCACCTTTTCATCAGACGACTATTGCAAGATCACAAATAATAAACATCGTGCATCTTCACCATGTGAATAAGCAACAATTGTAAATCCTGATCAAACTTTAACCACTTTCCAAATTGAGACCACCAGACATGAAATGAACTATCTCTATAGACCATAAAAATTGAATAAATCCCTGGTTAAGACCCTTCAAGACATGCGCTCTTACCCTGACCTTGGACAGTCCATGAACTATCATATGCTAAGGGTGTAAGCCATGAAACATCATAAATTTGGCTCATAGATAAAGACTATGTCATAACTAGGGCAGGGCAACTCACCTAAATTTTTGTTAGATTAGACACTACGCCCTAGAATGAAGCATACTGACATGGAAAACTACATCTAGTTAAGGGCACAAGTAATAAGAACTTGTAAAACTCCCGCGCACGTTAAAACAAGCTTGCGGGTAGGGCAAGACAACTTCCTGGGATTTCATGAAGAAGTAGGCCATTCTCTTATGACTTTTACTATGATAGAAAAATGGCCTAATAGCAGCCTTATATTTATGTTCATCATTTAATATATGTATGTACTCATTAATGCAATTTTTAAAATGGCTATACTTATAGCTTGTGTGAGCTCAGATGAATGGCTTTCTCAGTTCTTTCTTTTGTACAACATATTGAAGATATTGGCACATATACATGTAATGCTTTATATGTAAAACATTTCTTTTCCTTTTCATGTATCTTACTATTAAATGAACACAGCTCTAAGAAAGATTACCTAATAATCCAAACTAGGGTACAATAGTCTCATTTAGTAATTATGCCTCCAAAGATGAGTAAAAATATGATATCACTACCTATAGGTTAATTGTTAATCTCTATTCAGTATTCAAGGTTGTCATTAGTATCAAAGGCTATCAAAGAGATCAGCCAATCACTTACATTGAGCAATTTGGTAACCAGAAGCAAAGATAGACTAGTCAATAAAGCATACACACTGAGAACTACATAGTTTACTAATCAATAGCATCACTGACATTGACACCAATCGATACTGAGAGATAGTAAACACTGAGCATTAGTATACACCAAGCAGATTACATATTGTTTTCCGATGATCATAGAAAATGGCATAGTAATCTAAAATGGCACATTCTTCTATGCAAATGTTTATAATAGATCGTAATACAATTTACCAAGATTGAGGAACATTTATTCTCAAGATACTCATTAAATGTAATGTATATCTTTTGTAATAGTTAATCTAGGATATTTTACACTGTAGATCTTAGGGTTATGACGATGTTATGTAACCTAATTTTTGTTAAAGTGGAAAAAGAATAACACTATATATTTGTGTGTTTGCATCATTTTTTATGGTGAACTAATATATGAATCACAGAGCACTTGAAGCACTTGCTTAACTTCAAGTCTATCAGTTATCAGAGCATAATAGAGTATTAAGGAAATCAGATTGAGTAGAATCAGAGAAGGCTATACTGAGCAATTCAAAGTAGAGATTCATCATATTTTAGGTGATATTTTATCAAAACTTATAGATCTATTTTAGACAATTGAGTTGTCAATTAGTAGATATTTACCTATTGCTTTCTGGAAATTGTAATAGAGTTTTGGATAAATCTCTTAACCGAGTAGACTTAATAGTCTTATGTAAATCTCTTAACCAAGTGCACACTTCATTAGTGTTGTTAAAATCCTATAACTAGGTAGATCTAGTTGATCTAATATGTTACTCCTAACAGGGTAAGATCACCATAAGTGATCAAAACTTGTAGCCCTAATAGGAAAACCTTTTCTATCTACAATAGTGAAGAATTTGTGGGTGTCATCCCCACTACAGTTTTTACCTTCTAACAAGGGTCTCTGTGTTACCAAAATATGTTGCGTTATGTGATTGTTATTTTGATATCATGTTGTTTACTTTTCTAAAGTTAAATGAATGATTTATATATGCAATTGTATACAAGTTATTTTACAAGGTTATCACTATTTTAAGTTATAGATCTGGAAAGGCTTACAAGTAGAAGTTTTAGAGGCACTGATTCACCCCTCCACTCTTAGTACCTATCTCTCCTAATTCAAACAATTAGTATCAGAGCCCATTTCTCTTATTGGATAGTTTAACCATTGAAGGGTAAGGATCTTAAGTCATGGAGAGATACAAGCTAGATAAGACTATTGATAATTAGAAGATTCAGATGTCGATGTTTGCGGAATAGTACAAATGAGCTAAGGAAGAACTGAAGAAAATGTTGGTTGAAAGAAAGAACATTTCTATTCTACAAAATGAAATTGGTTATCATGAAGAACCTATTGATGATATATTTGATCACATTGGACCAAGTTCTGGAATCATCTCTGATGAATCTGAAAGCATAATATCTAATTTGTCTGAAAAGAATAAACATCTATTTGAACAAGTAAAAGCACTTCAAATTGGTCAATAATATTAGATGGTGAGAATGGTATAGATAATGAACAATGCTAGACAAGCTGAACAAGACAGGAATTTGGCTATAGAAGATCGAAGTCAAATGACTGAACAACTTCAAGCCAAATTAAGTGAAATATAGGGACTCATTGATCATCACTTCTAAGTATCTAATCAAATGATGACTATAAATCAAGAGTTTAATCGAGTGAATGGAGAATTGTCAAGAAGACTTGAAGATGTTGCAACACTCAGAGAAGATAATGAAAAAATGAGAAATGAGATAAAGATATAGAAGCAACATAATGAAATGATGAAGTTAGCTGAGGACAGTTCCAAGAAGATTGATGACTTCCTGACTAATCAAAGAAGATTTGGAAGTAAAGCTGGTATAGGCTACACTGGTGAAGGAGAATCATCACAACAAGTTGAAAAGGTCAACCAAAATCAAAACCAAAGACCTAAGGTGTTGACATGTTATCACTATGGAAAACTAGGTCACACCTCCAATGTTTGTAGAAGCAAAGCACAAGGTAAACCTCTTGTTATTCCTAAATTTGATCAATATTGTTACTATTGTGGAAAATATCAACATAAAGCTTATGAATTTAGAGATAAACAAAATGCTAATAATACTATTATAGAAAAGTTATCTTACACTTGTAATAAGCATGAACATACTGGATGGGACTACAAGGTGAAAATGAAACAAGTCTGGACACCTAAGGAGAAACCACAACGCAAGCCTTATCAACCAAAGAGACAAGCTAATTCCTATGTTTGGGATTATAACACTTGGACTAACTATGTTGCATTTGAAAGGTATGGGCACATTGCAGCAAATTTTAATAGGAAAAGATGGGCCATACAATCAATAAGTTGGACTAACACTTGAATGGCATATATCCACTATCACAAGGTCGGTCATTAAAGAAAAGACTATAGAGACTGAGCACTAGAAGAGAATCATGTATTTGAGAGTTGACACACTATTGCAGATATCATAAAGATAAGGAATACTATGTGGAGAAAATCATCTAATGAGAATGCTAAGTCAAGAAATGCTATCAGTGAAACCTCATCCACTGGACTGGGTGACATTGGTTCCTCCACCTAAGTGAAAAATGTATGTATGAGATTGGCATTTCAAAAGATCACATTTTACATGTAGTTCCTTATAAATGTTGAGCACATACCAAATCCACATAAGAGAGATGCACTGTGGTTTATATGTTGTGAGTTAACAATGTTACTTAGTTGGTAAAAGCAAGACAGAGAGTTGGTTACCCATCGGTAATCACTATTCAAGGTTAACCGAGGACACATATCAACCGATGAAGAAATTATTTGTTAACTGAGTTGTTGAATTCATTCAGTATATATCGAGTTGACAACTATTATGAGCTAAGGTAGGTCAAGCATTTAATGCATGAAAGTTTAAGTGGGAATATCGAAAAGTCTATAAATACATGGGAAATAGAGTTCATTGTTACATTGCGATTTCAAACAGTGAAGATTTCACAGAGAAGACTTCAAGCTAAAATATTTTTAGAAGGATTCAAGGCTACTGTAGATCAAACCAAAATCACTCTTCAATGACTTTGAGTAAGTTCATTTTCTATCGAACACTCTATTTAACCTACTGCTTGCCAAAACCCTAGAATCAATTTATGGCATCAACATTTTCTGCAAGAAAATCACAAAGTATTGAGGAGGAAGTAGAACTAATCATTAGGGAAAATTTTGTTGAAGTTGAATTCAAGCCACACCCCAAGATCACATCAAAAAAAGATTCAATGGGTGCATTCTCAAGCATATTGGATAGGGTTTTATTGACATAAGATGTAAGAGCATATATTCATTGTAAAATTGGGGAAGTATGAGACTTTGAGACTGTTGGTGCATTTCAACAAGTTTGTGGCCTCAATGGAAAATTAAAACTAGAACACAAGAAGATTGAGGAATCAGGGTTATCGTGTGTTACATACTATCCACAATCATTCAAGATAGACTAGATCATAATCATATTGAGAAGATTTCATGATGGTAAATTTTGGTTGGAAAAACCAATTGAGGTCACTAAGAAAATGATCAGTAGGGTTATTGGCTATCCTACAACCGATAAGGCAAAAGCCTTCTGTAGTTCATCTTGACCATATGTTGAGAAGAATACTGGAGCTCAATGGGAAAAAAGGGCATTGAAAATTTCAACAATTAAAGACCCAGTAGTGAAATTTGTAGCACAAGTGATCAAGTACAGAATATTCCAATCAAGTAGACTCAATAGCATACCCTATAGTGTAGTAGACATGGTGCACAAAATTGTGAAGAAAGATCACCATGTAGATCTTGTTGAAATTATACTACATCAACTACAGGAAAACATGAAGATCATAAGGACAAAGAAGTATAATACCTATAAGTTTGGATCACTACTTGTTTGTATATTTTTTGATCTACAAAATTATGTACCCGACTCTAGTAAAGTAAATTGGCAATCAGACAAATTGATAACTGCATAGATTAGTGAAATGATGAATAGTTTAGGAGATAATCTAAATGAAGAATTTGATGCATACTTCAAAGAATTTTAGACAAAAATGCATCAAATAAGTATAATTCCAAGGGAACTAGTTAAAAAATTTGAGAATGATATATGTTTTGTAGTCAATATAGATTATTCAATGATAAAGGTCATTGAGCCTAGAATAAAATGGCTAGCACTGATGGGATATGAAATGAACCATGATTTCACTTTGAAATCTATTAATGCACTACTTGCAATACTGATAGACATCACTGCCACTAGGTTCGGCACATATGAAGAGGCCAAATCAAGAATCACTATAGACATAGAGATTGGTAAAATGTCTAGAAGGGCAAAGAAAATGGAGAAAGATGTTGCAGCTAAATTTGGAGATGTTTCTAACTCATCTGAGGAGTTACTAGTTAAAGCAACTAAAGGTCAGTTACAGCTGGCTAACAAACCATATGACAGTGAGGAGACCAATTCAAAAAAAGAGAAAGATCCCACACTGGCTCCTCCCAATAAAATTCAAAAGAAGAAGTAGTTTCCAGTACATGTAGGTACAAGGACAAGGTCATCAACTACAGCCTCATCCCCTATAAAGAATGTACTAGTAAAATTTAATAGATCGAGGGAAGCTACACTAATGAGAACATATTAAAAGAGAAATGCAAAACCTATAGTTGAGGCACCAAAGAAAGAGAAGAAAATTGATAAGAAGTAAAGAAGACATTGAGGAGATAGAAAAAGAAGATGACATCAACCAATTCAAGATGGTTAGCAACAAGGAATGAACAATAGATGACATTATTGAAGACATCATTGAGAATGGAGATCTTACTGATTCGAGATTAGATAGATTCAACAAGATGTCAAAAGAAGATCAAAGTAAGATAGAAGAGGCAGTCATCCAAATGATCATAAAATTCAAGCAACCCCACATCTTTAAGCTATGGATAAATTAATGATTACATGGCTAAATATCAAGATTCATAATCCAAAATCAAGCCATGATGATAATGGATAAAAATGTGGTAGATATGGATATAACAAGTGATTCCTTATGGACATCAATTCTTAAAGTTGAAGAAAAAGTTGAGCAAGAAGCATTCCTAAACTTGTCTAAAAAGAGACAAACTTCCAAAGGTAAAGGAATTTGTATTGATGACACTATAGAAAAGAAGTCAAAGGACACCGGTATATCAGTTACCAAGGTTATTGTTATCATCGACCAAAATGAAGGGATAAGTGTTTCATAGGATGCACCAGATCAAGTAAAGATCCAATTGTAGAAGAAAATTGATGACAATGTACTCATTAAGGACATCACAAATGGTGATCCTAATGATAAGGATCATGAAAATGTGAATATTGCACCAAATCAAGATTAAGCACTAGATACTGAAATTGTATTCACATCATTACCGAGTGAACTTCTTGAACTTGCAAAAGTAGCTGAAATAATTTATCAAGTACAACCCAATGACTCAAATCCTAAGCAAAACAAGGACACAATAGGGACACAAGAACCTAAGCAACCTGAAAATACAAATGAGCCTAACAAAATAGAGTCACCTTCTATATAAAAAAAGGTAATAGATGAAACAGAGGCAACTGAGGTGACACCACTTGAAACAACAACCACGACTCCCACACCATCAACTAAAACTATAGCCATAGAGGATCATAAGAAGGAGGAAAGTGTGTCAACTAGGAAGGATACTCTAAAGAGTGGAGATAAAACTATTATTGTATTTAATAAGAAATCACCTCAAGCACTAGAGAAGAAAAAGAAAAAGAAAGGAAAAGGGCCAGTCACCCTAGATGAAGTGATAATTATCCCTGAGTCTGACCTGAGGAGCCTAAGGCCCAAAGAATTGAGTGAATATGGGGAGTTATGTTCAAGGAAGGTGGCACAAGAGAAGTTGAAGCAAGATCACAAATGAAAAGAAGTATTAACTATTGTGAGGGATATTCTACAATAGGTAGTACTTGAGGTAAATATTGATGAGGATACTCCCATCATCGATCAACTTACTTCACTTGCCAAGAAGATCAATGCCTTGGATATTGACGCAGGTAAAAGGATTGAAGAAAGGGAAGAATCCAGGATACATAACAAACTGGCAAAAAAGATCAGCCAAGAAGTGGCAATATAGAAGGTTAAATTATCTGAGGTAATCACTAAGATGAAAACTCTCACCCAAAAAAATTTTCAATTCTTAATAAAGCTTTGTACTACAGACACCTTCACTATTGAAGTTAATGAAAAGATAAAAGGACTGGAAGCTAAAATAAAGCTTAGTATAACTATCACTATAACTAAGCTGAATTCTTTTTCCAAGCATATTCACCAAGTTTAGGAACTCTAGTGGTTCATAGCATAATTAAAGTACCAAGAAGAGCACATCACCGATTAGGTCATAGAGTTACAAAAAGAACTCATTCCATTCCTAAAAAATTTTGAGGTACATATTGTCAAATCATAACAACTGATTGCAACACTAGAGATTTTGGTGTTAGATAACATATTTAACATGCATGCACAAGTCGGTCTTGAGCATATTGCTCTTACCAACTTGAAAGAGGAATGGGAAAACCTCTTGGAGTCAGTGAAGAAACCCATCAGCATATTTTTGACAAGATGTGAGTATACTTTACTTTTTATATTTGGCATTACTATCAAAAAAAGGGAAAGCAATGTATATGTCTTTATGCCAAATATGTACATAGATGCTACATATACTGCATAATATCAGGAGCATGCACCAAAGGGGAGTAAATTAAATAAGAATTTTGATAAGTATATGTATATGGTAGAGATATAAGGTATATAAGAAAATTTTTTCTATATACATTAAGAGTTTTGATACTAATGCCAAAGGGGGAGATTGTTAATCTCTATCAAGCATTCAAGGTTGTCATTAGTATCAAAGGCTATCAAAGAGATCGGTTGGTCACTTACACTAAGAAAGTTGGTAACCAGAAGCAAAGACACTGAGAGACAGTAAACATTGAGCATTAGTGTACACCAAGTAGATTACATAGTGTTTACCGATGATCATAGAAAATGGCATAGTAATCTAAAATGTCACATTCTTCTATGCAAATAGTTATAATGGATTGTAATATGGTTTACCAAGATCAAGGAACATTTATTGTCAAGATACTCATTAAATGTAATGTATATCTTTTGTAATAGTTGATCTAGGATATTTTACACTGTAGATCTTAGGGTTATGACTATGTTTTGTAACCTGATTTTTGTTAAAGTGGAAAAAGAAGAGCACTATATATTTTTGTGTTTGCATCATTTTTTATGCTGAGCTAATATATGAATCATGGAGCACTTGAAGCACTTGCATAACTTCAAGTCTATTAGTTATCAGAGTAGAATAGAGTATTGAGGAAATCAGATTGAGCAGAATTAGAGAAGGCTACACCAAGCAATTTAGAGCAGAGATTCATCATTCTTTAGGTGCTATTTTATTAGAACTTATAGATCTATTTCAGACAATTGAGTTGTCAATTAGTAGATAATTAGCTATTTCTTTCTAACAATTTTAATAGAGTTTTGGATAAATCTCTTAGCTAAGTAGACTTAACAGTCTTGTGTAAATCTCTTAACCAAGTGTACACTTCATTAGTGTTGTTAAAATCCTATAACTAGGTAGATCTAGCTGATCTAATATGTTACTCCAAATAGGGTAAGATCACCAGAAGTGATCAAAACTTGTAGCCCCAATAGGCAAACCTTTTCTATTTGTAGTAGTGAAGAATTTGTGGGTGTCATCCCCACCGAAGTTTTTACCTTCTAACAAGGGTTTCTGCATTACCAGAATACCTATGTTATGTGTTTGTTATTTTGATATCATGTTGTTTAATTTTCTAAAGTTAAATGAATGATTGATATATTGAATTGTATACAAGTTATTTTGCAAGGTTATCATTGTTTTCTATTATAGATCTGGAAAGGTTTACAAGTAAAAGTTTTAGAGGCACTGATTCACCCCTCCCCTCTGAGTACCTATCTCTCCTAATTCCAACATTAACATCTAGGATGTCATCCCTTATATTTTAAAGTCATTATTTTGATAAATGAAATAATCCCTTAACTTAATATTCTCATTGTCTTCTTGCTCTATTCAGGTCATCTTCAACACTCTCCATATTTCTTTAATATCCTCTTCCGTACATTTTGTACAAACTTGTGTTCTCACATGTGGCTTTGATATATATAAAATTATCCATGTTCAAGTGCACATGCACTAAACCTACTTCTTTGAACATAGATAACCAGAATTTTCTCTAATTAGACTAGTAAATACTATTGTACTTAGGCAATTTTCACTTGCGCTCATAGAAAACTAGTTTCTTCTGTTATGTGATCATCATGGTGATTATATGTTTCCATAATGAAAACAATCATATATCCTACTCATGAAAATTGCCAAAAATCTTTGGCATAATCTGTTAGTTCCCAAGTTCCTTTGATTCTTGATCTCAAGATTAAAACTCCTAGGAAAAGAGGCAAGAAACCATTATCTTCCAAAATTAAAGAAGAGATTGAAGCTGGTATCCAATTGACATTATTGGATACTTTTTCCCCTAATATTAGAATAAGGAGAGCATTTCTCTCTCTTTCCTCCCAATGAATATTTTTTCTTGGATTGTCATGGATTTAAATGCCCCTAACAAAAGGAGGATCCAAAAATTTATTGATTCTTCTCAAGCAGATATTATCCTTCTTCAAGAGTTCAAATTATCTCAAGAATCATATGATAAATTTATTTTTAAGTGGTCTGATTTGGATTCTTCTTGTGTTCTCTCCTATGGTGCTTCTTTAGGTCTTGTGGCCCTTTGGAACAATAAATGTATTAATGGTCAACTCTTGGCTATAAATCCAAATTGGTAGCTTCTAAAAATCTCTTGGTTTGATATTAATTTTCTTTTGTTTAAAATTTATGGTCTGACTACTCCACAAGATAGATTTTCTCTTTGGGAATATTTAAATGACCAATTCAATAAATTTGATGATCTTCCTTTTATCCTTGGTGGGGATTTTAATGCAATCTCATCTCTAGATGAAAAATCGGGAGGGAATCCCACAATTCAGAGAATTATAGATGATTTTTCTTTTTTCTTTTTAAATAATGCATTATGTGATATTACACCTTCAAATGGACTTTTTAATTGGACTAATCATAGATCTTCCTCCCCCATTTCATCTAGGTTGGATAGATTCCTTATATCCTATGATCTTAAATTTCTCAATTTTTCTCTTTCTTCAAAAATTCTAGCTTCCTCAAAATCTGATCATTTTCCTATTTTCCTAAACATAATTAAATCAGGAAGTCCAAAAAAAAATTCTACATTCAAATTTGAAAGCATGTGGTTTACCCACCCTCATTTTCTTTCCCTTATTTGGCAATGGTGGGTAAGTGCTCCATTTTGTAGAGGCACTAGAATGTTCCAATTTTTTAATAAGCTTATCAACAATTAGATCATCAAGTTTGGCTTGGATTCTTCTCTTGGTGACAAACAAAAAGCCCTCCAAATCTACTAGGAAACTCTTTTCTCAAGGGAAGAAATTTATTGGAGAAAAAAATTGTGAGAGCTTTGGTCGAAAGAGGGGGATAGAAATACTAAATTTTTTCATGCTTCTACTAAAATTAGAAATGCTTCCTCTGCTATTCTTTCCATTAAGGATGTTGTATCAAGGAAAACATTGAATTCTCAACAACAAGTTAGTAATGAGGTGGTCTATTTTTAAAAAAAATTACTTGCTCCTGTTCCATCCCAATGTGAGAATAATCTTGCTATCAATGACCTTTTATAGTCCATCCCCTCTCTCATATTGGATATGGATAATGATCAATTAATGAAGCCTTTCAATATGGAGGAAATTCACTATATTATTTTTTATATGGCACCAAATAAGGCTCCTAGTCTAGATGGTTTTACTATGCTCTTTTATAAAAAATGTTGGGATGTTATCAACTTTGACCTCTTGTTGGCTATAGAAGAATCTTGTAGGAAAGGCTATATTCCTAAGTATTTTAATAGAACCAACCTCACTTTGATCCCCAAATCCAAAACACCTCAAAACTTTCTACATTTTAGATCTATTTCTTTGTGTAATTCTATTTACAAGATATTTACCAAATCCATCTATCTTAGACTTAAATCTTTTATTCCTAGAATAATTTCTCCTCAGCAAGGAGGCTTCATTCTAGGTAGGGATTCATCTCAACGTTCTATAGTCACTTTGGAAGTTCTCCACACTATTGAGTCTCTTCAGATTCCTTCTTTTGTGGTTAAATTAGATATGATGACATCATATGATAGAGTAAGTTGGTCATTCTTTCTAAAGGTTCTTAAAAAATTTGGATATTCACAAGCTTGGTGAAAATGGATTAAGAATTGTCTGTTTAGTGCATCCTTTTCAGTTTTAATTAATGGTATCCCTTCTGGATTTTTTCATGACACTCAAGGAGTTTGGAAAGGAGATCCTCTTTCTCCCTTTTTATTTATTATAATGGAAGAAGCATTTAGTAGAACTATTAAGAAACACAAACATCTTTCCAATTGGAAAGGTATAAGCATTCCTAATCCAAATATGTCTATTTCTCATAATTTATTTGTTGATGACACTCTGTTGTTTCATAAATCTTCCATCCAAGAGGCTAAATGCATTAAACATATTTGGGACACTTACACTTTTGGGTCTAGTCATGAATTCATCAAACCTCTAAAATATGAAATCTATATGTTTTTTACTCCAGATTTTGTTTAGAAGAGAATTTCCAGCACCTTAGGATTCCCTATAGATGATCTTCCATCTACCTATCTTGGTATCCCATTTTTCCTTGGTCAAGTTAAATTTTTTTATTCAAATAAAGTAATTATTAGATTAAAAAATAGAATGTTTTCTTGGAAGGCAAGATGGCTCTCCCTTTCCAGTAGGATTTTATTAATTAAAATTGTATTAACAGTTATCCCTAACTATTACATATCCATTAAGATTTGTTCAGATGCTACTGAGGAAGGGGTTTATTCTAAGAACTTGGTAACAGAGGATTCTGAGGATGGGGACTCTAACATTTCCTAGGAGAATAAAAGCCCTAGCAAGGGTGAGGAAGATATTGATGACTCTAAGGCTTTCTCTGAGCAAGATGAGAGCAAGGAGGAAACTAATAGTGAGAATGTGGCTGAGGATAATAAAGAGGGAACTAGGGAGGGGAATAAGATGAATAATGATGCTACTATGCAAAGCATGGTTAATTCTCAGAGACCGGGAGATGAGACTGAACCTTTGTGCAACAAGGAGAAGGATACTACCCCTGGCAATAATGATAATGTCATTGTTGAAGCTGAGGACCCTAATAATAAAACCCAGAAGACTACTGCTGAGGAGAAAGGTAAAGATCTGGGCGAGGCTATTTTTTAAGGCACAAGGGGGTGTAATTCTCATATCCTTGAAGACCTGGTTGACAAAGCCTTCTGGTACACTGAGAATTAGAAGAATGATCAGGACTTCAAGAAAGAAGAGGTTCCCATTCTAAGTGATTATGTTAAAGGTATGAGGCATGACCTGCCTATATCTCAAGATTCAAAGGACAATAATTAGGAGGGTAGCGGGGATTCTAGTGAGTGTAAGGCTAGAGAGTCCACCATCAAGCTCATTTCCAAAGACTTTAATGAAAAAGAGGAGGTGACTACTGGTGTTTTGTAGACAGCTAAAGTCGAGGCCTTGTATTCTTTCAGATTTAGTAAGTGGTGTTTTCATGAAATTAAGAGGCTCCATTTAAAATGTAGAAATCTTGAAGCTAACAATGAAATCCTACAAGAGAAAGTGGATTCTCTTCTCAATGAGAGGGCTTCTAATTCCCCTGCTGACCTGGTGGAAAGAGTGGATAAAATTGACAATACTCTTAACAACATTCTCCAGCATAGTAAGGATAGTATGAAGGCATCCAGTACTAACCTTAAAGCTCTAGTTAATTTACTAGAAAATGCTTCTGAGGATGATATGGAGGGTGAGAATGCTAATCTGCTAGATAGTGGTGGGCCTAGTTCTCAGACCCGTGGAAAGAAGAATTCTCCTAAGATCAAGAACAATCTGGAAGAACTGAAAAGTGTTATTGGTAGGATGGATAACATCTAGGCTAAGATGGAGAAAATGTTGGATGTTAAAGCTAGGATTCTCGATGAGGATGCTTAACCTGGTGCTCCTGTTGGTGTTTTTTTAATTGTTTCTATTATCTTTTTGGCTATTCTTTTGCTGTTTTGCTAGCTTTGTAGCCTCTAGTATGGGCAGTTCATTGTTGTTGGTCTTTTTTGTTGTCTATGCCTTACTTTTTCAATCTTTTAATTCTTAAGTTGTAAAGGGTTTTGGGTCCCTTCAAAACCTATTTTTCTAGTAATTAGAACTATTACATATCCATTCTTCAAGCCCCCAAATCAATAATAAATCAAATTGAAAAAAATATTCTCTCTTTCCTTTGGACTTCTAATATTACTAACAAAAATAAAGTCCCTCTTGTCTCTTTGGAGAAACTCTCCATCAATAAATTGTCAAGAGGTGAAGGGTTACACAATTTATCCCTTAGAAAAAAAGCATTTGGTGGAAAGTTAGTTTGGAATATGTACTATAAGACACATGCTTAGTGGTGTCCAATTATGCAAGAAAAATATCTAGATTTTTCTAATCCTAATAGAATGTTCACCATTTCTAACCCTCCTTCTAGCTTTCCTTCATGAAATTTAATGATATAATCTAGAGAAGTTGTCACAAAATTTCTATCCTAGAAGGTTCATATTGGCTCTAGTTTATTGTTTTGGAAAGGCTCTTGGAATGGTTTCCATCCTTTATGCTCCTTGAATTCTCTAGAAGAAGTTATGAATGTCTCCACTATTCAGTGGGGAGAATTTCTTGTGGATTATGTGGATATTATATCACATAAGGTTATCTAGAAAGATCCATACATCCTTCCTATTGACATAAATCTTTCTAGGAATTTTTCAGCTATCCTTGTAAATAGATCAGTTTACATGTCTAAATATAATGATAAATTGTTATGGTGTCCCTCCAAAAATGGCATGTATTTTGTTAAATCTAGTTATGTGCCCCTTCAAAAAATGGCTAGTCTTCATAGCAATCAATGAGCCTTTTCTTTTTGCTAAGATAAGTATGTTCTCCCTAAAGCAAGATTTCTTTCTTGGCTTGCTATCCAAAGTAGAATCCTAACTAGTGACAGGTTAGCTAGACTTGAAATAGCTTCCCTCTTTAATTGTGTTTTATGTTACATGCATATGGAAATAATGGATCATCTCTTTGTTCACTATCATTTTTCCCATCAATATTGGTCTTTTGTCATAGAAAAATTATCCATATCATTCCCTCTTCCTAATTCTCTATGGGAGCTTTTTCAATCTTGGCTAACTTGATTTGTGAATTCCTTATTTGCATGTTTATGGATTATCATTCCTTCCTTAGTTCTTTGGTCAATATGGTGGGAAAGGAATAAAAGAATCTTCAATAAAGCTAGTTTGGACATTTCCCTAGGCCTTTCCATAATAGAAAGGTTTATATCTGAGCAAGTCAATAATATGTCCTCTCTTCATTTTAATATAAATACCACTTTTTCTTCTTGAGACAATATAGTAGCATCTTCTTGGAAACTTATTTCCTTCCCTTCTTCTCCTATTTTCCCTCATATTAGAAAATCCCTGATTTGCATATCCACATTTAAATGGAAACCACCATATCCTTCTTCTATAAAGCTAAATTTTGATGGCTCTTCAAGAGGGAACCTTGGTGAGTCCGGAATTGGTGTTTGTTTGAGAGATCAATTAGGTAAATTTCTTTCCCTATCAGCACTTCCTATTAGACATAGCACTAATAACATGGCATAATTTTTTTCTCTCTTAGAAGGTTTTCTTCTTGCTAAAAAATTCTTAATGTCTAACTTACACATTGAATGAGATTCTACGGTCATTATCAATGCTTGCATTCATAGGAAAATTGATAATTGGAAATTAAGATATATTCTTCATCAGATCTGGGATTTCATTGATTATATGAACAAATTTGTCATTTTGTATACCTATACAGAAGGTAATGCTCTGGAAGATTGTTTAGCAAACTTGGGTTGTGATAAGGTTTGATTAGATTCATGCTCAGTAGTAAAATCAATTGAAGATTTTCTTGCTCTTCTTTTAATTATATAGAATGAATCTCCATAAGCATTGTGTGTTTTATGTTGCTAATTATCTACTACTATGTTAAATTCCATAATGACATCCCATTTTAAGTCAATATATCTATACTTTTTAGAGGTCTTCATTGCTCACTAATATCTATAGTAAGCTATGGTTTTAAAAAGGTGTGCTATACAGGTTATTCTTTGTAAGATGGAAAATATGGATAGGATATAGGGTTTGGAAAAATGCACTTGGAGGAGACCCTAAATCAATATTAACCACTAAAATGAAATTTTAATGATATGGGATGTAAATATGGAAATGCTAATATTGAAAAGAAGAAATAAAAAGTACTTACCTCTAAAAAAGAATCTGCTGAAAACCTTGTCAAATAGTCTCAGAAACTGTTGATTTTTGCGATGATCTACCGAAACTATGAGATCTACAAAACCCATAAATTTTTTTCTTTTATAAATAAGGTTGACCTTGACCTAGAGGGAAATGTCACCCTTGACCTCAAAATGTCAACCTTGACTTGCACTTCTCTGATGAAAATTTTGTTCATAGATCCTGAAAGTTTGTCGAAAAGGATATATAGATCTGCACTGTAATTTGTTGTCACTCACTTGTTCCTCCAAGAAAAATAGTGTTTTTTGGGAGGGGGATGGGTTTACCTTGGTCAAACCCCAATTTAGGAATTAACCTTGAAATTGAATGGGAATTGTAGTAATAAATAAATTAAATGAAACAATTCACCTTACTTATGTTGAAACCCTTGTGGAGGATTTGAATCCTTGAATCCATAAGTATGGAAGCTCCAAATGAATGTAGCATTTAATTTAGGATGTCTCAAATCAATTTTATTTATATAATCAACACCAATCTTTAATGGATCTTGGATTTGGAAGAGACATGAATGGAAATGGATGGAGGAATCTTCAACAAGAGGGCTCCATAGAGCTTGAATCCTTCAATGGAAACTAATGGATCTCCTTGCTGAATTGAATGCTTGAAGGATTGAAGGCTTCCAACTTGATCTTCTTGCTTCATTAATTGATTGAGAGATGCTTGAGAGAAAACTTGATGGAGAAAATGAGAGTAGAAGACTTCCTTTTATAGTGATCCAATGCACAAACTTCTAGAGAGGCTGACATAGGTGAAATTAAATTCCATTTAAGCCTATACCCTTGGAAGTGGACCTAGATTAAATATGTCATGCCCATCAAATCACCATCTAAATCACACTAATTTTTTTTTTTAAGGAATAAATTAGGTCTAATATAGTGTTGCGGGTTAATAGGTATCTTTAGCAATAGATCACAAAGACTTTGAAGAATCAAATTGTTATCCAATGTTAGTTTCCGAAAGGTCACTAGTAGATAAAGTTATAACAAGGGATTGAATTAAGGTGGTGAAGTTGTAATCAAGTTCAATAGGGTTAGGATGAAAAATTCTCGATAAGCATTTGATACTGCCAACAAGGTCTATCAAGGATTCCTAATAGGTTACCCAATCACTATTTGTATTATTAGATTGACCCTTAACAAAGAATTAACTAGAATTAAACAATCCACGATTAGGTCACCCTACAAGACATACAATCCTAGGATCATAAGATTTTCATAATTTTATTTTATTAATGTTACCAAGTGGGTTTCAATGATAGGAAGTCTCGATAATCGAATAAATGAACAATTCATTGTTTTAGTAATCATATAGGTTATTAGAGTTAAAAGAACATTTCCTAGAATATTCTTTAAATAATGTTCTTATAAATATTGATTATCGATTTCGATATGCTTAAACTAATAACAACTTTGTTTATTAAGATTACAAAGATAGTTTATATTGATTCAAAATATGTTAAGTTATATAACCAATTAAATGATGATTACAATTATATGAGACATATATAATTAAACTAATGATAAAATATCAATTAATTAATGTGAATATTAACCAATTAATAAAACTATAAATATCATTGGATAATATATTTAATAAATAATAATAATTAAGTAATATATATATATATTAATTAATAAATGTTTATAATATAATAACTAATTAATAAAATATTAATTAATTTTTATATTATAATATATTAATTATTAATACATATTCATTAAATAGTACTACAATAAAATTTTAATAAACCAAACTTATTAAAACAACAACTAAATAAAACAATAAAAGTTTACTAAGAAATTATCCTAAGCTAAGCAAAATTACCACTAATAAATCTACCTAAGCTACATATTAATCACCCCTAAACCTAGCTAAAACACCTTTCCCCTTCTAGGTTCACGTGCCAAGAGAGAGAGGGGGGAAAAAGTCAACCCCATCCTATAACTAGAGGGGCGCATAATAAGGAAAGAGGAGTGTTAAAGAAGGCAGTGTGGAGGAGTACAGTTAGGGGGGTTCACTTAAGTTTTCAAACACATATCCTATGCAAACAATGAAAAAAATCCCCAAACCTTGCGCAAGTTTCAAGGCGGCGTAAGAAAAGATGGGGACATGAGGGTTTGGGTCGCACCCCAAACCAATACACTAAGTCTGGAGAGTACTCACACAAGCTAGGAAGAACGAGCTTTGCCATGGAAATCCACATTGAAATAAGTATTAAATGCAGCCAAATGACACTTGATAGAAAGTGCATTGGCCAATGGAACAAAGAATATTAAATGCTATGTTAGGTCATGCCTTCTCTATGCCACCTCTTTGGGAATGCAATTAAAAAGGTATGGAGGTATTACATTATAATTATTTTATTTTTTTATGACAATGAGTTGACAAGTTTTATAATTTAATAAGGACTGTGGCAAGGAAAATGTATGGGAATTAGTTCGCATACATTTTCCAGAGACATGTAGGTCTCCATTGCCATTTATGTTTGCTTTGTTTTTCTTTTAACTTGAGTGTTGCATATAATTTTCTCCTACATACTTAATTTAATTTAGATGATTGTGCATACTAATAAGAGGTTAAATTAAGTTCATTCCTAAAATTATAGTTCATTATAGAATGCTTAAAAACTCTAAACTTCATTCCTCTTTGCAACTAAGTTATTGGTTTTTCCCTTCCAAAATTAACATAACAAATTATCAGTTTTCTTTGCAAGGCTAGAAGGTGAAAATAGAGATTTATACATTACTTGAATTCAAGAAACAATTACAATAATGAGCTCAATACAAGATTTATAACATTATGAAAACTCTCTCTCTTCATTCTATTAGCCTTCTCTTTTGCAATACAATGTAAATGCCATTTAGCAATGAAGGAAATCTATTCTACATTTTCATCACAACATAACAATACTCTATTATTTTCTTAAACAACAACTACATCTTTCCATTACTATCTCAAAAGAGAAACTTCAAGAAACATCATTTAATATTCTATTCAATGGTTTGAGAAACTTCATTATTACATTTGAAAACACTCTATTCTATAATCTTTGCTTTTCATAAGAACATGATTATGTGATTTCATAAATGAACTATCAACAAGATTTACAACACTTCCTCACAACTCATTACACCAACACTTGATTCAATACATGACTTGGAGATTCATCTCTAATACAATAACAATTTACAACATCACATTACTCAAATGATACAACTACAATATGGAAAAATCTACAATTTCCTCAAGTATTCATCTCCATCCAAGAAGTCTTCCAGGCTCCAAAATCCTGCAATAAAACCATTTTCAAGGAAGACCATGGGAGCTCACCTCCCAGCCTAGGCCTCTAAGACGCCACCCCCGAGCTAGGGGAAACCACAAAGAATGGGGAACATTCAAACACTCACACAAAACATACTTACATTCCACAAAAACCCAAATTCCCTCAAGGATAAAATATAGGATCTAACATGATCCTTTAATGGGGTAAGGGTGGGCAACCCATGGAGAATCCAATGCCAAAATAAGGCCACACATGGACCACAATAACAATGTATCTCATATCAATGGCACACAAGGCCAAATCCCTCCTTATGCCCCCCAACAATGCCCCTTCGGCTAAAAATGCAAAGTCTACTTGGGGACAACACACCCAAGCTCATCCTTCCCCACACATAGAGGAGACTCTACACATGAGTTTCCTCCATCCCCACACCCCCTCTTGGTTGCTCTTCCCTCCCAAGGGTGATTGAGCCAAGAGTAAACAACCCAAAATCATATCACAAAAGAAAACACAAATACTATTTCATGCTCTCACCATGACCAACCATGGGGAGCTAAAACACTTAACAAAATACTACAACTAGAAGATTCTACTACAACAAAGAGTGAGATGAAGAGCAAGATCCTCCAACCTATGATCCAATGCAAAAATGGTGAAGTTTTGTGCCTTTTCCTTCTTCTATCTGTAGCTTTTTTCCTTCTCCAAGTTTAGTGGTCTGTAAAGGTAGAGAGTGGGTGAACAAACTCATTTTTTCCCCACCTCCCCTCTAAAATGGCCTCCAACTCAATCCCCAAAATCCTAGGAAGATGGAACCCCATGCCATTGGTTGGTCTTCCCAAAGTCTTACACAACCCCTTACACCCAAAAAGGTGTTCCATGGAAGTGGAAACCCAAGATTGGTCCAAAATGAAGACAGGACAATTTTGGACCACATTCAAACTTGTATTTTCGCTCAAATTCAAAAAGGCACTTTTGAAGGGGTCAAAAAGTCAATATTGGGCTCCTAACTTGCTAAAAATACCCCTAACCCATGGGTAAATGGAATGGGCTACCTCAAAATGCATGATAGTACCCCCTAGAGTCCCATTTAACCCTCCAAAAACCATGGTTAAGTGTATGCACGAAAAAGCAAGATGTGATTTCACTTTGGGGTCCTATGACAAGTGGATGCACTTTGGATTCCCCCCCCCCAAAGTAAATTCTAGAACTTTCTCTCACACTCCAAGCACATGACATACCTTAGTTAACATATAACTCTAGTGTCAAGTGACACTCACATAATTAACATCACAATTAATGTATGTCCACAATATTACAAAACTTAACATTCCTACACATACATTCACATTATGGTTACAAATAAAACACTTCAAAACGAGGCCCCAGTCTCTTCAATAGATGAGGCCTTGGCTTTGTTGGTGTTTGAAAACTCTTATGCCATTTAAGGCTGCCAATATGCCTTGAGACTGATGTTAGGACTGGTTAAATCCAAGTGTGAAAGCTCTGCAAGGCAACTGGACCAACTATAGGGACAAGACTGCCCTCTTCACTTCTGGCTCTGCAAAACCATGGCGGGTGTACCTAATCTAGTAACTTATGGCATTTTAGGACTTTGGACTGGATTAAACAAAGTAGATGATAGCAAGAGACTACTAAATTCTAACTAGGCATTCATTGAATCTCTATTGCTATGAAGGGTAAAATGGCCTTGTGAAGGGTAAAGAATTGAAATGGTATTTATATTCAAAGATGCAAGAAATGGCCAAAACCCATCAAACACTGAACTCAACTGAATGTACTAATCCTTGATTAGTGCCATTATCCATTGGGAAAATCATCAAATGGAAGTATAGAAACATGAACCAACTATTGTCAAAGATTCAAAGCCATAAATACAATTATTCCAGCCCATCCACTACTTATAAGATCCTTCTATAGACAAGCAAACTAAATCTATGCCCTATCTGAAGTATATTTCACTTGACCCTAGATCAAGAACTAAAGAATAGAACACATAAAAAGGTTACCCAATGCAATGGATCAAAAAATTCAAAACTCACAAGACTAACACCAAGGAGAGACATGAAAGCATGAGAATAATTATATTAAGTTTGATGAATCATGTACATGTCTATACCAGAAATGAGACAACCACCTCAATAACCTGCAAAAAATACAAAGAGATTCTACTTAGCCTCCTGTAATGTTACAGAGCTTTCTATTTCCCACTGGAACCAAATAGAATGGAACCCTTAAACTATCCAAAACATCCCACTTATACCATCAGCTATCTTGGAATTCTCTAGGAGAATGCAACAAGCTTGGGACAGCTAGGGTTAGGGTTAGGGTTTCACGCACCAAAAAAATCAAATCAAAATTCAAAACAAGTTATCACAATTCAAAGGGAAAAACACTAAACCCTGCAAGCAATCAACACTTGATCTTTAATCATGAAAGAATCTCTAAAAGTGCATTGAAGTTCTGCAAAACTCAACTAGAAGTGACCCTACAACTGCTCCAAGTACTTTTCCATTCATTTCTCCATGTTGAAACATCCCCTCTGCAATCATCTCACACCCTGGAGCACACTGGAGTGGTGGAGAAAATTAGTTTTACCAACTCTGGCCCTCTCTGTCATCAATTTCATTCCTTTCTGGTCGCTAGAAACATCTCAAAGATTTGAATTTGAACAACAACAATCAATCTTATGGTGTCAGCAGTGAATCGGCGGTCACAATTTAAACTGGGACCAACTTTATATCCCCACCATTAGATCTTCATACTTCATGGGCTTTATGTTTTTAACTCATCTAGACGCCTCGGGTTAACTCCACAATGGTGACATACAATAGTTGTCGCATGATCGCATAGCACGGAGATGGGCTATGTGAACATGCAACAACTCGTGAACCTTAACTGCTAGTATAACCACTACTGCTACCTACCAACGTGACACCCTTGTTGCATGATTGCATGGCCAAAAGATGGCCCTTGTGATCATGTGACAAGGCAACAAGACTGCCACCTTGTCACCTGCTGGCAAATGAGAATTGACCACATCATCACCACTGAGAAGACAAGTCCCACCACAAACCCCCTACCACCTCAGTACATCAGTAACCAACCAGAACTCAGCACATCACCACCTACCACTGGGACCACAACACACATGTCAATTAGTTGCATGATTGCATAGCCAAAATTAGGGCTATGTGATCATGTGACAGCCAACCAAAAGGCCACCACATTACCACTAGCAAGACCACTGCCATTCCGCCAACAGGCCCCACAAGCAAGGAAGGAACCTTGTCGCATGGTTGCATGTCAAAAATTTCTGACATGTGATTATGCGACAACCAAATAGTTTAAAAACTTTGAAAACCCAAGCCCACCATTACGCGATCATGCAACTAAGGCAAAGAAGACCTCCAGCCAAGTCGGCAGATGTTAAGGGCTTAACCGCCAGAATCAAGAGACTAGGAGATAACGACGAGTCACCAAGTTGTGGAATGAAAAACCCAACCACCAGGAAACTAATCATCATGAAGAACCAGGACCCACATGGATAGGTGGCAAGTGGTTGCATGATCACATGTCAGAAAAGTCTGACATGCAGCCATGTGACAACCAATAAGAACATGCACCCCCGCTCCCCCTTTGACACTGGGCCCACCATCGAAGGAACACCTGAAACAAACAAGATCAATAGCAAGTGCATGATTGCAAGGAATACTCTTTCCCCTTGTGATCATGCAACAACCATCCAATCTCCTCCCTCTACTGCTTGAAGAATCTGGCCCCACCAACCAATCACACTTGCACAAATAGGAAACGCTGGCAAATAGGAAACTGTGAGGTCGAAAACACATAGGGTTTTCGATGGAAAAGATTGAAAACACACATGGTTTTGGGGAAAAGACCAAAAACACACTGGGTTATCCACAGACTGAAAGGTAGCAGGGAAGCCAAAAACATCATGGGTTTTCAAAAACATTGTGGGTTTTCAACACTGAGGCAGATTCTAAAAATATTTTCCTGCAGACCTTAGAACTTGAAAAACTTTCTAGGTTTTGTGATTCAGCACGTGCAATTTGAACTGAAGCAAGGTGACAACATGCAAAACATAGGGCTAAGAGCGCAAAACATGAAAAATTATAGATTTTCTTCATAAGATAAAACTATGACTGGAGGTCGAGCAGGACAACTTAACAAAGCTTGCAGGGAAAAGGCCATTTTCTTGGGATTTTTGCACTAACTAGAAAATGGACTAACAGGCTTTACTATTAGCACATGCATTCAATGTGGTTTCCCCAAACATTTCCATGGTCCTTCCACCTACAAAACCTCAATACGGCATCAGTACTTCAAGGAAGAACACCATCACATATAAACATATAAGATGTAATATCCACACATTATTCATTACTCAATTGCATACATGAAATCACACAACAGGTAATGTTCTCACACAATTCAATTGAACATTCAATCACATAGAATGAGATGTCATAATTCAATTGTCTACATGTAATCATATAGAATTCAATAAACACATCAAATAAATTCAATTTGCATAACTCAATTCATACTTCAATTGCATATATAATTCATAATTCGAATGCATACATAAAATCACTTTCACATAATTCCTAATTCCAATGCATACTTCTAATCACTTTCACATAATCCATAATTCAAATGCATACATACAATCACTTTCACATAATTCATAATTCAACTACATAGATAGAATCACCTACAGCACAATGTTCACATATAAATCATAATTCAATCACATGCTTGTAATCATATAAAATACAATAATTATATCAATCTCAATTCAATTTTCATAATTCAATCATCTATAACATACCAACAACTTATCATGAAATATTCAATTCTTCACTAAAGTGAGCATGTAGCATATTGCATATCTAATTCAGTTGCAATTAAATCATGGCACTCCTAAACTTCTCCTAAGTATTTAACATTTTGATTCATATTCAAATCAAATCTCCATTTCCTAGTTACTTACGTAAGTGTATAAAATCCATCACATCATCCCAACATTCATAAATCAAAATAGCCATAATTTAGAATTCATATTTATATCATAAAATAGTCATCAATAATTCATCGCCTAACATTTAACCCGAAATGAAATACACACCTCAACCTAATTCATTTCTCGATTTTCATTTTCCTAACAACTTATAACAACATAAATTCTCTAATTGCACACCTCCGTATTTATCTAATTATCATAATGTCAGTCATAATGTATCATAAGGTCAACATTGTACGTATAGAAAGCATCATCAAATGCAATGCATTCTCATCTACTGTAAACAAATCTTTGTCAAAAGAGTAAAATCTACTAACTAATTAGAACATTAAGCCAATCACTAGGGCTACCATAATGATACAGAAAAGCTATGGCTGGTCTATGGTGACACCTCACATCCTCCCCCCCTAGGCATGAACTTCCTCCTGGAAGTTACACCACTTAGGGTTAAAATTCTAGGGTTGACATCTAGCTTAGTCCATTAGATAAATTTTGAAACACTAATCTCATGCAATGAGGAATTCTAATGTTAATACAAGTTATGCCTATGTTTTACCTTATTCTAATCAATTCTATCATTTAAAAGTATAAACATTGTACAATTGAACTGATTATCGAAGATCACAATCTAATATAATTTTAGATAGTTATCATATCTTCTTCTAGCAACAAGATCACGTAAGGTAATTCCATCCAACACACCAGTGCTGGGTCTAAGGTCACAAGGAAGTGCACTAAACAAAGAGACATATTCCTTACAAAATATCTCAAATGTACACTAACATCACTCTAGTTGTTGGTCCCTATGAACTACAATATTGTTGGAAATATTCAAGACTATCTAGGTTACTGAGAGGGGAGGGGTGAATCAGTAACTTCAAAACTTTTAATAGATTCAGATCTTAATAATATTAGATTGATAATCTGACTGCATGCATGAGTAACAGAAAGGATAAAACATTCATAACACTTTGAACACAGAGATTTGGTGACCCAGAAACCTTCCAAGTAGAAAGTAAAACTGGGGTGGGGATGATACCCACAAAACTTCAATACTACAGTATAAAGTTTGCCGGTTAAGGCTTACAATGATCACTTCTAATGATCTGCCCTATTAGGAGCAATAAGGACTGCTAGGTCCACCTTGTTAGAGGATTTACAAACATACAATGAAGTATGCACTCGGTTAAGAAATTTTACAAAGACTGTTGAGTCTACTTGGTTAAAGGATTTCAAGCTGATTCACCTGTTAGGATGAAACAGTAGATCTCTTACTTGCAACTATACTTGATGATTGAGATTCTCTAATGTACTGATCACCTTCTATGATGGATAGATCTTTGCTACTTCATATACTATTGTAGCCCTTTGTAATTCACTTATCTCTACCTTTCTCTCTTTTTCATACTTCTCTATTTCTTTTTCTTTGGATATGACATAAAACATTGTTTATATATCAATCTCAGTCAATTCCAAAATAATTACAAAGTCGGCTCTTAAACAAGTAAACACAAATATTACTGAGTCAGCCCAAATATAGTTACACAGTTACTACAAACTAACTCGGTGACTTTCTGATACTTGACGTCCACTGCGTTACTCGACATCATCATGCACTCAATAGAAGTGAAGGCTTGGTCCATACTAACCACTTGGTCATAGTTTTGAACTCGGTAAATACTAGAGACTCAGTAGAAATAGTGTTACTCGGTAGAAACTGAATTTCTTGCTTAATCGTGCAGCACTCGGTAAACATTGTGAAACTTTGCGAGCTTGGTATGCACTATTATGCTCAGTAAGCTCTTCTTAGTAAGCTCTGTTCTGCTCGGTAAGCTCTGTTATGCTCGGTATGTACTGTTCTACTTGGTATGCTCTATTCTACTCGGTATGTACTATTCTACTCGGTATGCACTACTTAGAATAAGTGTTGTCACTAATGACAATCATGCTTAATGCCAACAATCTCCCCCTTTGGCATTAGTGACAAAAACACTTATTTCCAAAACTTATATACACGTATCATGCTGAATCCTTTTTTTGATTTTTCAAAATTTATCTTTGTCAAACTGTTGTTTATACATTTCATGAGTCCCTTATATAGAGTACTTTCTCCCCCTTTCGTATTACACACCTTAATTTTATACACTTTCTCCTATACATTTTCTCCCCCTTTTTGACAATAATGCCAAAGGTGTATATACAAGTATTTTATAGGGAGAATCCAAAATGTGAAAGAAAATCAAAATGTACCTTTATGATTAGTGCTAGAGTTCTGTCCCAATTCTCTTGTAGAATCTTTCATGTTTGGAGTGCAATTTGGAATTTTGCAGAGAGTTCAATCATGTGATCTACAATGGAAAATTGATTGTCATGGAGTAATGCTTTTGAGTGAACAATGTGTTTTTGCATTATGTCCATGATGGGAAGGATCATGTTATGAATATCTAGCAGTGTTGACCGGATCTTTGTATCCTCTTTTAATAATTCTGACTGCCTATTTGATAGGAATGTGATTTTCATATGATGTGCAGAGCTTGAACTAGGTTCAAGTTGCAACTTCTGTACACTATCCTTCAGATCCTCATCAATCTTATTCAATTTATCCTTGACTTCCTTAGTGAACTCAGAAACATTACATAGCTTAGCAAAAAGTGAGGTAACATTGGAATAGGAGGACTCAATATCTGTCAAAATTGAAGATAATTCTACCTGATTAATAGCTATATGTTGAGCAACATGCTCAAGCACTTTATTGTCAAACTTCTTCTCAACTTTCTCAAGAATCTTTTTTGATGCAGAGGAATCCTCATGGAACTTGTTCACTGCCTCAGCTAACTGTAACAAAATATGTTGAGAGGAATCAACTTTAATACCTATTGCTTCTGACAAAATATCCTTTGCATCTTCAATAATTTTATATTCCTTGTCCCTTTCTTCTTTTAGTTTCTTCTGCTTTTCTTTCTTCTAGAGGAGTTCACCAATGTTTTGCATTTGGTCTGCTGAAAGATTTTCAAAGTCGAATTTTGGAATCTCTATCTCCTCATCTAAGTCTATATCCTCTTCTACATTCTTACTCAAAAATCTTGTACTTGGTTGAGCCTTAGGATCAACTATTATTGCACTTAATGCCTTTGTAGAAGTTATTGTAGACATTGTAGGACTAGTTGTGAAAAATGATAAACTACCGACTGGAGTACTTGAAGGGCTCAAAACTAAAGTATTCACAACTGTAGAATCAAAAAATGAAATACTTACTGAAGTATCCAAAACTGAAGTATTCACTACTGGAAAACTTGATATAGAAGTAGGTACTGAAGTAGATATAGGAGACTGCAACTCAGTAAAAGAGGTGGTAGCCATTTCTGTCGATGGTACATTGAGTTGTGCTAGTGATGATTTGAGATTTGATGTATCTATGGAAGTTGTCATAATCATACTTGAAGTTATCTCTGTGCTAGGTGTAACAACTTTTGCTGGAGAGTGAGGAAGTGAGGCAATGACTTTTGCAGCTATCCGAACAATATTATCTTCCTCATCTCTTTGCTTGTCTACCTCGGTATCTTCTTCATGTTCATCACTATCATCATCAATATCCTTGATTATCATAGTTTTGGTACTCGATTTGTGAAGATTATAGATGTTTTTCCATGTGGCAGGGGCACTCTTCACAACCAACTCAATATCTTTGATCAAAATCAAATAACTATTGAATTTGAGTGTCATCTTATTTTCATTATCTATCAATGCCTTATTAATTTCAGCATTTTTCAAACTTGGCATTAATTGCCTCAAGGTTTGAGCATAGATGTCCTTGACAGCTTGCCTTGCATTGGACCATCTCAACTTAATTTTATTTAGTAGAATTCCTAGGATTTGAGAAGCTATCTCTTCAAGTGAGTATTTCCATTTTCCTATTTTCTCAATAACAACATCTTCAATTTCCTGCTTCTCTTCCTTAGATCTGATTTCATATTTGAGAGATTTGAAGTTTGCAATTCTAGATCCTTCTCTCAAATCCTTGATCTTTTCTTTTAATGAAGGAGGAGGCCTTTTGAATACTATTTCTTCACTATCTTTGCTTGTCTTGCCTCTTGCACTCCTTCTTGTAAATACTACAGAGGGTTGCTTGGGTGCCTTGGTGATAATTACTTTTCCTTTCTTCTTTATTGGTACTTGTTCTTCTTCCTCCTCATCCTTTTTCTCTTCTTCTTCTTCAAAGTCCTCTTCTTTTTCCTTGGTTGACATTAGAGGTGTGCTAGCTTGTATTTTGGCCATCCTCTTTCTTCCTTTGTTAACCACCTGTGGAAGCTTTATACTAAGCTCAATTCTCTCCTTAGATTCTTCATATGTCCCAAAATATGGTGCCTTTGGATTAACAGGTTGATTAATTAGGGCTTCAATAATATTCTTGGTTTCATCAATATTCACCTCATAGGGAAGAGGTTTCACATGTACAATCCTTGGTTTTGCTGCCTGTATATATAGATTATCACAATCCACCATGAAAAAAATATCATCTTTGTAATCTTCCACCAACTTCTATGGAATCCGGAATCTATTGTTCATTTTCTCTTTAAATGATTCAAAATAGTTATCCATTATGCTTTCAAAATTGTCACCCATTTCTAAAATGTATTCATTCATCTGATAAAGAACCGACACATCTTTTCTCCATCCTACCATGCCTTTTGATGGGAAAAACTTTTGAGCATAGAAAAATAAACAAACCAACAGTGAGCCAAACTTACATGGATTGTTCTTTAAGGTTTGGATGCTCTCCATGTTCTTGTTGAATTGTTTCAACAAAAGATCTGCTAGGTCAAATGACAGATTGTTCTTTACAATTTTATACGCTAGGTCAACTACTTCACACAGAACATTGTTCTACTAACTTGAATTGTATATCTTGTGAGCTACGATATGTATACCAAACTTCAATTCTACATTAGTAATTCTTATTATCTTCATAACTCTACCATCCCACTTAGCTAGGGTTTTCTCTTCCAGTTCCGTCTGACCTAGGGTTTTTGTAGATTTTTCCTTGTCGAGCATGGGAAGACCAGTGACTCGGTGAATCATCTTCTTCATAATATCTACTAGTTTCTCAAGCCATATTTTACCTTCATGTACTCGACTGAGGATATATCTGACCCATTTTATCTAAAAGCTCCGAGGCAAGTGTGTGATGTGAACTAAACCCTTATCTTCCAAATGTTGATGCTCCGGTTTGAGAACACCATCAACACATAGTTCCTCATGAATAGTATCTATCTCTAGGGTTCCAAGCTCTTGAATTGTACACTTAAAATGACTACAAATATCATTAATAAGGAGTACCTTAGGAGGGATCCAAGATTGAGCTCCACTCGTGTCTAGGGTTCTGGCAACTGTGGGCATGAATTTGAAATCTAGTGCTTTCCATTCTCCATGAACCAACATTTCTGAACCTTTCTTCACTTTAGCACTGGATGATGCCATGGTAGCTCAGTGAACACAATAAATTCTTCGAGGAAAGAGAATATCTTTCTGAAATATGATTCAAAATGCTTGATTGCACTAGGAGAATTTTGTTCGCGGTGAATAGTGAACTTGATTTCACTCCTTTTGTTAAAAATTTTGTCATTAATGCTCAATATGAATTAGGGTATGAATTAGATAGGCTGTCATCCACTATTAATTAATTTCTCGGTGAAGACTTCACAACTCAGTGATCATACAAATTCATACTTCTCTAACCTTACTCGGTAACCAAATGAAGTTAGGTTACTCCTGACCTTGCTCGGTGGTAACTGATACCGACCTTCTTGTGATCCTGTTGTATCTTGCATACTGATTTGGATCTATCTTTCTTTCAATTGAGGAACTATTTTGGAATATGTCTATGAAGATACAGTTCCAGTGCTTTCTTGGAGACTAGTTAGAGTTCATAGAGCCACTCCCTTCATTAGTGACTTTAGGATTGGTTTTCTTGGTAGGTTTAGGAATCGACTTCTATCTCATCTGCTTCCTAATGCTATTTGCTTTTGCTTTCTTTTCAGCTTCAACTTTGCCTAAATTCATGCATTTTTTAGCTATGTGACCAAGCTTAGTGCAATTATAACATCTTATGGTAGAATCCCTTTTTCTCAAGTGGTGCCTTACACAATTCATGCCAATGTGTCCATATTCTCCATAGTAATGACATCTACACCAAGTGCTATAATCCCAACCAAACATTGCTTTAATAATTTGTTCCACTAGATTGGGTGTTTTAGTTCTACATTCTGATGCCTTATGACCTTGTTTGCTACATTTGTGACATTTGCCTTTAAATCTTGGTTTATCCTTGCATTCATTTGCTTTATGACCAAGCTGATTTCAATTGTAGCATTTTCCATTAAATTTTTCTTTTCCATTGCTCCAACATTTTTTTGAAGTATGACATATTTTTCCACAGTGATATTCTTTGTATCCAAGTCCTGCTTTTCCTTTTTGCCTATGAAGGTTTCGTTCATACACCTAATTCATATCTTCTTGAGATTTCAACATTGTCTCATTGATTTTCCTTTCAGCATCTAGCTCACTCATCACTCTTAAATTGATTTTCTTTTCAGATCTCAGCTCTTCTCTCATATTTTCATTTTTTGATCTTAGAGTCAAGATTTCTTCATTTGCATTGGAGATTTGATCAATAAGATTTTCTAGCTGAAGGGTTTTATTCTAGATTTCATTGTTCTTTCCATCTATTTCATCTTTCATCTTGTTTCTTTGTTCCAAGACTTCATAGAATCTTGTTGACTGAATTTCCTATTCTCTTTTCAATTTTCTCACTTCTTCTTGCAGAGATCCACTCTTTTATAGAAGTTCTTTGATTGCATTGTTTGCTTCATTTGAGCTTCTTGAAGGGAAAAAGTCTTCAATCTTTTCTTCAACATACTGGTGGTCATTGATCTGATTTGCAAGTTCCTTCCTTCTTTTTAGGGAAAGGGAAAGATGCTCTCTTGCTTCTTTGAGTTGAGTTATGGCCATTTCCAGATCTAGCTTTTCATTCTCAATTACTTTGTTTAGTCTGAATATCTCCATTGTCCTAAATCTTTTCTCAAGTTGTTAGACTTTATTCTAAGATCCACTGAGCTCTGATACCAATTGTTGGAAATATTCAAGACTATCTAGGTTATTGAGAGGGGAGGGGTGAATCAGTAACTTCAAAACTTTTAATAGATTTAGATCTTAATAATATTAGATTGATAATTTGACTACATGCATGAGTAACAGAAAGGATAAAACATTCATAACACTTTGAACACAGAGATTTGGTGACCCAGAAACCTTCCAAGTAGAAAGTAAAACTAGGGTGGGGATGATACCCACAAAACTTCAATACTACAGTATAAAGTTTTCCGGTTAAGGCTTACAATGATCACTTCTGATGATCTACCCTGTTAGGAGCAATAAGGACTACTAGGTCCACCTTGTTAGAGGATTTACAAACATACAATGAAGTATGCACTTGGTTAAGAGATTTTACAAAGACTGTTAAGTCTACCCGATTAAAGGATTTCAAGCTGATTCACCTGTTAGGATGAAACAGTCGATCTCTTACTTGCAACTATACTTGTTGATTGAGATTCTCTGATGTATTGATCACCTTCTATGATGGATAGATCTTTGCTGCTTCATATACTACTATAGCCCTTTGTAATTCACTTATCTCTACCTTTCTCTCTTTTTCATACTTCTCTATTTATTTTTCTTTGGATATGACATAAAACATTATTTATATATCAATCTAAGTCAATTCCAAAACAATTACAAAGTTAGCTCTTAAACAAGTAAACACAAATATTACTAAGTTAGCCCAAATATAGTTACACGGTTACTACAAACTAACTCAGTGACTTTCTGATACTCAGCGTCCACTGCGTTACTCGGCATCGTCATGCACTCAGTAGAAGTGGAGGCTCGGTCCATACTAACCACTTAGTCATGGTTTTGAACTCGGTAAATACTGGAGACTTGGTAGAAATAGTGTTACTTGGTAGAAACTAAATTTCCTATTTAACCGTGTAGCACTCAGTAAACACTATGAAACTTTGCGAGCTCGGTATGCACTATTCTGCTCGGTAAGCTCTATTCAACTCGGTAAGATCTATTCTACTCGGTAAGCTCTATTCTACTTGGTATGTACTGTTCTACTTGGTATGCTCTATTCTACTTGGTATGTACTATTCTACTCGGTATGCACTGCTCAGAATAAGTGTTGTCACTAATGACAATCATGCTTAATGCCAACAAATATCTAGGTATAGGTCCAATATTATGCTAAAGGTATCATTTGTCACTCTACAAATCCTTATTTCATACCAACTTTATAACATATTTATTGTTAATATCTTAATATCTATGAAGATAGATCATAAAGTAATCTTATGAGGACTATGCTTATCACAATCCATAGAAAACTCTTACCAAGGCTACTAGCATGGTCATTGATAGCGCTAATGACAAGGGTGAACCTAGTGTGATGGGAAACTTCTCTACAGTTTCTCCCTATTTATAAAATATGATGAATTTCCCCAACAAATATTCTCCCTCTTACAACCTACCACAAAAAGGACTTGCCAACAATTGCAACTATAAGAGCCTCATCAAATAATCATAAAATTCATAATTTAAAAATTGAAAAGAGTGTTCCAACAAAATGAGATTAAAAAATTGGCCACATTGGTAAAAATTTTTCACAAAAAAAAAAAAGAGAATAGTCCTTGAGGTAATAAGGACATTTAAAATAAAGTTTGGCTAAGCAACCCAACACAAAATTAATTTACTTTTACATTGTTGGCAATTCACAAAAAAAATCAACTTATGAAATAAAGTAAAATAAAAGAAAAATAAATTTAGAAAACCCATCACTACAAGAACTTTGTGACCCCTTTAGGGTCACTAAGGGGAGGCGGGGAAACCAAAACATACTTCTATTATAATAATTTTACAATATACCAATTATGTCCTAACAAGGATAAATCATTAAGGTTTTTCCCAAGAAAACATTGATTTGGAAAGAGGGGTAGACACATAAAAACTCAGGAGACAATTGCCTAATTACTAATAATATCCTCACTTACTCTATAAGTTCTTTTACTACGTCCAAACATATAATCATGATATTTGTTAGGCTCATTTTCCAAATGTTGTGAAATACTTTGAGATTGGCCTTTTCCCCTGAAAATGTTTCATGCTATGTGTGTCTTGCCCTATATGTTTCATGTGTCACCTTGCTTCAACCCAAGTTACGTCTACTAGTGTGCAGAACCCAGGAAGATTTTTAAATTCTAAGGCCCGCGGGAAGCAATCTTTAATTTCTGCCTCAATTTCGAAAACCCACAATGTTTTCAAAAATCCATGATGTTTTTGGTCTATGTGTTTTTGACCCGCATTGTTTTCGACCCTATGTTTCATGCTTTTGTGTGCTTATCCTTTGGTGTCAAAAACTCTGTGTGTTTTCAGTCTCTCTCTGTGTCACAAATTTTGTGTGTTTTCGACCTCGTATAGTTCCCTCTTTGCTGGATTTTCCTAACTGCACAAGTGTGATATCCAGTGGGCCCAAATTTTCAAAGCTCTTTTTTGATTGGTTGTCGCATGGCCGCATGTCAGACTTTCCAAACATGCGATCGCCTGCCACCTGTCCGTGTGGTCTCGATTCTTCATGGTTTTCAGCTGCCTGATGGTTTGTTCTTCATTCAGTGACTTGGTGACTAGCAGTTATCCTTGGTCTCTTATCTCTGGCAGTTAAGCAGCTGGTATCTCATGATCTGGCAACTGTGTAGTCATGTGATCATTTCATTCCTGGTAGTTACTGGCTAGCATCTAGCGACTTGGTTGGTGGTTAGTTTCTCGTAGTCACATGGTCGCGGAATGGTGGACCTAGGTCTTCATGTTGTTAGAAGTGGTGATGTGGCATCTTCTGATCGGTCCATCCAGTGATGATCAGATGTCTTAGTGGGGCTTGTGTTAATAATTTTAATCTGCAGTTGGCATGTGATCACAAAGAATATTCTTTCCCCTTGCGATCATGCACCCACCATCTGATTTGATGCCGATGGGTTGGTTTGCAGTGGGCCTTTGTGAATTCTATGGAGAAGATGGCATGGAAAATCTAGTCATTGGTGCATGATCTCATGGGAGGTCTCAGACTCCTTGCAATCATGCACCTACCATTTGATTTTGAGGGTGTGGGTCCGATGTTGGTAATGGGGTGGTATTCAACAAACGGCATGGTGACAAGTGGCATCGTAGTTGTGGAGTTAGGATGTGGGATCCAATGTGTTTAACGGAGTGGATAAAGAGATTAGCAGTGCTGAAAAATTTTCTATGTGTTCGCTCATTTGCAAGATAAAAGGGTGATTCACTAGTTCATTTGGTGATTCAGTGAACAGTGGTCGCGGGATTGCTAGAATTTTTAGCTGAGGCAGGAAACATTCTGCAAATTGGTGAAAGTCCCTTTGTTGCCAATTCGCTAGATGACTTAAGTGGGTGATTTTCAACACATGCAGTCATGTGTTCATGAAGTCTAGTTGGGGTTTGGATTTTCATTCCGCAACTGGGATTTTCCTTTGTTGCATGTTCGCTGAATGTAACTCGAGGTGTCGAGATGAGTTAAGGTTCCTGAGCCCAGCAAAGATAAGGGATCTACGGTTAGGACTTAATTACTGATCTGTAATTGAATTAGGACCACCGATGTGCTATTGGTGCCAATGAGATGGCCATTGGGGTTTGAATTCAAATCTTAGAGACATTTCCTGCGACCAGAAAGGACCAAAATTGATGACAGAAAGGGCCTGAGTTGGTGAAACTGATCTTCTCCCCCAATCCAATGTGGTCCTAGTCACCATGATCATTGTAGAAGGATGCCTTTCCATGAGGGAATAAATGAAATAGTACCCTGATGTGTGTTGAAGAGATCTTTTTGGCTGGATTTCTTAGGGTTTGATGGTAGTTTGGTACTTGGACCAGTACAGGGCTAATTGATTGTTGAATTAGACTGTTTGAGCTTACATGCTGTGGCTTGACCCCTATCATGTCTGTGTTTATTTTCTTGGTGGGGTTAGGTGGTTTTGAATTTTGAGAGGGAAATGATCATGCACTTGCTTTGTAACCCTGGTATAAAGGGATTTTGATGATCATTTTTGAGCATTGGGAGTGAGATTTTCAAACTTTTCTATTGTGAGTCTTCTACCCAGTCAGGATTGTAGCATTTTTGGCATTTGGTATTTTGTTGATGATAGAAAAAGTTGTAGGTCTAAGCTATAATTTGCAAGCCTTATTCCTCTAGTTTGATTGTTTATAGTTAAGGATTCTTCATACTTAATGCAAATATATGACTCTTATCTCTCCTTTGTGTCAACTTGGATAGGTTCTAAACTTTCTAGTTCTCTGCATATTTTTTATGTATATGTATTCATTCTTAAGTTCTAATCCAGGATTAGATGAAATGATTCTTTAGATGGGACATAGATCTATCTGATTGTCTATGTAAGGATATCTTATAAGTTGTAAAGGGGATTGTAGGTGTGTTTATGGCTTTGAATCTCAGCTATTGTCTGGTGTGTATAGCATTCTTGTTCTAGGAACTCTTGCCCGATGGATGAGGCACTGGCCTAAATGAGTATCTCTTTTTCAACAAATACTGATTGTTGTTGTTATGATCCAAAAGCATAGATTAAGAACCATTTTTTAAGTTTTCAGCATTTGGTTGTTTGTGGTTCTACCCTATAGCAATGGAGAGTCAATGAGTGTGTGGTTAACACTTAGTACTTTCTTTCTATCCTATTATCTATTATCAAACCGCATTCTTGGTGTATGAAGAGTATTTTATACTAGGATAGGTGCACCCACCTTGGTTTAGCGGAGCCAGAAGCAGAAGAGGGTAGTCTTGTCCCTATAGTTGGTCCAGTCACCCTAAGACCTCATAGCAATTTTGGAGCTAACCATTCCTAAAATCCATCTGAGGGTGTATTGGCAGCCTATTAGAGCATAAGCATCATTTTGGACACCAACAAGATGGCAAATCTACTGGGGAAGAACATAAAGAAAGCCTATTAAGGTGCTCTAGTTGCAGTTACATTGAAGCATTCAAAATCTTTTGACTAGATTGGTTTGGCCCATCTGAGTCACCAAAAAGATGGTGACTCTACTGGGGACCTGTTATGCATGTTCATTTTAACCAGTATGTCATCATTGGAAGAAACAGGGCTGTTCTTGTCCCTTGTCTCTCTAACTCATTTGAGTATTTCTAAAGTCAAGAAATCTCATTGTAATATTCCCAATACACTTGGGTGGTGACTCAAAAGTCTTGGTAGCAGTACTTGTCAGTATTAATTTTGCAAGATGAGTTATAAAGCTACTAGGTCCTGGAGAAAGCAACATCTTGAAGACATAATGGAAGAAGGTATTCCAAGTACTTCAAGGCCTTGTTAGACAAGGGGAGGAAAGAAAATAAGAGGTTTTTCTCAGACTTGGAGAAACAAGAAAGATATTAGACAAGAAACCCAAGCCAGGCCTAGTCAAGAAGAAGATAATTTAGAATATGAAGAGGCTGCTGTTAACTTGGGATTGAATCAGTATGAAGAAGAGATTCAAGGGGAAGATGATGAGTCTCAGACCACACTCCCTGAATCAGAAGAGATCTTTGAGGAGGTTTATGAACTAGAAAGAAGAGTTCAAGAGCAACTTGCCATTAGGTAGCAAAGAGAAAAGGACAAAGAAGAAAAAGCAAGACAAGCCATGATAAGGGCTAATCAGCTAAGGAGGCAATTGGTGGATTTGGCCTATTGTTCAAAAAATATGTGAAGAAACTAGACCAAGGGATAAAGGAAAGTAGAATGCCATTGGAGTTCAGATCAATGAACAAGCTGTTGTTGATAGAACATCAGATCCAGGACTAAGATTAGATTCAGACCTTGAGATAGCTAGAAGGAAGAAAGAAATATTGGATAAAGAACTAGAGAAAGTAGAGTTAGAGGCCTCTTCTATACAAATCAGGAAGAAGATAGATTTTCTCAAGCATAATTTAGGACCTTCAAATGTTGCTGCTTCCTTCTTAGGGCAAGGTGGAAATCAGGGTAACAATGTAGCTCAAGAAAATGGTGTACCGAGTGCTGCTAGGGTTCCTGATGGGTCAAACACAAGAATGTCTACATCTCAAGGGATGGATCCACTGCATGGAGCTCCTATTCATGAAAGGTACAAGCAACTTACTTTCTTTGATATTCCTTGCTATCCTAATGTAATCCTTGATGAAATTAGAAAGAAGCTTCCTAAATTTACTGGAAATAATGTCATCACATGTGAAGAACATCTAAATTTTTTTATAGATGTAATAGATGATTATAATGTAGAGCCTGATGATATTATAATGAAGCTATTTGTACAATCCCTGATTGAGGATGCTAGGGATTGGTTTAGAGGGTTACCCCATGCTAGTATAGGATCATGGAATGAATTTAAAAATTGTTTCAAGGAACACTATGGAGATAAGACTAATGAGGGTTTTATCTTGAATGAATTCAATAACATAAAGAAAAATCAGAATGAAGAGGTTCTTGAATTCAACATAAGATTCCAAAAGGCTATGCATAGGCTCTTGCAGGTTATCAAATTATATGACAGGGTATGTCTTGTGACATACTTGAATGTCTTTGATGCAAAATGGGATAACTCTTGAGGGATAAGAACCCTAGAAGTCTTGGGGAGGCTTATAAATTGGCTATCAACATAGAGAGCAATAGAAGAATATCAGGAAAGATAGGAAGAAGAGATGATTGTAGGCCTCAAATGTAGAGTAAGAAAGAAATGGGAAGGTCTGCTGACTCTAAACCCAAAGAGGATGATAATCTAAAACATATTTTAAAGGCTTTGGAAGGTTTAAAGCCTGGAGAAAAAGGAAACAATAGGGCTATGACTATGGAGAGGTCAGCTCCAAACAACTTTAGTAGACAGCCAAGAATGCAAAATTACCCCTACAACACTCAGTGGAAGGATGGCAAGCCCATTTTCCCAACCAAGCAAGAAAGGCCTGATGGAAGGATCCCTGATCCTTTGCAGAGAAATTCAGTGAATTTAGTTGATGAGGTTCCATGGTGTGCTGCTTGTCAGTCTCCTCATAGTCCAGAGCATTGTGCCATTGCTTTAAATTTACCTAATAATCAGGAAGGTGAGGAACAATATGATAAGGAAGGATGTGGTATGACTTCTTCACATGCGTGGGATGAAGCTGACTTTACTGATGAAGAAGAAGAAGAGTTTGATGATGTTGGATGTGGTGTAGTAAGGGGTGAGGAGAAAGTTTCTTTAAGAAGACCATCAGATGAAGAAATTTCTCAAATCACTGCAGACATGGTCACTCAAGCTAGAAGCAATTACAATTTGAGAAATAAGACAGTTGGAAATGCAACTGGTAAACCGAGAAGTATGTTCATTAAGAGGATAGAAAATAGTGTACAACAACATGAAGAAAATGGAAAGGGTTCTTGTATTGTTGACCAAGTGAAGGTAAAAAAGAAAATTATGCCTGTTACAGCACCTAGGAACAAAGCAAAAACATCAGATGTGGTTGTTCCTACCTTTCAGAAGGAGGAGGAATCCTCTCTCAAGGACAAATCTGATTTCACAAAAGACAAGGTTGTCACTATTTTTTATGAACACATGAATAACCAAAAGTATGTTCCAATTGATATGTCCAAATTGCTTTCACATATCACTGTCAAGGTTCCACTTTTGGAAATGATGAGAATAGAAGAATACAAGGTCAAGGCCTTGAATTGTGTAAATGGTGTTTCTTCTATAGGAATCCAAGAAATGGATAGAAATGACAAACATGTGGCTTCCTTGGAAGACACACCTGACAGTAAGAGTGAAGAAATTGTTTCTAAGATCCCTCAAATATTCTTGCATACAAATCTTGTAAACAGTGCATCAGGGACAGTTGATCCTTTCTTTTTGTCCCTTGAGATTGATGGTAAAATATTGAAGAATTATATGATTGATTCAAGTGCATCAAACACTGTCATGCCTGTAGAGATCATGAAATCATTAGGACTAAAGGTTGATACACCTCATGGGAGATGCCAAGCTATGGACTCAAGAGAAGTGCTGGTTATTGGTACCATTAAGGCTCTGCCTTATAAATTAGCTACATTTCTTGATAAATAGTTGACTATGAGTGTTCTTGTAGTTGACATTCCTCCTCAATATGGAATGTTGTTATCTAGAAAGTGGAGTGCCTCTATGGGAGGAAGTATTCAATGTGACCTATCTTTTTCCACTTTTGACATTAATGGAGAGAAGGTGAAGGTGTCAAGGGAAGCTAGAAATCCACACATGATTGAGGAAAATGAAAAGGATAGCATGAATTATTTTGTTGACACTGACATTGGTTCATTCCAAGTTTAGAGGAATGAGATGGAAGAGAAGGTCAGGCCTATCCTTTTGGCTAATGATGAGAATAACATGGTAGAGGATAATGTCCTATGGACATTGTATTTTGATGGAGCAAGTTCTAGAGAAGGTGCTGGAGTAGGAGTATTATTGGTATCCCAGAGTGGTAAAACTTTTAAGTTTTCTTTCACTCTCTTGTTTCCTTGCACAAACAATGTTGCAGAGTATGAGGCCCTATTGATTGGTTTGAGACAAGAATCAAAACATGGGATCAAACATCTTAGGGTGATTGGTGATTCTGAGTTAATAGTATCTCAGATTAGATCAAAGTATGCATCAAAAAACCAAAGGCTGAAATAATATAGGAACACTGTATGGGATGAAATTGAATGTTTCAATGCCTTTGGGATTGATTGGGTGGATAGAAGCCAAAACATGATGGAAGATTTACTAGAAAACTATAATACCCATCAATTTGTGACATTTAGTTATCAATGAAGATGTTAAGGTTTAAAACTTTATTGATAAGATATTAACAATGGTATAAATAATTAATATCTACATAGAAAAAGTTCAATTGTTCATGGCCAATTAGGGGAATCATGAGTTGTGATTAAATCAATTTTTTTTTTAATTTCAACTCGATGATGACATGTGTCCCATGTACTATGTGACCTAATATTATTGTTTTTTTAAAATTATAATTAAATTTTCACTTCTAGTTGAAATATTAAAGATGAAATAATAAGCACAAAATATTCTTAGCAGTGCATTAAGCGATTAGAAAGAGAACATATAATTGATTTCCTATTGAGCCATCACCCAAGATCAACACTTTTGTCATGAATGCTTTAATGTAAAAGTATGCTCAAGGAATGCCTTTAAATAATACTACATATCAATAAATCACATGAGATTTTCTCAAGGTTGACTCGTGACAAAATACAATAGGTGAAAGTCTATTTATTTGAAAAGTTTAATTGATTAGTGGTCAATTTGTGTGATATGAGATTCTCACATTATTAGATTTCTTAAGAAGAGGAAATGACCATATTAATATGAGGAATGAGTATTTGAACATATGAAACAACAATAAATATCAAATATGTAATTGTATAAATAGATACAAATAAGACATAAAACATTAACAAAATATTATAGGTCTAAGAAATTATTTGGCAGGTATACTGATATGTTATTCTTTTATTTTCGCATGTGCTTGTGTTGGGCATGCAATTAGATTTGGAAGATGATTAAATATTCCATTTAATATGACTAAGGTATGTTGACATTGTTATCCTCCAATTGACTTTACATCTCTCTGATTTTATACAATTTGATAGTCAACATGCTTTTCTATAAGCCATATTAACCAACTCTTTTCTTTAAATGAATACATTTAAATTGTTCCTTTCCTCTGTTTTGACTTGTTTGATTACCTGATTCCTTTGTGTTCATTCATTAATTCATATTTGCTATCAACATGATTTTGTATATTATGATCACCCTTATTAATCTTTGATTATAAATGCTGCCTTAATATTGACAATATAATATTCTTGATATATAAGTCGATACAATCTTCATTAATTTGTCAGGGAATGGAACCATGTCTATTGGCTTAGTAGTGCTTTGGAAACATCAATTCCACTAACACACGGCAATGGAACTTATATGCATCAGATTTAGGCCTATGATAATGGCACGGGAAGCCCCTTGTAACAGGCTGGATAGTGTAGGTATAGCCCAATAAATTCTTCATTGGCTCCTGGGATTGCATTTATAGTGCATCAGTTCAGCTCTGATGGGAGATGGTAAGTAGTTTAGAGGTCTCAAAACCATTAAAAAGAACCTCTTGTTGCTGGGGAGAAAAGGATGGTTCGTGAAGGATCATAAATTCTTGTTCAGTTTGATAGAAGAGCCATTCATGGCTTATTTTGGCTTTTTATGGACCGATCTGTGGCTCTGAAAGTAAAAAGATTTTTATTTATTTTTGGTTCCTTTGGGTGTTGAATTGTGATGGGGCAGGAGACTTCTTCTGAGAATCTCCTCTATGAGAAAACTGAGGAAATCGATGAGATTGAAGCGGATGTATTTTTTTACAAATTTGAAAATGAAGGAAACACTACCTATCGAATGACTGGGTATACACAAAATGTTGAGCGCTTACATGGGCAGCCTCTCCATTACTAGTGTTGCACCTCCAATGGAGGAGATTGTAGGGCCTCAAACATGCTCTTAGGTAAGGAGAACACTTTGGCTCTACCCCCCCTCGAACGCCCTCCTGGCCCTCTTCTCTGGTTCCATGCTATTTCTCTTAGGGAAGGAATGGTTGCGATTCCTGTGAATGAGCAGTGTATTAAAATGTGACCTTGCCTTAGGATTTTGATGACCACATCAATAGTTACTGCCTTTTTGCTCCCGTGGATACTCCTCCTGCTGTGGATGCTTTTCTGAAACACTGGCATCCAAATGCAGCTATTTTTATTGAATGTGAACTGTGGCCCAATCTCCTCCTTGCTGCTTCTAGAAATGGTGATACCATGAAACGTTGACTAGCAGTCCATCATGAGGAGAAGGAGGGGGAAGGAGTTGGGGATTCGATAGATAGATTTTACTCTTCAATTTTAAGGTACGATGGCTCTGCAATCCCCTCTTTTAAGTTAGTATGCAATTCTATTTCCTTGTGGAATTAAGTTTACAAACTATGTCTTCCTTGTCTTCTGTTAGCATCAATTTTAATTTCACAATTTATATTACATTATTTTGGGCGGCCAATCCTGTATGGGATTTAAAGTTAATTTCATCTCCACTCATGTTTCAGAGATGGAATTCCATCACATATCTTTTATTATTTTAGAATGTTTTCATTTATAGGGCATGCATTGCTCCTACTCTTAATGGATGTTCTCTTCCATGTTTATTATGATGTTTCTCTCATCTTCCCTACCCAACATTTTATACCTTCCTGTGGCAGGTGTTGAAAATTTAGTTTTGTTTTGGCCCTGTAAATTAAGCATCCATAGTCCCCATCTCTATGTTTCAAATGATTTTAGTCATTTATATTGTATATCTGTATTCATTTCTCAGAGATAAGAATAGCGGTTAATGAAAGGAAGCTTTGCACAATGGAAAAATTGATCCTCAAATGTAGAGTTGAATTTCTTCCCTCTTTACATTATTTGCTAGAAATTATCTCCTACCCTGATTTTGTGTATGGCATCTATTGCCAATATTGGTCTACTGAAAATTAATTTCTGCATAATTTCTATGATTCATTATTTTTGTTTTGGCATTTTTTTTTCTTCTCTGATTTCCAGTGCCCTTCTTCTATTACGATCATTGCTATCATTTATAAATATATATATTTCTTCATTGTTTTTTTTTAATTTCTGACCAAGCATTGTTTCTTTCTATATTTTGCCCTCTTTCTCAGCCTGTAGACATACAATCCTTTTTAGGTTTTTGTGAGTTACCGGTGTATTAGTTCTCATGCTGGAAAATTTATACTAAAAAAAATTTAATATGGGAAAAATCATTTTTACGTCTCTTTCTCATTAGCCACGCTTTAATATTTTAGTCTCCACCTTTTCATTTTACTTGGGCACACCATTTTCTGTAACTTGCATTAGGCTATTTACGTGAGAGACTTTCTTTCAAATCATATCTTTTACTTTTGAAATCTTAAATGAGAACTAGGTACCACATAAATGAAAGGTTAGAAATAAACTTACTTAACTTGTTCCCTTCAGGAATAAATTGCTCACTTTTAAAGAGATTCTATATATATATTATTGTAATAAGTTTTGGACTTTCAAATTTAAGAAAAAGTTTTGAGATACTTTTGGAGTTAGGAAAGTTTTCCTTAATGGGTTAATGTTTCTTTTATAAATATTTAATAATAATTCAAATACAGTAGTTTGAGAAATAGATTTTAAAATAAATTTTAATAGAAATGTGAAATCAGCTAAAGATGCTCATGTAAAAGAAATAAATGGCATTTAAATGAATTGTTGAGGATATGGTAAGTAATCACATAATATGGAAGCTTATTATAATTAAAATAATATATAATTTTGGTAGGCGAATTTATAATTGATTTGAAAAGAATTATATTCTGATTAGATAAGAATTATATTTTAATAGATAAGAGATATATATCAATTATTACTTATTTTCTTGTCTAAAATGATTTTTAAGAAATTTATAAAGAAGGGTTAGCAGAATCTTTAAAATTGATATATTATTCTCTTTTATGTTAGGATATAGGTCAAGAGAAATTAGGATGCAAGTAATTCATGATTATTCAATTGTTATCTATCACGATACTTGAATATTTATTAATTGAATAATTCTACATAGTAACTAAGGACTTGTGCCAGTAGTAACCTTATTCAGTGTCTCGAAGTTAGTTTCTATTGTTACTTAATTACAATTTGTTAATTAGTATCCTATTATAGAAACTAAATGTAGTAGGCTTTCTTTATTTCATTTGTATAAAATAATCATTCTTAAGTAGTTTTATTTGTCACATAAGAATGCTATTTTTGTCACTTGTATAGGTATCATCTTACTTGGATTGGTATTTCATTTATGAGTTAGGATTTATACCTCTATTAGATAGTAATGATATTTTATTTGTAGGTAGAATTAATTTTATAAATAGAATATGCTTGATTAAGCCTTATTTGAGATTATGTTTTTTTGGGGAACTGCTATTAGAATTTGTGATTACATGGCAAATGTTATTTAGGTGTGCAGTGGATAGGATTCACGTTGTATTAGATGTATAATTTAAAATAAAAAATGCATTATATTGTTGAATCATTTACATTATGATTACTATGCTAGACTCACCCTTATGATGGCATTATGTGACCTTTAATGTCAAGTTTGTTGTCCTTTGTGTTGTGATTTATGAATATGGTTGAATGGAAGTGTTTGATGTATAAGTTTACGTTTCTCTTTTGGCTCCCCATGGTTGGTCATGGAGGAGGCCTTGCTCTTGATTCTTTGTGGTGTTTTAGCTCCCATGGTTGGTCATGGTGAGAGCAACCACCTTTGTGTTTTCTTTGTCATTGGATTTGGATTGTATGCTCTTGGCTCACTCACCCATGGGAGGGAAGAGAAACCAAGAGGGGGTGTGGGGAATGGAAACAACTCCATGTGCAGAGTCTCCTCCATGTGTGGGGAAGGATGAAACTTGGCTTGAGTGATTTTCCCCAAGTAACCTTGCATTTAGCCCATGAGGCATTGGGGGTATAAGGAGGGAAGATTGGCCATGTGCACCTTGTTATGACAATATGTTTATTTAGGTCCATGTGTGGCCTTGTTTTGATATTGAGCTTATTTGGGTCCATGTGTGGCCTTGTTTTCATGCAATGGTTATCTCCATGGGTTGTCCATCCACACCCCACAAAAGGAATTCTTGGAATTTCTTAGTCTCACCCTTGAGGGAATTTGGGTTTGCAATTTATGTTATCTTGTGAGTGTTTGGTGAGTGACTATGTGTATCCCATGTTTAGGCTCATTTGATGAACCCTCGAGCCATGTTGTAAATCTTGGATCTCATGATGTCACCCTTGGGTATTATGGTTGATGCTTGTGTCTTTTTACATGTCCTTGCTTTTTTGAAAGTGTTAAATTAGTGGTTTGAGATCCAAGTACCAAAATACAAAGACTCTATGCATGACGTAGGCAAGACCATCTGGAGATGAGCCCCTGAGTCTCTAGGTTTGGCCCTTAGGTCTTCTCTTCTTCCTTTCTATCTATGTAAACTTTCTTAGTTAAAATTAATGGAAAGGATTGTTTTTTGATCAAGCATATTGGATAGTGAATTTGATGTTGATCACTGAGTAATGCCACATTTATTGCACCTCTTAATTGATGTTATGTAGTAGTAATGGTACCATTCACAAAGGTAACTAGAAATTTGGACTATGTTCATTATTCATGTTATAAAAGTATTTATGTTTCTCTCTGATGTTGTATGCTCTAGCTAACTGTAAACCTTGTTGATGTTATCTTGTTTTAAAAAAAAATTGTTGCGATTTTTCTTGGAAAAGTTTGGGCATGACACAAACATAACCTTAAGGCCAGAGGATGTTACCTTTGTAGGGATATCCAGAATTGAGTGTAAGTCTGGGCCTTCTATCCCAGATAATGTTGAGAATTGGCAAGTATTTTCTGATGATCAGGACATTTTGAGATTCTTGCAGTGTGAATCTCATTTTGATGGTCAGGAAATGGATTTCAGTACCTATGTTGACATCAAAGATGGAAAGGAGAATGTCCTTGGGAAGGAGCTACTGCAATTGAAGTCAAATAGAATTTCAAGGGGATTGGTTTCTCTTGAGAGAGCATTTGATAATAAAGAAAGGGCTTGTGTTGGTAGAGTTGTAGACAAGATAAATGATTTGGAGAAAGTGAATCTAGGAACAAGCCAAGAACCAAAAAATATTTACATAGATAAATGCTTATCTCAAAGAACTAGAAGAAATTTGATTGATCTTCTCAAAAAATTTAGACATGTTTTTGCATGGTCTTATGAAGATTTGAAGGCATATAGAGAAGATCTCTTTCAACATGAGATACCATTAAAGGAAGGAACTAAACCCTTTAGGTAGAAATTAAGGCCTGTGAACCCTACTTTGGCACCAAAAATGCAAGATGAACTCAAAAAGATGATGGATGTTGGCATTATAAAGCCTGTTAGACATTCTACTTGGGTGTCAACCTTGGTTCCAATTAGAAAAAAGAATGGTGACATTAGGCTGTGTGTTGATTTTAGAAATCTGAATGTCAATTCTTTGAAAGACAACTATGGTCTCCCCAATATGGAAAACATGCTACAAAGAGTCACAGGGTCAGAGTTAATGTCCATGATGGATGGTTTCTCTGGGTATAATCAGGTTAGGGTCAAGGAGTCAGAACAATTCAAGACTACATTCACCACTCCTTGGGGAACATATGTTTATGTTAGGATGCCTTTTGGCCTGACAAATGCAGGAGCAACTTTTCAGAGAGCTATGGATGTGGCTTTTGCTGATTTCATAAACAAGTTCCTTGTGGTATATCAGGATGATCTCACAACATATTTAGAGAAGGAGAATCAACATTGTGAGCATCTAGAAAAGATTTTCATCAGAGCTTTGGAGTATGGGATTTCTTTGAATCCAAAGAAGTGTTCTTTTGGTGTTGTAGAAGGCAAGATCTTAGGACATATTGTGTCTAAGGATGGAGTCAGAATTGATCCAGAAAGGGTCATAGAAATAGACAAGCTCTCACCACCAAGAAATGTTAAAGGAGTACAGTCTTTCTTTGGGTAGGTAAATTTTCTAAGAAGATTTGTTACAAATTTTGCAGAAATTTGTATTCCTATCTCTAGGATGTTGAAAAAAAATGCAAAGGTAGAATGGAATGAAGAAGCAGATGAATCTTTCAGAAGTATCAAACAGGATATTAAAGATGCCCCTATTTTGAGGACCCCTAATTATGGTAAGCCCATGCAGATATTCTCTTTTGCTTCTTATCATACGGTTGCAGCAGTCTTATTACAAAAGAATTTAGATGGCTATGAACAACCTATATCATTTTTTAGCAAAGTCTTTCCATGCAGCAGAATTGAAATATGACATCACTAAAAAATAGGCTTATGCCTTAGTCAAAGCAGTTAAGGCATTTAGGTGTTATCTTATGGGAGCTAAGGTGGTTGCTTATGTCCCTAGTGCTATGGTTAAAGATATATTAGTGCAACAAGAGGTATTAGGAAAAAGATGTAGATGGATCAACCGGATCCAAGAATTTAATATTGATATCCAGATTACAAAATTGGTTAGAGGCCTATGCCTTGCAAAGTTGATGGCACAAAGTAATCTGATTGCTAATCATGTGAATGTGCTAGAAGAGGAAGAGAGGCCATACATTTGTGATATGGATTACTGTGATTGGTATAAGGATGTCATCAATTACTTGCACAGGTTGTTCCTCCCCCCTGACATGAATGAAAATAAGAGGAGGACTATCAAGTTATAGTCAGCAAGGTATGCCATTATTCATGGTGAGTTGTGGTGGAGAAGCAATGGAGTATTGCTAAAATGTGTGGACCATGAAAGATCTAAGACTTTATTGGAAGAAATGCATCAAGGTGTGTGTGGAGGACACTATATGGAAAAAACCACAGCCCACAAGATTCTTAGGTCTGGATCTTGGTGGCCTACAGTTTCTAGGGACACACATCAGTTTGTGAGGAAATGTGATGCATGCCAGAGGTTTGCAGGAAAGTTAAAATTTAGTGGGAATTTTCCACTCAGACCAATCTCAGTTCAGGCCCCTTTTTAGAAGTGGGGTACTAATTTCATAGGTGAAATTTCAAACAAGTCTAATGGTGGACATTCATACATACTAGTGGCGATAGACTATTTCACTAAATGGGTTGAAGCTATTCCCACTAGGAGGGCTACTTGTAAAATGGTAATTGACTTTGTAATGTAGAATATTCTCACTAGGTTTGGATGTCTAGAAACAATTATGGTTGATAATGCAATGTGTTTTAGATCTCAAGAGTTTGGTGATTTTTGTTGAAATTATGGGATACACATTTCATTTTCTTCTCCATACCATCCACAAGGAAATGGTCAAGCTGAGTCTAGTAATAAAAGCTTGATAAAGATTCTCAAGAGAGTGTTGGACATAAATAAGAAAGCTTGGGACTCAAAGTTATGGTGGGCATTGTGGGCTGACAGAGTAACTATAAAGAAGGCCATAGGTTGTGCCCCTTTTGATCTAGTCTACGGGATTGGTGCTAGATTACCTCAGAACAATTTGTTGCAAATGTACAAATTCATCTAGGCATATGATGAAGATTTGGATGATGAAATGAGACTAAGGATGGATGAGTTAATCCAGTTGGTGGAGGTAAGAAGAGATACACATGAAATAAATGAATCACTTCAAATACAGTGTAATAGTTTATTTGATAAGAGAACAACTCAGAGGAGTTTTGAAATTGATGATCTTGTTCTAATGTGGAATGCAAGGTAGGAGGATAAGGGATGACATGGTAAGTTTGATCCTATTTGGTTGGGCCCTTATCTCATTGAAAGTAAGTGGGGAACATATTTATATAGTCTGAAAGATCTAACTGGTGGCACTTTGGAATTGCATGTTCATGGACAATTCCTAAAGTTTTACTTCTCTTGAAGTATATTTTCCATGAGCAGTAGTTAGGACTCTTCCCTAGGTCTCTTAGGGTTGTTTTGGGTTCAAATTTTTGTGGTCTTCTCTTCTAGTAGATTTTGTTTCCTCATTGTATCTGTAGGAGATACATGTCCCTAGAAAGAGCCACTGTTAGGCCGATTTTCCAAATGTTGCAAAATCCTTTGAGATTGGCCTTTTCCCTTGCAAATGTTTCATGCTATGCATGTCTTGCCCTATATTTTTCATGTGTCACCTTGCTTCAGCCCAAGTCACATTTTCTAGTGTGTAGAACCCAGGAAGATTTTTAAATTCTAAGGCTCACGGGAAGCAATCTTTAATTTCTACCTCAGTGTCGAAAACCCACAATGTTTTAAAAAATCCATGATGTTTTTGGTCTGTGTGTTTTTGACCTGCATTGTTTTCAACCCTTTGTTTCATGCTTTTGTGTGATTATCCTTTGGTGTTGAAAACTCTATGTTTTTTTGGTCTCTCTCCGTGTCAGAAATTTTGTGTGTTTTCAACCTCGCACAGTTCCCTGTTTGCTGGCTTTTCCTAACTACGCAAGTGTGATGTCTAGTGGGCCCAGATTTTCAAAGCTCTTCTCTGATTGGTTGTCGCATGGCCGCATGTCAAACTTTCCTGACATACGATCATGTGACCACCTGCCACCTGTCCGTGTGGTCCCGGTTCTTCATGGTTTTTGGTTTCCTGATGGTTTGTTCTTCATTTAGTGACCTGGCGACTAGCAGTTATCTTTGGTCTCTTATTTTTGGTGGTTAAGCAACTAGCATCTCATGATCTGGAGACTATGTAGTCACGTGATCATTTCATTCCTGCTAGTTACCAACTAGCATCTAGCGACTTGGCTCGCGGTTAGTTTCCCGTAGTCACGTGGTCATGAATTCGTGGACCTGGGTCTTCACATTGTCAGAAGTGGTGAAGTGGCATATTTTGATTAGTCCATGTGGTGATGATCAGATGTCTCAGTAGGGCTTGTGTTAATAATTTTAATCTATGGTTGGTGTGCGATCGCAAGGAATATTCTTTCCCCTTGTGATCACGCACCCACCCTCTGATTTGATGCCGATGGGTTGGTTTCCAGTGGGCCTATGTGAATTCTATGGAGAAGATGGCATGGAAAATCTAGTGGTTGGTGCATGATATCATAGGAGGTGTCAGACTCTTTGTGATCATGTGCCTGCCGTTCGATTTCAAGGGCATGGGTCCAGTGTTGGTGATGGGGCGATATTCAGCGAATGGCATGGTGACAGGTGGCATCACAGTTGCAGAGTTAGGATTTGGGTCTGATGTGTTTGATGGAGTGGATAAAGAGGTTATTAGTGCTAAAAAAATTTCTGTGTTCACTCATTTGCAAAATAAAAGGGTGATTCACTAGTTCATTTGGCGATTGAGTGAATAGTGGTCACTAGAATTTTTAGCTGAGGCAGGAAACATTTCACGAATTGGCGAAAGTCCCTTTGTTGTCAATTCACCAAATGACTTAAGTGGGAGATTTTCAACACATGCAGTCATGTGTTCATAAATTCTAGCTGGGGTTTGGATTTTCATTCCGCGACTAAGATTTTCCTTTGTCACATGTTCACTAAATGTAAACCAAGGTGCTGAGATGAGTTAAGATTGCTAAGCCCAAGAAAGATAAGGGATCTACGGTCAGGACTTAATTGCTAATCTCTGATCAAATCAGGACCACCGATGTGCTACTTGTGCCAATGAGATGGCCATTGGGGTTTGAATTCAAATCTTAGAGACATTTCCTGTGACCAGAAAGGACCAAAATTGATGATAGAAAGGGCCTGAGCTGGTGAAACTGATCTTCTCCACCAATCCAATGTGGTCCTGGTCGCCATGATCATTGCAGAAGGATGCCTTGCCATGAGGGAATAAAATAAATAGTACCTTGATGTGTGTTGAAGAGATCTTTTTGGTTGGATTTCTTAGGGTTTGATGGTATTTTGGTACTTGGACCAGTACAGGGCTAATTGACTATTGAATTAGACCATTTGAGCTTGCATGCTGTGGCTTGACACCTGTCATGTCTGTGTTTATTTTCTTGGTGGGGTTAGGTGGTTTTGAATTTTGAGAGGGAAATGATCATGTGCTTTCTTTGTAACCCTGGTATAAAGGGATTTTGATGATCATTTTTTACCATTAGGAGTGAGATTTTCAAACTTTTCTATTGTGAGTCTTCTACCCAGTCAGGATTGTAGCATTTTTGGTATTTGGTATTTTGTTGATGATAGAAAAAGTTGTATGTCTAAGCTATAATTTTCAAGCTTGATTCCTCTGGTTTGATTGTTTATAGTTAAGGATTCTTCATACTTAATGAAAATATATGACTCTTATCTCTCCTTTGTGTCGACTTGGATAGGTTTTGAACTTTCTAGTTCTCTACATACTTTTTATGTATATGTATCCATTCTTAAGTTCTAATCGAGGATTAGATGAAATGATGTTTTAGATGGGACATAGATCTATCTGATTCTCTATGTAAGGATATCTTATAAGTTGTAAAGGGGATTGTAGGTGTGTTTATGGCTTTGAATCTTAGCTATTATTTGATGTGTATAGCATTCTTTTTCTAGGAACTCTTTCCCAATGGATGAGGCACTAGCCTAAATGAGTATCTCTTTGTGAACAAATACTGATTGTTGTTGTTATGATCCAAAAGAATAGATTAAGAACCATTCTTTAAGTTTTCAGCATTTGGTTGTTTGTGGTTCTACCCTATAGCAATGGAGTGTCAATGAGTGTGTGGTTACCACTTAGTACTTTCTTGCTATCCTATTATTTGTTATCAAACCTAGTTCTCGGTGTATCAAGAGTTTTTTATACTAGGTTAGGTGCACCCACCTTGGTTTAGCAGAGCCAGAAGCAGAAGAGGGCAGTCTTGTCTCTATAGTTGGTCCAGTCACCCTAAGACCTCATAGCAATTTTGGAGCTAACCATTCCTAAAATCCATCTGAGGGTGTATTGGCAGCCTATTAGAGCATAAGCATCATTTTGGACACGAACAATATTCACATTACAACATCCTCCTCTCCTAGAGAGAAGTTCCCACTACAATGTGGTTCACTTATATCTCAAGAAATGCATCACCATTCTTATACAACATTTCCATCATAAATAATAAGGTTTTAAATTATGAACAAGTTAAGGGTAGGCAGTTCCAATGTTGAGCATTTGCATGACTTTGATTTATTCTTCATTAAAGTATTATGTGAATCCTACCACAACTAATGCTTTCCTTGATGCGTGTTGAGTGTATAACCACATCTTATTCTTACTTAATAAGGTGGTCAAAATAATTGTAATTCATGTATTCATCAATACTGGACATAATCCATCCATAACCCTCTTAAGGTATTATACTTGTTATAACAGTTTATATGAACATTTTGTGAAATAACATGTTCCCAATTTACTCTATCTCCTTAGGTTGAGTTATAAGATATTTTGTTGTTCCTAGCCTATCTCCTATAGAGAATCCATTAAGATGAATTATTGAATCACATTACCCCAAAAAGTGATCCTACCTATACGGAATAATAACTGATGGTCCCCAAGGGTCTCAAGAATTCCCTTGATAATGTACTAAAGGGCCATCATACTATTTATAAATCAATATTAAAATTTATCAAAGGTCTAACTATAAAATTTGAGTCTACTAGGAGAAATGTAATGGGTTTAGGTTCCAATGTTGAAACCTAGGCTCTAATACCAAGTGTCATGCCCATCAAATCACAGTCTAAATCACATCAAATTTTTTTTTTAAGGAATAAATTAGGTCTAATATAGTGTTGCAGGTTAACAGGTATCTTTGGCAATAGATCACAAAGACTCTGAAGAATCAAATTGTTATCCAATGTCAGTTTCCAAAAGGTCACTAGTAGATAAAGTTATAACAAGGGATTCAATTAAGGTGGTGAAGTTGTAACCAAGTTCAATTGGGTTAGGATGAAAAATTCTCGATAAGCATTTGATGTTGCCAACAAGGCCTATCAAGGATTCCTAATAGGTTACCCAATCACTATTTGTATTCTTAGAGTGACCCTTAACAAAGAATTAACTAGAATTAAACAATCCATGATTAGGTCACCCTACAAGACATACAATCCTAGGATCGTAAGATTTTTGTAATTTTATTTTATTAATGTTACCAAGTGAGTTTCAATGATACGAGGTCTCGATAATTGAATAAATGAACAATTCATTGTTTTAGTAATCATATAGGTTAGTAGAGTTAAAAGAACATTGCCTAGAATATTGTTTAAATAATGTTCTTATAAATATTGATTATCGATTTCGATATGCTTAAACTAATATAAACTTTGTTTATTAAGATTATAAAGATAATTTATATTGATCCAAAATATGTTAAGTTATATAACCAATTAAATGATGATTACAATTATATGAGACATATATAATTAAACTAATGATAAAATATGAATTAATTGATGTGAATATTAACCAATTAATAAAACTATAAATATCATTGGATAATATATTTAATAAATAATAATAATTAAGATATATATATATATATATATATATATATATATATATATATATATATATATATATATATATATATATATATATATATATATATATATATATATATATATATATATATATATATATATATATATATATATATATATATATATATATATATATATAAATTAATAAATGTTTATAATATAATAACTAATTAATAAAATATTAATTAATTATTATATTATAATATACTAATTATTAATACATATTCATTAAATAGTACTATGATAAAATTTTAATAAACCAAACTTATTAAAACAACAACTAAATAAAACAATAAAATTTTACTAAGAAATTATCCTAAGCTAGGCAAAATTACCTCTAATAAATCTACCTATGCTACATATTAATCACCCCTAAACCTAGCTAAAACACCTTTCCCCTTCTAGGTTCACGTGCCAAGAGAGAGAGGGGGGAAAAATTCAACCCCATCCTATAACTAGAGCGGTGCATAATAAGGAAAGAGGAGTGTTAAAGAAGGCAGCGTGGAGCAGTAAAGTTAGGGGGGTCCACTTAAGTTTTCAAACACATATCCTATGCAAACAATGAAAAATAATCCCCAAACCTTCTGCAAGTTTCAAGGGGGGGTAAGAAAAGATGGGGACATGGGGGTTTGGGCCGCACCCCAAACCAATACACTAAGTCTGAAGAGTACTCACGCAGGCTAGGAAGAAGGAGCTTTGTCATGGAAATCCACATTATTTTTGCCATTTATTTTTGCTTTGCCATTTATTTTTGCTTTGTTTTTCTTTTAACTTGTGTGTTGCATATAATTTTCTCCTACATACTTAATTTAAATTAGATGATTGTGCATACTAATAAGAGGTTAAATTAAGTTCATTCCTAACATTATAGTTCATTATAGAATGCTTAAAAACTCTAAACTTCATTCCTCTTTGCAGCTAAGTTATTGGTTTTTTCCTTCCAAAATTAACATAACAAATTCTCAGTTTTCTTTGCAAGGCTAGAAGGTGAAAAAAAAGATTTATACATTACTTGAATTCAAGCAACAATTACAATAATGAGCTCAATACAAGATTTATAACATTATGAAAACTCTCTCTCTTCATTGTATTAGCCTTCTCTTTTGCAATACAATGTAAATGCCATTTAGCAATGAAGGAAATCTATTCTGCATTTTCATCACAACGTAACCATACTCTATTATTTTCTTAAACAAAAACCACATCTTTCCATTACTATCTCAAAAGAGAAACTTCAAGAAACATCATTTAATATTCTATTGAATGCTTTGAGAATCTTCATTATTACATTTGAAAACACTCTATTCTATAATCTTTGCTTTTCATAAGAACATGATTATGTCATTTCATAAATGAACTATCAACAAGATTTACAACACTTCCTCACAACTCATTATAACAACACTTGATTTAATACATGACTTGGGGATTCATCTCCAATACAATAACAATTTACAACATCACATTACTCAAATGATACAACTACAATATGGAAAAATCTACAGTTTCCTCAAGTATTCAACTCCATCCAAGAAGTCTTCAAGGCTCCAAAATCCTACAATAAAACCATTTTGAAGGAAGACCATGGGAGCTCACCTCCTAGCCTATGCCTCTAAGAGGCCAGCCCTAAGCTAGGGGAAACCACAAAGAATGGGGAACATTCAAACACTCACACAAAACATAGTTACATTCCACAAAATCCCTAATTCCCTCAAGGATAAAACATAGGATCTAACATGATCCTTTAATGGGGTGAGGGTGGGAAACCCATGGAGAATCCAATGCCAAAATAAGGTCACACATGTACCACAATAACAATGTCAAGGGCCATACATGGACCACAATAACAATGTATCTCATATCAATGGCACACAAGGCCAAATCCCTCCTTATGCCCCCCAAAAATGCCCCTTGGGCTAAAAATGCAAAGGCTACTTGGGGACAACACACCTAAGCTCATCCTTCCCCACACATGGAGGAGACTCTGCACATGAGTTGCCTCCATCCCCACACCCCCTCTTGGTTGCTCTTCCCTCCCAAGGGTGATTGAGCCAAGAGTAAACAACCCAAAATCATATCACAAAAGAAAACACAAATACCATTTCATGCTCTCACCATGACCAACCATGGGGAGCTAAAACACTTAACAAAATACTACAACTACAAGATTCAACTACAAAAAAGAGTGAGATGAAGAGCAAGATCCTCCAACCTATGATCCAATGCAAAAATGGTGAAGTTTTGTGCCTTTTCCTTCTTCTATCCCCAGCTTTTTTCCTTCTCCAAGTTTAGTGGTCTGTAAAGGTAGAGAGTGGGTGAACAAACTCATTTTTTCCCTAGCTCCCCTCTAAAATGGCCTCCAACTCAATCCCCAAAATCCTAGGAAGATGAAACCCCATGCCATTGGTTGGTCTTCCCAAAGTCTTACACAACCCCTTACACCCAAAAAGGTGTTCCATGGAAGTGGAAACCCAAGATTGGTCCAAAATGAAGAGAGGACAATCTTGGACCACATTCAAACTTGCATTTTCGCTCAAATTCAAAAAGGAACTTTTGAAGGGGTCAAAAAGTCAATATTGGGCTCCTAACCTACTAAAAATACCCCTAACCCATGGGTAAATGGAATGGGCTACCTCAAAATGCATAAAACTACCCCCTAGGGTCCCATTTAACCCTCCAAAAACCATGGTTAAGTGTATGCACGAAAAAGCAAGATGTGATTTCACTTTGGGGTCCTATGACAAGTTGATGCACTTTGGATCCCCCCCCCCTCCCCAAAGAAACTTCTAGAACTTGCTCTCACACTCCAAGCACATGAAATACCTTAGTTAACATATAACTCTAGTGTCAAGTGACACTCACATAATTAACATCACAATTAAGGTATGTCCACAATATTACAACACTTAACATTCCTACACATACATTCACATTACAGTTACAAATAAAACACTTCACAATGAGGCCCTGGTCTTTTTAATAGATGGGGCCTTGGATTTATTGTTAGCACATGCATTCAATGTGGTTTCCCCAAACATTTCCATGGTCCTTCCACCCGCAAAACCTCAATGCCGCATCAGTAATTCAAGCAAGAAAACCATCACATATAAACATATAAGATGTAATATCCACACATTATTCATAACTCAATTGCATACATGAAATCACACAATAGGTAATGTTCTCACACAATTCAATTAAACATTCAATCACATAGAATGAGATGCCATAATTCAATTGTCTGTATGTAATCATATAGAATTCAATAAACACATCAAATAAATTCAATTTGCATAACTCAATTCATACTTCAATTGCATATATAATTCATAATTCGAATGCATACATACAATCACTTTCACATAATTCCTAATTCCAATGCATACTTCTAATCACTTTCACATAATCCATAATTCAAATGCATACATACAATCACTTTCAGATAAGTCATAATTCAACTGCATAGATAGAATCACCTACAACTCAATGTTCACATATAAATCATAATTCAATCACATGCTTGTAATCATATAGAATACAACAATCATATCAATCTCAATTCAATTTGCATAATTCAATCATCTATAACATACCAACAACTTATCATGAAATATTCAATTCTTCACTAAAGTGAGCATGTAGCATATTGCATATCTAATTCAATTGCAATTAAATCATGGCACTCCTAAACTTCTCCTAAGTATTTAACATTTTGATTCATATTCAAATCAAATCTCCATTTCCTAGTTACTTATGTAAGTGTATAAAATCCGTCACATCATCCCAACATTCATAAATCAAAATAGCCATAATTTAGAATTCATATTTATATCATAAAATAGTCATCAATAATTCATCGCCTAACATTTAACCCAAAATGAAATACACACCTAACCTAATTTATTTCTTGATTTTCATTTTCCTAACAAATTATAACTATTATACACTTAATTTGAGCCTCTGATCTCAAGTTCTCTTGGTCTTGATAATCTAGTATAACAAGGGAATCATCTCAAGGTTGTGGGACCTTTTGCTAACCAAGATGAGACCTCTAGATTCTAAGTTGGTTCCTCTTGGATAATCACCCTGATTTTCTCTTAATCACCCTGATTTTCTCTTAGACAAGAAAGTAAATTCTTTGGGAGAAAAGGGATAGAAGGAGTGCATGGAAAGGGAAATGATTGAAAGCAAATCTACCAACTAGGTGAGGCACCGAAACTAGGGTTTGGATCTTAGTATAGAGGAATGAAACCGATGAAAGACTTAAGTCTAGGAGATCACAGCTTACTGAATAGGCTTGCATGAGTATTTCATTAGAGGGCCTAAAAATTAGACACAAATTATGACCTGCAAGCAGACATTCTCTTCAGCTAAAGGGACACAAGAATGAGACAGAATGATAGGGGCTGAAGGATACCCACAACCTCAGATCAAACCAAACATAGTAGTGCACAAATAAGCTGAAAGTAAAGGGGATCAGGAAAAGCTAAGTATCACTAAAAGAATTCATAAACTTCAATCCAATAAGAGATAATGCAAATAGGAAAAACACAAGGACATGAAAGACTGTCACAAAAATGTCTCTGCAATGCTTGTATTATCAATGGGAATTTACAAGATATGAAAAATTAGAGAGCAGAAATGCTACAGATAGTTCTCCAAGGAAAGACTTTCTCTTCCTACAAAATGTCAATTCTGAGCATTACTGGCTCCAAAAAACAATATATACACCTCTACTGCATGCAGGAAGGAATAAAAAAATCTTTTAGGGCTACATAAATATGCATTATAATAATTTGGCCCTAAAAAAAGTCACTTCTGATCATAATTAAACTCTGCAAAAATCATAGCTGATCAGATATTTTCCCCTTGTGTGCCCATCTCTGCACTGATCCTGCCTGTAGACAAACATTCATCTTGATCCATCTACCTCCCTGCAACCTACTCAGCCATGAATTCTCAAAAATCCAATCAGATATTTAAAAGGACTAAAAAATGGTAGCCTAAAAGATCTCTGCACATATCTATCCAACTGCAACCGCTTTGAAAATATCATCAATTTTTTAAGCTGCTGCACTTGCAAATATTTCCCTCAGAAGAAAGCTCATATGCCGCACTGCTTTGACAAAGCATTGGTCACATGATCACGTGAGATGAAAGGCCTTCATGTGATCATGTGACAACCTCTCGAGAAACTACCTCCACCCTTCAAAAATGTCAATGGTCACATGATCGCATGAGCCAAAAGGCCTTCATGCCATCATGCGACAACTTTTTTGAAAACTGCCTTGTAGCCACATAAGCATTGCTCAGGACCCATAAGACACCACACCTATCACACCTTTCCACGTGGCCCAACATGAGCTGACCACACCATCACCCCCATAGCAACACCTCCCAAAAGCACTGCTTTGAAAAGGGTCAGCAGTCGCATGATCACATGAGGTAAAAGAGCCTCATGCGATCATGTGACAACCTTGAGAAATTTCCTCCACCTACATGAAACCCATCGCAACCACTAATGACTTGTCGCATGGTTGCATGGGCTTGGAAGAGCCCATGTGATCATGCGACCAACCGTAAGATGTCCCCTGATGACCGCTGGTGGCACCACCGAAACTGTTGGCAATGACTGCAAGAATAACCCCGAGTTCACCTTGGGTTCACCTTTCCTTAGTTGCCAAGTCATGTTATTTTTCTTAACCTTAAGCCTCTACTCAATGACTACGTGAAATCCATTGATCTTTTCTCCATCCAATGGTAGTCGTTGAGTCACATTACCCCATCGGCATATTCTTTTCCATCAGGAGATTACTTGACTAAAAGAAGTCTCTTAATCGCCAGATAAAAAGAATATTCCTCTTTCATTTGTGAGACTACCTGACCGAACATATTATCAGGCCCACCTCCAACTGTGCAACCAAACAAAACCTACCAAACCCCACCATTTGGCACTCCCTTACTTGTTCCGGCCGCTACCCTAGCAAACACCTTAGCACCCTTGGCATGGGACCCATCGCAAACTCCAAATTTCCATCGAATGGTTGTTGCATGATCACATGGGATTGGAAGATCCCATGCAAACATGCAACCACCATTGATCTTCATCACACTTGCACTGGTGTAGAAACCTTAGGCCCCACCTCCAACTACATGTTGTAGTTGATGATTTGTCGCATGATCTCATGCGGTCACGAGACCGCATGCGATCATGTGACCAACCACTTGATGTTAACTTCCCAAGGGTGAACCACCACCACCAAAATTACTGACAGTTTGTTACATGGTCACATGGCCTTGAAAGAGCCCATGCAATCATGTGACCAACCACATGATGTTAGCCAATTTCCACCGTGCTGCTTGCTTTGACTGCTTGCTACTTGTCACATGATTGCATGTGGCCAAGAAGGCCTATGCAATCATGCAACCAACCACAAGATGCTAACTGATGGCCACAAACTATTTGTCTAGACTACTATCTTGCTGATACCACATCAACAGCTGTCGTATGATCTCATGAGATAAGAAGATCCCATGTGATCATGTGACAGTCATTGGATATTTTACTACACTAGCACGATCTTGAGGAACTGGGACCTACCTATCGGAGTTTCACACTTAGGGAAAAATTGCAGATGCCAGAGAAGTGTAAAGTGTAGAAGGGGTTGAAAACACATAAGGTTTTCAAGCGAAGGTAAAAAACACACTAAATTTTCAGAGCGGAGGTTGAAAACACACCAAATTTTTGGACCAAAAGGTAGAAACATCCTGAGCCTACAAAGAGGAGGTCTAAAATACACTGGGTTTTCGACACTTTGAGCAAAAAAAACACTGGACTCTCAACATTAAAAGGCAGAAAACACAGAGAGTTTTTGACACTTGAGCATTTTTTTGGAAAACAAGAACTGTGGCCAAAAAATGAAAGATAGGGAATTTTTTGGGCAACATTTTGGCGACCTCTACGGGATGTCATCCTGCTAGACATTGGACCAGTTTCCTTGACTCAATCCATTGGGCATGGGGTCACTTCTTTTGAGCACAAAACTTTTAGAGATAAAAACTGAACTGGAAAGACAAACCTGTGCACGTGCACTTCTTGGAAACCAGGGAAAAACTAAACTAGAAAGATGGAAGAAAGTAGGAAAAATATTTACAAGGATTTACAAGAAAGACCTACAGAGAGGGATTAACCTTAAAGCAAGACTTCAAGTGGAAACTATTCACTAAGATTGGTAGGGTAGCCCCTTCAAGGGTTGAAAGCTGAAAAGCGTTGGATCCTCTTCACTATGTTATAACAAATGGCCCACCCCAAAAGGAATCAAACTTTGTGTGCTTGCCAGGTTTTGACCTGAACTCATCCCATTTGAGAACTACATCTCCTACTTTGAAGTTTTTGACCCTGGCTCTTTTATCAAAGCTTCTCTTTGTTTGACTCTAATGGAATGCCATATCTTGCATTGATTTATCTCTGATCTCTTCTAGCTCCATCAACTGGGCATATCTGATTTGCATAGGATCACTTTCTTCAAACAAGGCATACTGAGTGGCCAAGTCCAAAGCTAGTAATTCAATTGAAATAGATAGCTTAGCCTCTCTACCATACACCAACATGTATGGGGAATTACCAATGATTTTCTTTGGAGTAATTCTATCTAACCATAAGGCAGATCTCAATTTGGTATGCCACTCCCTTTCACTGTCTTGCAGGGTCTTTTTGATTATTCTAATCAGATTCTTATTTGTTGATTCTACCAAACCATTCCCCTAAGGATAGTAATTGGAACTTGTATTCAGATAGATGCCCTTCTTGACTACCCACTCTAAGACTTTGAGGCCTGTAAATGCTAATGCATTGTCTAAAACTATAGAATCTGGAATGCCAAATCTATGAATGATGTCATCATAAAAACTTAAAATAGCATTCTCATTAGCCTCTTTTAAAGCAACTGCCTCTGTCCACCTAGTGAAATAATAAGTTGCAGTGATTATCCACTAGTGTCCTACACTAGATGGAGGGTTAATCATGCCAATGAAATCTATACCCCACTTCATGAAGGGCTGCTCTATTTTGACTGGCTAGAGGGGAAAAGTTGCAAATCTTTCTTTCCCTGCAAAAATAGCACATTTGATGCATCTTCTAACATACTCATGACTATCTTTGAAGATAAATGGCCAATAGTATCTAGCCCTCATGATCTTAAAAGTTGTAGTCCTAGGAGAGAAATGGCCACCAGAAGCTCCATCATGAAACTCAAATAGGACATCTGCAACCCTTTCTGAATCTATGCATCTTAGAAGGACACCATTGTGATCCTTTCTGAAAAGAATTTCATCTATCAACACAAAAGGAACAGACTGTAACCTATACTACCTCCTTTTTGCTGAATCTAGGCCTGCAGGACATTATCCTATCTTCAAATAATTGATCATATCATGCAACCAGCTAGTTGTCTTGGCTTTCTCTCCTATAGAATGTGCCACCAGAGATGCATCTATGTATTCCACTTTCTTTGAACTTCCATCTTCTGCCAAATGCTCACAAAGACCTCTTCCTCTAACCAGCTTGGTAGTCTGAATATCTATGTCATATTCCATCACCTTAGTGATCCAACCAGCTCTTTTTTCATTTAGGTCCTTAGAAAAAAAAAATTCCTTGACACTTGGATGCCTAACCATCAAATGCACCTTGTTATGGGTCAACAAATGTCTAAATTTTTTGAGGCTCTTTACCATAGCAAGAACATGCTTTTCTACAAAAGAGTATCTTTGTTCATACTCTTCTAAACCTTTGCTGAAGAAAGAAATAGGTTGCTCCAATCCTTTAGCATTTTCTTGAGTCAACATTGCAGATATGGAATCATGACCCCCATAAGCATAAAGGATAAAATCCTCACTAAAATTTGGGTTTAGGAGAGCAGGAGCTTCTGTTAAGGCTTCTTTAATAGCCTAGAAGTTAACCTTTCCTTCTTTGGTCCAACTGAAGGCTGAACCCTTCCTCAACATGGTTGTCAAAGGCCTAAGTAACTCTACAATGTTAGGAAAGAATCTCCTAACAAAGTTAATCTTTCCTATGAAAGATTGGAGACCTTTCTTGTGATGTGGTAATGGTAGTTCTAAGATGGCTACAATTCTCTTAGGATCCACTGTAATTCCTTCTTTGGATACTATATATCCCAATAGTTTTCCTTCATGAACTGCAAACACACATTTCTTGGGATTAAGGGATATCCCAAATTCTTTGCATCTTTCAAAAATCTACCTCAAATGTCTGATGTGGTCTACTGCATGCTTTGAGTAGACAGTTATGTCATTTAGGTAGACTAGCACAAACTTGTACATGAGGCCCTTAAAGGCCATATCCATTGCCTTTTGAAATGTAGCACCTACATTTGACAAACCAAAGGGCATATTCTGATATGCCATGGTCCCCCACTTGGTTGTAAATGCAGTCTTATATTGATCCTCTTCTTTCACTAAGATTTGATTGTATCCTGAATAGCCATCCAATAATGAGAATCTCTCAGATCTAGAGACACATTGCAGAATTTGTTCCATAGAGGGTAGTGGATGGTGGTCTTTTAATGAGGCTCTGTTCAAATCCCTGAAATCAACACATAACCTCAACTCCCCATTCTTTTTCCTGACAGGAACAAGGTTGGAAACCCAACTAGTATGTTCGACGGGGTAGATGATGCCACTTTCCATTAGTTTGAGTACTTCCTTATGCATAAGTGGTTCAAGCTTGGGATTAATAGGCCTTTGCTTTTGCCTTACTAGTTTAGCATTAGGTTCCATTCAATAGTGTGCTGAGCAAGGGAAGGATCAAAACCCTTGACGTCTTCATATCCCCATGCAAAAACATCACTGAATTCTCTGAATAATTTAGTGTAAGCTTGCTTTTTTGAATTAGTGTTTTCTTTTCCAAATTGTAGGCTCTTACCTGGTTCCAACTCTAATTCAACACAATGTTCCTGTTGGACTACCAGGCCAACTTTATTTTTTTTAACTTCGTCATCCTTATTGAAGATATTCTCTAAGGTGACAAGACCTTTAGGCATCTTGTTGGATCTAAGTTGTATCACTTGATCACCATAGTTCTGTGATAACCTCTTTTGATTGTGCCTTGAAAAGACATCTTCTTCAAACAAGAACTAGAGAATTTGTTCATCATTGTCAAACACTTGCCAATTAATATTATTATCTGGAATTGAAGGTCTGTCAATAGTCTTGATGTGTTGTCGATCTGTTTCTTTTGAAATGCTATTGGGGATGTCAAACTAAGATCCAATGGAAGCTAACCTATCAGCATTTTGATTTAATTTTCTAGGGATAGCAATGATATTGAAAGCATGAAAATCTTCAATTGCATCCCAAACTCTATGTTTGTATGCTTTCATGACATAATTTTTGGTTGCACTCATCTCTCTTACTTGGCTCATGACAAGTTCACTATCACCATATACTTTTAATGCTTTAAGCCCTCTTTTTCCAGCCCACTCTAGTCCATTAACCAGACTTTCATACTCTGCAGTGTTGCTGGTTCAGGAAAAACTAAATCTAAAGGCATTTTAATACCTTTCTCCTTTTGGGGATACTAGCATAGCACCTCCACCAGAACCATGTCTACTTCTAGTTCCATCAAAAAATAGTTCCCAAACCTAACTATCCTGATTATCCGAATCAGTGTATTCTTTGAGAAGGCTTGGTTCTATGGCTCCACTTTCTTGAATCAGATAACTCCCCAAACCAAAATCCCAAACAAGAATCTCTTGGATCTCTAAGGTTCTTTCATCTAGGAGAATATCAGGGATATTTTCTATTTTGGTGCTTGCTTCACTAGTGGTTGGGAAATCATTGTCATCAAATATAGGGCAATTAGTATTGATAGAATTGGACACATATGGCTCTATATGATGTATTGCTAAGGCTTCTGATTTAATGGTGACTTTGGTACCATACCTTGTATGAAAGAGCATGCGAGACTAGTCAGAAGAAAGATAACCTCCTATCTTGGTTGTGAACTCTCTTAAGAGACATATAGAAAATAATGTAGGAAGATCTATGATATATATGTCAAGGAGAATGGAAAAATTAGGACTAGCATGGAGAATTAGACTGGTATCTTTGGCCACACCTATAGTACTAACTAAGGATCCATCAAGTTGTGTAACCTTCTTTTGGAAGGGTTCATATTTGAGTCCTAATTGATTAGCCACTTTCTTGGGCATTACAGTGCTAGTAGCTCCACTATCTACCATATAATTATGCACTAAAGATTTCCCAATAATTAAAGATATGTAAAAGGGAGGTGGCTTTAAATTCCTACCTTGCATTGTATTGGCCTTGGAGTTGCTAGTGGGAGTCTCCTTTTCTTGATCAGTGTTGACCAACAGTAGTTTTGTAGTTTCTTTTGTAGGTTAAGTATTTTCTGCCTCTCTCATGGCCTTCTCCAAAATTTGAGGTTGTCCTAGAATAGACAAAGAGTCCCACATAGACATGGTGACATTCACCTTCTTCATGTTGTCTACAATATTATAAGGTGCCACAATGTGTACTCTTTGTTGTGCTTTTATTATGAGGGGTTTTGCCTCCTTTGGAACTTGGCCTTCTTTTCTTATGATGACAGGGGGCTCCTTAGATGTGAAAGGGGTAACTTGCTGCAATGGCTCTACAGATGTAGTGGCCTTAGTACTAGAATATACTTCCTCCATGTCTTGGGCTCTTCTCTTTTCTCTTGTGTAGGCAAAAAAAGAAGCTTCATCATTGACTCCATTGAAATCTGGTTGCTCCCAATTGAAAAGAGCAGTTTCATTCTCTTGTGTTTCTTGTTGAGGAGCTATCCCACTAGAAGGAGCTTTTGTTTGAGCTTGTGAAGCATTTTAAACAATTAGTGCTTGGTTCATCCATCCATTAGAACACATAGCTTGATTGTGGGGCTGATTGCAAGGGATGTACCATTCATTATCCATGGCTATATTGTTTTGACTAGGAACCACATCCCTGACTAGGTTTATGGAATTAAGAGGTGTAGGGTTATATGGTTGGAATGGTCTTTGATTAAAATTTTGTCTTTTCCCTTGATAGCCTCCTTAATATGGTGGTCTATTTTGTTGATAAGGTTGTCCTTGATTTTGGTATTGCTGATTAGGACCTTGGAATTGTGATTGGAAGCATGGCCTGATGCCTTGGTTTTGTTTCTTCAAATTTGTGACCTCTTTGGTTAGAGTCTGCAGCAAGTTTTCCATTCCTTGTATATTAGTTTTCTGACTACTCATCACCTCTTGCAACCCTTGGGAGAAATTTATTTCAGCATGTTCCTAACCACTGGTACTAGCTTGAGGTGTTGATATTATGGGAATAGGGGTAAATGGGGGTACTTGTGCAGGTGCAATGGGCTGAAGACTAGGGAAGATAGGCATGGGAGGTCTCCTCTCTATCATGCCTACTTGGATCAATTAATTTTCAGCCCTGACAGTAGTGTCAAAGGCTTGGGGTAAAGTGGTACCACCCATAGACTGGATCATGATAGAAATTTGTTTATTTAGACTTTGCAAGTAGTATAGGAAGGCATGGTTAGTTGATGGCCTTACAAAGATAGGGATTCTATTCCATGTTTTAAGGAATCTACTATTATAGTCTATCATTTGCTCTTGAGGGTCTCTCTTTATAGTTGTTAATTGCTCAACTAGAGACAAATTATCTAATTTATCCTCAAAATGCTTTCTTAATGCATCCCCTAATTCATCCCATGAAGTAATAGAACCAATAGTTAAATTTCTAAACCACTCTAGAGCCTTACCTTTCAAAGATACTGCTAATAATTTGGTGGCCACATCCTCATGAGTAATGTTGTATATGCTGCAAATGGTGGTCACATCTCTTATGTGTTCAAAGGTTGTTGTCTATCCCTCCCCTATGAAATCAGGTATAATCTTTAATGCCACCAAGGGCACATCATGATGCACTAAAAAATTTAATGGGCTCCCCTAATTGAAAGGTGCAAAGGAAAAATTTCTAGCCATTATAGGAGGTGTAACTTGAAAATTAACAACTATGTGAGTTGTATTTGCTAGGCTTGGATTTTCTTCCTCTTCTAGATCTCTGGTCAGAGATCTCCCTCTTCTTCTAAAATGAAAGAGGAAAGGTCTCCCCTCTGAAGTATCAGGGGGTGTAGATTGGACTCTTCTTGTAGGAGATTCTCACTGAGTTGACTTGCCTTTGTAGCTTCTTTTCAAGGGCAACTCTAAAAATTCAGCAGGTTTTGAGCTTCTAGTCTCAATCTTTCTCATAAACCTTAAACAAGGTTAGCCTGAATCTTTGAAACCAGTGGATTCGCTAGATATACTTGATAGAACAACCTCTAAAGGTCTGTATTATGCAATCTATATATCAGAGATGGCACAATTTCAACAAATGAAATTCTTTGTTGTCCCACCGGGCGTGCCAGAAATGTTATACACTAAATTTTCACCTCTGATCTCAAGCTCTCTTGGTCTTGATAATCCAGTATAACAAGGGAATCATCTCAAGGTTGTGGGACCTTTTGCTAACCAAGATGAGACCTCCAGATTCTAGGCCGGTTCCTCTTGGATAATCACCCTGATTTGCTCTTAGACAAGAAAGTAAATTGTTTGGGAGAAAAGGGATAGGAGTGCATGGAAAGGGAAATGACTGAAAGCAAATCTACCTACTAGGTGATGCACCAAAAGTAGGGTTTGGATCTTAGTATAGAGGAATGAAACTAGTGATAGACTTAGGTCTAGGAGATCACAACTTACTAAATATGCTTGCATGAGTATTTCATTAGAGGGCCTAAAAATTACACACAAATTATGACTTGCAAGCAGACATTCTCTTCAGCTAAAGGGACACAGGAATAAGATAGAATGACAGGGGCTAAAGGATACCCACAACCTCATTCAGATCAAACCAAACATAGTAGTGCACAAATAAGCTGAAAGTAAAGGGGATCAGGAAAAGCTAAGTATCACTGAAAGTATTCATAAACTTCAATCCAATAAGAGATAACGCAAATAGGGAAAACAAAAGGACATCAAAGACTATCACAAAAATGTCTCTGCATTGCTTTTATTATCAATGGGAATTTACAAGATATGAAAAATCAAAGAGCAGAAATGCTATAGATAGTTCTCCAAGGAAAGACTTTCTCTTTCTACAAAATGTCAATTCTAAGCACTACTGGCTTCAAAAAATAATATATACACCTCTACTACACGTAGAAAAGAATCAAAAAATATTTTAGGGCTACATAAATATGCATTATAATAATCTATCCCTAAAACAAGTCACTTATGATCATAATTAAACTCTACAAAAATCATAGCTGATCAGATATTTTCCCCTTGCGTGCCCATCTCTGCACTGATCCTTCCTATAGATAAACATTCATCTTGATCCATCTACCTCCTTGCAACCTACTCAACCATGAATGTTCAAAAATCTGATCAGATATTTAAAAAGACTAAAGAACTACAGCCTAAAAGATCTCTACACATATCTATCCAACTGATCTATCCAACTGCAACTGCCTTGAAAATATCATCAATTTTTTAAGCTGCCGCACTTGCAAACATTTTGCTCAGAAGAAAGCTCATATGCCGCACCACTTTGACAAAGCATTGGTCACATGATCACATGACCTGAAAGGCTTCATGTGATCATGTGACAACCTCTTGAGAAACTACCTCCGCCCTTCGAAAATGTCAATGGTTGCATGATCACATGAGCCGAAAGTCCTTCATGCGATCATGTGACAACTTTTTTGAAAATTGCCTTGCCACCACATAAGCATTTCTTAGGACCTGCAAGACACCACACCTGTCACACCTTGCCACATGGCCCAACATGAGCTAACCACACTATCACCCCCACAACAACACCACCTAAAAGCATTACTTTGAAAAGGGTCAGCGGTCACATGATCGCATGAGCTAAAAGAGCAGCATGCGATCATGTGACAACCTTGAGAAACTACCTCCGCCCGCATGAAACCCATCGCAACCGCTAACGGCTTGTCACATGGTTGCATGGGCTTAGAAGAGCCCATATGATCATGTGACCAACCATCAGATGTCCCCTGATGACCACTGGTGGCATGATCGAAACTGTTGGTGATGACCGCAAGAATAACCCTGGGTTCACCTTTCCTTAGTCACCAAGTCACATTATTTTTCTTAACCTCGGGCCTCTACTTGGTGACTACATGAAATCCATTGATCTTTATTCTATCCAATAGTAGTCACTAAGTCACATTACCCCATCGGCATATTCTTTTCCATCAGGAGATTACCCAACTAAAAGAAGTCTCTTAATCGCTAGATAAAATGAATATTCCTCTTTCATTTATGAGACTACCTGACCGAACATAGAATCGGGCCCACATAGAATCGGGCCCCCTCCAACTATGCAACCATGCAAAACCTGCCAAACTCTACCATGTGGAACTCCCTTACTTGTCCTGCCCACTACCCCAGCAAACACCTCGGCACCCTTGGCATGGGACCCACCGCAAACTCCAGATTCCCATCGAACGGTTGTCGCATGATCGCATGGGATCGGAAGATCCCATGTGAACATTCAACCACCATTGATCTTCATCACACTTGCATTGGTGTATAAACCTTGAGCCCCACCTCCAACTACCTATTGTAGTTTATGGTTTTTCACATGATCTCATGCGGTCACGAGACCGCATGTGATCATGCGACCAACCACTTGACATTAACTACCAAAGGGCAAACCACTACCACCAAAACTGCTGACGGTTTGTCGCATGGTCGCATGGCCTCAGAAGAGCCCATGTGATCATGTGACCAACCACATTATGTTAGCCAACCACCACCGCGCTACTTGCTTTGACTGCTTACTTCTTGTCCCATGATTACATGCGGCTAGGAAGGCCTATGCAATCATGCAACCAACCGCAAGATGCTAACTAATGGCTGCAAACCATTTGTCCTATTTGTGATCTTGTTGATACCACATCAATAGTTGTTGTATGATCTCATGGGATCGGAAGATCCCATGTGATCATGTGACAGTTGTCAAATCTTTTACTGCACTAGCATGGCCTTGAGGAACGGGAACTTGCCTGTTAGAGTTGCGCACTTAGGGAAAAATTGCAGATAGCCAGAGAAGTGTAAAGGGTAGAAGGGTCAAAAAAATAGAAGGTTTTCAAGCAAAGGTCAAAAATGTAACGCCCCACTAGGAAACCCAAGAGGAAAAGACATAAACATCTATAAAATGCAAGTAGTAAATTTCTTTTTTTAATTTAACTAGAATAATATTCATCATTACACTTTCATATTTCTAAAAGAAGAAATAATTTTCTACTACTTGAATGTAATATTTATACAACTTAAGTCCTCATGGGTCCCCTCATGTCACTACTAATGCAACATCATATAAACCATTTACATGCATAAGATATTCATGGAATCACGAGGTTATAAGATCTACGTTCATTTTAGTGCATCAAGTTAAATGTCCCTAACTTCTTTCTTTTAGTAAACGTAAGTTAATCATCCAACATCATTATTCCTTTTATCAACTCATTCCATAAATTCATATTGATTTCATCTACATCTCCTATCCTTTATATCACTTTTCTCTAATAATTTAGGTAAGAGATTAATATTCATTAAGGTAGGCATCATCCTAGGTACTTCATTACATGAACCAAGTATTAACATTATAATCAAGTTGCTATTTTATTGCATTGTTTCATAACCATTCATTGTTAATAATTCCAATCACTAATCTATCATTTTCTCAATAATTTCCTTAGATCCTTTCATCAAGAGAGAATACATTATTGTTGCGATACATCATTATATATAACTATATTTAAGATTATTTCCTTTAGATATGGACAACATAAGAGGATAGGAGAAATAACATAAACACTTGCATTTAATGCTAGTAACATGTCCAATATTTCACATTCTTTTCCCTTTCTTTTACCTAGAACTACCCCATTCCCTCATGCATTGCTTTGAATTGAGATTACATCAATACACAAGACTCCTTTTAGGAGATTAAAATTACATGAATACAGATACATAAGTACATCTCATCATAATAAAATATCCAATAAGAAATCTTCAACTGCAGATCTGGAAAGAAATAGTGTGCTAGGATCATCCAAAGAATCACCATCAATACCTCGATATAAATATTAACCCACCTAACCACATGGATCCAATAGGCCCACTCCCCCGAGCTAGGAGATAGAACCAAAGGCCCATACAAGAGGTAACAACTAGGAAATTCCTAAGGTGGTGATAAAATTTTCCCAAAGTCACTACACAAAAGAAAAGAATAGAAGACCACAAGGACTACCAGAGGCATGATCAAATTTGGTAGAGAATCTAAGCTACAAGCTAGGTGAGTGTCATCACATAGCCCTCACCCCTTGGGGTTTTCCTAGTACTAGCCACTCTTGGCCCTGGCCTCTAAGTAGGCACATGCGGAACTGAATGCCTCTCATACAGACAAGGGTCATTCAATTGTACCTATGCATAGGTACCTTCTCCCACTCCCATCCTTAGTCTTTACTAGCACTAAAGGCATGGGAAAGGCACAATTAATCTTGATTAGTTTGTAATTTCCCATTCCAATAATCTCCCATTCCTAATTCATTTATTTAGGTTATCACTTGATTAAATAACTCATAGGGTAGGTTATGTTGGTACTAGCCACTTAGGGCCCCGACCCCTCACTATGAGCCACTCACCTAGTGTACTTAGGTTCCCTAACATACATATAAAAATCATAAGAACATAATATATTCATCATCAAGAATTCATATCAACTCCATAACAACATTGATTGAGTTTACGAAAACATATGTTGTCCCTAGTCCACTCGACAACCCTAAACCCAACATGGCATACAGAATGTTCCAACCATATAAGAAGACATCCAAGTGATATTGTAAACATATTTAGAGTATACATAGATCCAATTAACCAAAAAAAAATTCTAATAGCCTCTGGTAACCGTACAAAACCCTAAAACTTAATGATGTTCTTAAACTGAATTATTTCAAGCAAGGATTAAATGCAAAGAATAGTCATCATAGAAAAGTCATCCTTATCTTCAAAATAAAATAAAATAAAGACAATCACTTCAGTGGAGATTTAGATAAAATAACTATAGACTCTCAATTTGATTTTTAGGAAGATCCAATGGTGGGAAAGAAATTGATGACTTCTGGTTTAAAACAAAAAATTTTGGTTAGGGTGCAAACCTGCTTTCACTAAAATGATTGTATTTTTCACAAAACATAATTAAAATTCACCAACCAATTGGAAATGAAATAAAATACTTAGAAGAATCTCTAATATCAAATTCAGACTTTTATATGATCATATTAGCCTGTAGGAATACGAATACATTTGACATAAAATTTGGAATCAAGAATCGACAGGCATAGTTTGCCAAAATGTCAAAAATAAGGCATTAATTCGACCCTAAAAATAAAATCAGAGAGATACCCATTTGAGATCTATGATTGTACTTCCAGAAAAATTAATTTAGTAAAACCTTATATGAAATTTGAATTATTATAATAATAGATCTTGTAATACCTCTCCTACAGTGATACTATGATTTGACTCCTTTCTATTATGGTTAGAACTATACACTCATGTTTATGTTTCATGGAGGATTATATGTTAATCAGATGATATTTATATGCTCAGTTATAGTTTCATTGATTATATGTTTACGAGATCCTAGAAGAATGTATTAGTTTAACATGTTTTTATTTAATGATTTGAATATTAACCCTTTCATAATTGTTTTATGGATACATATGTCTGATGTATTTTCATGACTCAGGACGAAGTCATAGTTACTCACTCAGTGAGGTCCACACGATGTATCGATCCTAGTCATCTGCTTGCATATATCTGATTTGTATATCTATATGTATATGTATCTCTTCTTGGTGATGCAGGATTTGCAGGTACCACGCAGGGTATCGTCTCCACCTGGCTCCACAGGTCTGAGCGATCCCTTAAAAACCCTCGATCGTTGTTGTTGTCATGGAGATATCACCAAGCTTCACAAAAGAAAACCTTTATCCTTGATCATCCACCTTAGGTGGGAAGTGCCGGATCAGTTCCTGGTAGGGAGGTATTAGGTGGTTTATCAGTTATTAGGGTTTGGATCTTGTTCTTGCTGTTAGGGTATGCTCAACCTTGTCAGTAGGTTGTCTATGTGAATCCTTGTTGGTCGATTTCTGTTTCAGTGACTTATTCCTGTTAGATTATCATGTTAGTAATTAGGGTCAAGCTATTATTTGTACCTTGCATCTTCTGGTTATATAGTTATAATGATAGTGATGCGAATAATAAGTTAATTGTACTATATGTGTCATAAACATATGGGTGCACACATATGCTTATGAACACATATACGTATATATACATATAAGTATAAATAAATATATAATTTATATTAACAGGATTAACAAAATAGCACTAGCTTTATAATTGTTGATAAATATAATATATATATATATATATATATATATATATATATATATATAAATTAAGAAATAAATAAAATAAAAATAAAATAATAAAATTCCTTTGGTAACAAAACTAGCTAGCTAGGAGGGAGTTGAACTCGAGACCTCCTAGAAGTTGGCTAGTAGTAGTTACCAATTGGGCTATGTGAATTCCTTGTGAGGAATTTAACTTAATTCATTATTAAAGTTTGATTTTGACAATATTTTAATTAAAAATTAATAAAAACTTTATTAAGGTGTACGGGAATGCAGTTGGAGAAGTTGGAGAAGTTTCTCCCATAGAGAAACTCCTCCAACTACCAAGTTGGATATGAAATTTAATTACACGGCTATAGAAAAGGAGGAGAGAATAGCGGAAGAATTTGGAGAGCAGAAGGCTGGAATTTGGGAGCAGGGGACTGGAAGAGGTTTAGGGATTTCTTCAACCAGATCGTCAGAATCCAGGTTGGATCCTGCACCCAAAACAAATTTAGATGTGTTAGATTTGTAGTGGAAATTAATATTTTGTTTTTTGCGGCAAAATTTTATAGGCACTTTAGTAGTATTAATGTTTGTAAAATTTATATTTATGTAGTGAAGAAATTAATAGTTCTTTTATTGCAAATTAATACTTGTCGTATTTATTTATTTATATATATATATATATATATATATATATATATATATATATATATATATATATATATATATATATATAATATATATATATAGTATTTATATATATATATATATATATATATATATATAAAATATTTATGTTTTACAAAATATATATATGAAGTTATAACTTTATAAAAATTAAATCATAAGTTCAATATATTATTTTTTTAAACATTCGATTTTAAAAGAAAAGGAAATATTTTAAAAACATTTCGATGTTTTGGTTAATAGGTGAATATATATATTACCTTTGATTTTTAAATGTTTCTTTTAAGAAAATAAAAATTTAAAGAAGAGTTTTTATTTCATTTCATATTATTCAATAAAAACTAAAATATTCATTTCTGTATGTTTGAGAATTAAACAACATTAAATAATATTATATATATATATATATATATATATATATATTATATATATATATATATATATATATATATATATATATATATCTATATATATAATATATATATATATATATATATATAGTATAAGCTAAGTTAAAATAAAATAAAATTAAAATAAAATTAAAATTAAAGAAAACATATGTTAAAACCAAAAAAAACTGAAAAAATATAACAAAATAAAATTAAAACAAAAAAATACATATCCGAACAAATGTTTTATTTTGTATATGATTGTGTGGCGGCAGCAGGCCTGCTGCCGCCGGTACCCCGGGGGTACCGCACGGAGCGGGCACCCTTCCCCTTTTTGCTTGTGCGTTTAAAACAAAACAAAATTTTTGTTTGGGATTTATTTCGGGTTAGCATTACATTTTATTATATATATAATATATGGTTAATATATTATATATATAATATAATATATGTTTTTTTTATAATATTATGGTGTAATATATTATATTATTTATATAATATGCATAATATTATATATATAATATAATTTAAGTTTTTATTTAAATTAAATTGGTATTATATTATACATATAATATACATTATATGTATAATATGAATTATATTTTGAATACATGGTTTTTTTTTATATAAGCTTAATATATTATATATATATATATATAATATATATATATAGATATATATATATATATATATATATATATATATATATATATATATATATATATATATATATATATATATATATATATATATATATATATATATATATATATATATATATATATATATATATATATATATATATATATATATATATATATAATATATATATGATATTATATATATAAAATATAATATATGGAGATATTCATTTTAAGACAACTAAGAGGAATATTAATTTAATGAGTAAAAATTATATTAATATTTGATTTATATATTGACAATATGGTGTTATATATATCTAATATATTATATGTATATATTATATATATACAATATATTAGATATAATATAATCCATTACATGGGGCAAACTTAGGAACTAGGAGGCATATTATTTCAATGGTTTAATAAATTTTAATTAAAATTGCAAATATATATATATTTGAGTATTCAGTTCCATACTTAGATAAATGTTAGGATGGAGACTAGAAAACTGAAAATAAAACCCTTGCTTCCTAACTTAGCAACAATTAAACCTGCCAAACTTTAGAACCTCCTAAGCATCCTAGGGTAGATCTGTTATAGTAGAAATGTTGAACATGTTAGTGGGTTGCTAGGAAATCCTGATGGGATTAGGTTAGGGTTAGGAAACCTAGGAACCCTAAGTGAGTGGCTCTCAGTGCGGGGCCGGGGCCCTAAAGTGGCTAGACCAGGATAACCGACTGATGAGTTAATTAACCAAGTGATAACCTAATAAAATTTAAGGGATGGGTTTTAAAATATTAAAAAGATTAAATTGTGCCTCGCCCATGCCATTAGCGCTAGGACAGGCTATGGATGGGAGTGGGAGAAGGTACCTATGTGTAGGTATGATCGAATGGTGCTTGTCTGTATGAAAGGCATTCGATTCTGCATGTGCCTACTTGGGGGCCGGGGCCCAGTGTGGCTAGTACCAGGACAACCCAAGGGGTGAGGGCTATGCGATGACACTCACTTAGGTTGTTGCTTAGGATTTCCTACCCAAACCTTAGAATCCCTTGTGAAATGACTTTACTTGTGTGAAATGTTACTCAACCCTATTGTCAGACCTAGTAAGTTCCTTCTTTGTGGGCTTGGTGTTTATCTCCTAGCATGGGGGGTGAAACTTTATCAGTTTCACATGGTTGGGTGGAAAATCTTTCTATCGAGGTATCTTGTGCAGATGTAAACAACTGAAGATTCATATTTGTCTGTGTACCTGTTGAAGAATGAAGACTTGTACTTATTCATGTTGTTGTAAACTTATGTATTCTCCTATGAGGATTTTGAAATGTAATGTTAATTTCAAATGATGTAATGGGTAGACGTAGGAAAAGGGTTATATGGGATGTTCATTTAATGTATGTTGAAAAGATGTAATGTTGTTATATATCAAGTTATGTAAAATGTTGATGAATCATTTGTTGTACTATTGTAATATGTTAATTAGATGAAATGGAATTACAGTAATTGATTCTTAAAAGTTTTAGATGTAAAATTGAAAATGAATATGTTTAAGCATTTCCCAAATAGGATCTTTAAATGAAATATGTATGGGTAATAAATGTTTGTATTAGTTTATCAGTTTTCTATAAATTATACATTTACATTTAAGGGAACCTTGGAAAGAAGTTAGAATATGTTTTGTTTATTTGCAAACTTTAAAAGTTCAAAATTTTTCGTAAAACTCTACTTAGGTTTTCTTTTACAAAGTAAACCTTTGTGCATTTCCCTGGTTCCCTTGCGGGGCATGACAGATCTCCAAAAAGGGGTTGCTGAAAACCCTAGGAAAACACATGCCAATTCTTACAAACAAAAACTCAAAACTTTAAAATAACCATAGAAATGAAAAGTACAGATATAATGAATAATGATAATATATAAATAGATCCATAATCTATCAGTGATAGATAGTAACTAAAATATTGAATCCATACCTCATGTCCTACGAAGGTTGAATTGAAGAAGGAAGGAAACAAAAGAGAAGACAAATCCAAACTTGAGATGCATCCTTCAAACCCTATCCACTTTCAGAAATCTCCATGAAAGAAAGGAATAATTCCATAGAAAATAATCCCTCTCTCAACTACTGAAATTCTCACAAAAATGTCTCTCTCCCAAAAGCAAAGATAACCAAAAATTCTAAAAGACATATGCTTACAATCTCTCCCTCACATCTCCAAGTTTTCTCTCCAAAATCTCCATGAAAAGTAAGGCCATCCTCTCCTCAATACTTCAGCCCCAAAATCTCCTCTCTTAAAATGAGAAAGTAGTGCATATAAAATAACTTAATAACATACAACTATATTACTCAAATATACAATAAAAGATTATTTGTATTCATTCATACACATATGTAATATTATCCTAACATATATGGATATGCCATCATTAATTACATCAATATCTATATATATAACCTATCCTCATTATTAATAATTAACAATTGAGAATAATATAGCTCACATTATTTAATATTTAATTATTAATAATAGTATACTTTACTTTAATCTAAAAATATACACCCTCAACAATATCTACAATAATCAACATATAATCACATATAAATTATATATATATATATATATATGCCAAATACCAAACACTATAATCTATAAGATTATGAAGTAATAGATCACAATATTATTACCTATTTATAATTACTATAGGATTTAATCACTGAGGTAGAATAAAATCACATGCCTCAAAATAAATCTAATCATCCAAATAGGCCATAAAAATCAACTATGAAACATATCGAGAAAATTGTAAGATCAAACAAGGTCAACCAAAGTCAACAAGGAAAGTCAAGCCAAACTCCTGACCAAGCATGACACTCTAAAACACAACATAGAAAGATTAACTAATAATCATACCAAGAAGGAGAAATAAATAAAATGAGTAAACAAATCATACAACCAAATGAATTCAAGTGGCCACAAGGTACTAACTACAACCATGCCCAACCAAGTGCGTTGGATCTGGGTTTTTGACCCAAAGGTTGACTGACAAAGAAGGAACCCTAATATTCCCAAATTGGAATAATGACAAAGGAAGACTCATGTAGGGGCCTTAGTACTATCTCCATAACAACAACCATCGAGGATTTGAGGGCACGCTCAAACCTGTGAAGCCAGGTGAAGTCGATGCCCTGTACCTACAAGCCCGCATCACAAAGAAGAAATACATATGGATGGATATACATATAAAAGAAGACATTACAGATAGATGACCAGGATCAATACATTGTGTGGACCTCAGCTATGTGAGTAACTATGACTTCCTCCTGAATCATGAAAATACATCATGTATATATATACACTCAAAGCATGTAGCATCATCATAACGAAGGTTAGAATCTCAAGAATTGTGTTAGTCTCTTATCAATACTAATAATAAATCAACATAATCAAATCATCAAGTGAGATACAAGATTCATCCAAAGTAACCTTAATAGAAGAAATATAAATAATCACTTATATATATCTATCAAGTACATATCATATAACATCCTAACTATATTCATAAAGGTCCTGAAGGTACTCAATACATACATGGAGATAAATACATACAAAAATGATACCTTTAGACAATATGTCTGATATTAGAATCCTTGAGTACTAGCTTATGAAATTATTATAAACAACTATAGGAATAGATCAAACAAGTATCATGTACAACTTAAGCTGTAAGAAAACATCAAAGGATCTTAATTCTTTCAAAAACACAAAACTTATATTAGGGTTAGAGGGGTATTACATCCTCCCCCACTAAGATTTGACTTACTCCTGGAAGTCGGGAAGGTGAACTATATATCGTACATTAGCTAACATAATTGTAATATTAATATTCTAGAACCTCATTTAATGACTGCACACATACTTCTCCTATGAAGAGTGTTGCTAAATCCTATCTTATTACAAATTTAGTGTAGATTAACTCATTTCAATTAGTAACAAATTTTAAAAAGAATTAACTATGTGATTCTATCACTTTATGCAGTAAGTTTCTTAACAAGATACTTGAAATTACATAAAAATTATTGTTATCAAGTCGAAACTCTAAGGTATTCATGTTTACTCAATAATATCAATATATTATGAAATTGCTTGTTTTACCAACTGAGATTATCACTTCCTTTAACAATATCAAAGTTCCTATCTACGGTAACTAGTATAAAAAGGAAAGAATTTATGATATATTTTCCCTTTTGAAACATTATCTAACCCTACATAATACAACTTGTGAGACCTTATTACAAATAGGGTCCAAAATTTGTGTCCCTTACAAACTATAAATACCAAACATAGAGAGCTATGTAACATTTATATTTGTTACGATCATGAAGGGAATACATCAAATAATTTTTATTTACTTTTGTAATCATGAAAATAAAACAATCTAGATACTTGAAACTTATCATTTGCATTAACACATAGTTTTATAATAAATATTGATGAAGGATGCTCCCCTTAATACCACAAACACATAACAGAAATAGAGAAACAACAACAATAATATGCAAGAACAAAAAATTGGCTTCTTATTATCTCCACAAATGTGGAATTACAAACTTTGAGAATTACAATATGCAAAGCCACATGGGCATTCCCTTACAATATTCTGTAGGACAAAGCCTCGAATCAATACCCAGATCTACTACCCAAAACTATTCTGAACTGCCTAAGACAATAATACAACCTCCCTTATATAGGCAATTTCCACCACCCGAGAAGGTTCCAGAAATTTAGCCCTAAGGGCCGACCAAACTTAGAATTATTTTATTTTTCAATTTATTACATCAAAGTCGGCTCAAAATAACTTTTGAAACCCGAACAAAAATTTTGAAGGAAAATTATTTTCTGCCAATTCAGGTGACCTGACTTCCGGAGACCATAAGTCATCACCAATTGACCCGATTGACTATTATAACCCCATTTTAGAAATACCACGAAGCGCTCTACAGGCTTAATTGGTGCAAGCACCTGGCACCCAAATTTTTGACCTCATCCGGGGCCTCTAAAGCCTTCAAAACTGAGTTCAAAGTTTCTGTACCCTACTGCCAATACCGAAAATCTTCAATATCTTCCAATATACACTTGATCTGGTAATGAAACTTTACTGGCAGACTTATATGACCAAAATGAACCTCCAAGAAAGAAATTAGATCATTATGAGCACATACGAAAATTACCAAAAATAGTAACTTTCCATAAATAGCAGCTCTGCACAAAAATAGCCCTTATTGAATATAAAAATAGAAATTTTTTTTTTTGGGTGATGCAAGATTGCTCTTACACCCAGGATACTCCTGCATCAGACACCCAGGGTAATTTGAGAAGTGACCATGTCATGACTTAGGTGTGTAGAGGAAAACTAAGACGGCTAACCTCCTCCTTTGTTAGCCATGATGAATCTTCAACAGGTCATCCTTTCCACTTGACCAGATATTCTTCATATGTCCTGTTCCTTGTGCTTCTGCCAACACGCCTATCGAGTATATCTTCGATCTCCTTAGTGTTTGAACTAGTTGCTGGAATACTCCACTTTGCTGCTGTGATCTCATCTTCAACACCTCCTTCATGATACTCTGTCAGATCTGAAATGTTAAACACTGGTGAAATATTTAGCTCAGTAGGCAATTCTACCTCATATGCATTTCCTGAATCATGTTTCTTCAGTATCCTACATGTTCCAAACTTCTTCATTTTCAGCTTGTTATATGTACCAACTGGAAACTGCTCCTTTCGCAAATGAACCATGACTTCATCACCAACCTAAAATTCCTTATACCTCCTTTTCTCATCTACCTTAGCCTTATACTGTTCTTTCATCTTGGTAATATGCTTCCTCACCTCCCCGTGGATGTTCTTCAAGTGTTCTGCAAAATCCTCAGCTTCAGCACTACTTATTTCTCCTTTATCTATCTTCCTCAATTCAGATGCATTTCTTGGACTACTTCCATATACAATCTAGAATGGTGATTTACTAGTGCTCCTGTTGACAAAATTATTGTATGCAAATTCCACCTGTGGTAAAATCAAATTCCATCCTGTTGGCTTATCTCCAACCAAACATCTCAGCAAATTTCCCAAACTTCTATTCACCACCTCTGTCTGTCCATCAGTCTGTGGATGATGTGATGAACTAAACTTCAAATCTATCTTCAACTTCTTCCACAATGTCCACCAGAAATATCCAACAAACTTAGTATCTCTATCTGAAACTATGGTCTTTGGCAAAACATGTAGTCTCACCACTTCTCTGAAAAACAATCCTGCTACATGAACAACATCATTAGTCTTCTTGCAGGGAATGAAATGTTCCATCTTCAAAAATATGTCGACCACCATAAAAATTGAATCATGTCCCCGCTAAGTTCTCGATAAACCAAGAACAAAGTCCATACTGATATCCTCCCAAGGCTTCTCCAGTATAGGTAATGGCTGATACAACCCTGTATTCTGCTTCACTCCTTTCACCATCTGACATACTCTACAACTCTATACAAACTTCTTCACATCTTGCTGCAATTGTGGCCAATAATAATTCTCACCAACCAAAGCAAGGGTTTTATCATGACCAAAATGTCCAGCCAATCCTCCACTATGCTTCTCCTTGATGAGATTCTCCCTCATAGAACTTCATGGAATGCACAACTGACTCCCTCTGAATAGCATATCATCCTAGATGATGAAATCCAACCATTTCATCCTGTCTAGAGTAACAAGTTTTGTACAAGCTTTCCAAGCTTCACTAAAATCAGGATCCTCTAGATACAAATTTTTGAGTTCCTTGAACCCAACCACTTGAATCTGTATTTCTGTCAGCAATAGTTGGCTTCTGCTAAGAGCATCTGCAACCCTATTAGACTTTCCACTCCTGTGTTTCAAAACAAATGTATAACTTTGCAAAAACTCAACCCATTTCAAATGCCTTTGATTTAATTTTCCTTGACTATTCAAATATTGCAAAGTTTGATGATCAGTATACAAAACAAACTCCTTAGGAAGTAGATAATGTCTCCACTTCTTTAATGCCTGAACTATAGCATAAAATTCCTGATCATAAATAGAATATTTCTTCTTGGCATCATTTAACTTCTCACTGAAATAAGCAATAGGTTTACCTTCTTGGCTCATAACAGCTTCTATTGCAGTACCACTAGCATCACAATCTACTTGAAACATCTTATTAAACTCTGGAAGTGCTAAAATAGGTTGTTCTGTAACTTTTTATTTCAACAATTGAAAACTCTTTTCTACCCCATTAGTCCACTTAAACTCTTTTCTATCCCCTCTCATTGTTTCAGTCAAGGGTCCACAAATACTACTAAAATTTATGATAAAATTTTTGTAAAAGCTAGCCAAACCATGAAAACATCTTACCTCAGTAGCATTCCTTGGAGTAGGCCATTCAAGGATAGCTTGTACCTTCTCTGGGTCTATTTTTAGACCTTCTGCTGAAACTACAAATCCCAAATACACTAACTCTTTCTTCACAAAACTGCACTTCTTCAAATTAATCAACAATTTCTCATCTCTCAACTTCTCAAACACCATACAAATATGCATCATATGTTCCTTCAATGTCTTGCTAAAAATTAAAATATCATCTAGGTAAATAATGACAAACTTACCCAGAAATTCTTTCAGAACCTCGTTCATGAGCCGCATGAAAGTGCTCGGTGTATTGGTTAGCCCAAAAGACATGACTAACCACTCATATAGTCCTTCCTTTATCTTGAAGGCAGTCTTCCATTCATCTTCTTCTCTGATCCAAATCTGGTGATATCCACTCTTTAGATCTATCTTTGAGAAATACACAGCTCCACTCAAACAATTCATAATATCATCCATTCGCGGCAATGGAAACCTATACTTGATTGTGATCTTGTTTATTGCTCTGGAATCTGTACACATCCTCCATTCTCCATTCTTCTTTGGTGCTAATACTGTTGGTATAGCACATGGACTTAGGGTCTCCCGAATCAATCCCTTCAGTAACAACTCGTGTACTTGTCTGTTCAACTCTTCACTTTCTGCTGGTGTCATTCTATGTGCTGCCTTGTTTGGCAAACTGGCTCCTGGAATCAAATCCATCTGATGACTGAACTTCCTTACAGGTGGTAATCCATCAGGTACATTATCAGATACAATATCCTGAAACTCATTCAACAAATTTGCAACCTCTACAGGTACATCCTCTACTTATTCTTTACCAACTTTTGGAATTAAAGCATAACACACATGCTTATGCCTCATACCATCTAGAAATTTTCTTCCATCAACAAATGTTATTCTTGCATTACCACATACCTTTTCTTTGGTCTCCTTCAATGGCTTTAGCTTATGTCGCACTCCATCCTTTGTTAGGGAATAGGTATTCCCACGACCATCGTGTATAGCACATCTGTCAAACTGTCATGGTCTACCCAACAACATATGACATGTATCCATAGAGATGATATCACATAGTACCTCATCTTGGTACCCGCCGATCTTGAACTTTACCAGGCACTGTTCACTGACCATGACCTTGTGGTCATCTTGCACCCAAGCAATCTGATATGGATGTGGGTGTTTTTATCTCTTGAGCTTCAACTTTGTCACCATCTCTTCTGACACCAAATTGTCAGTGCTTCTACTATCAATAATCACATCACAACATTTACCCTCACACTTGCATCTAGTGCGAAATAGGCTCCTCCTTTGTTCAGGTTCATTCTCACCACTCAGCAAGACTCTTCTATTAATTAGTGTTTCTCCTCTTTCAGCATCTTCAAAATTTGATGATCTAGCATCTTCATCGAAATGTGCAACTCTGGCCTGGCCTTTATTTCTCCTATCTATTCTACCTTGGCGCTGAGGACATTCAAATGCCCTATGACCTTCTTCTCCATAGTGAAAACATGTTCCATGGAAGCCACCTCCTCCAGATCCTTTTCCTCTTCCTCTTCCTCTCTGATCTTTATTATTCTAATCTTGGAAGTGATTGGAATTATTTCCTCACTGATTCTGACTGCTACTGGCCTCATCCTTCTTTTTTAGATCTTCATTTCGGCCACCATATGACCATCCACCAGATCGTCCACCGCAACCTCTTCCATTTTGTCTACTCTCAAACTTCTTGTTCAGCTTTTCCTCTACTTTTAGGGCAAACTGGTGTGCCTCTTCAATATTGTTCATTCGAACTAGATTTAGCTCCTCCTAAATGCTTGGCCTTAACCCATTAAGGTATCGGGCAACTTTCTCTTTATCAGCTTCTGCATGGCCTGTTCTGATGAGAAGTCAATAGAACTCCTCTGTATACTCCTGAATAGATCTTCCTGCTTGCTTCAAACTCTGCATTTTCTTCAGTAGGTCAAGCTCATAATCAATAGGAATGAACTGTCACTTCAATTTATCCACCATCCGATCCCATCTCGTGATTTTCTCCTTTGCCCTTCTATTTCACTCCAACTAAATCTCTTGCCACCATATCTTCGCATGACCTTTCAGTCTGGCCTTCACAAATTTGACCCTATCAGGATCCTCAACATCTTCATACTCAAAATATTCCTCCAATTCATTGATCCAGTCGATCAATTCTTCTGGGTTAAGATTTCCAGAAAATGTAGCAACCTCAATCTTAGGTCTTTTCCCAATCTTAGAAATGGCCCGAAAAAGTCTTTCTTCCTCCTGGTTTACAATTTTGACTTCTCCTTCTTGATATTCTTCTTTAGCTTCATCCTCGCTTTCATCTCTAATATTAAGATTCATTCTTCTGTGAATCTCTTCTTGCAATGCTCGCACTTGTCTCTGTAGCTCTCTAACCTCAGGTGTCACAGCACAAGCTCTTCCACCACGTTCTCTTCATGGAGGTATTTTCATGATGCGTGCTGAAACCCTAACCACAGTCCTGGTGCAAACTGCCTCACGGTCGGTGATCTATTTACACACTCAAGAACTCCTGCTCTGATACCACTTGATGAAGGATGCTTCCCTTAATACCACAAACACATAACAAAAATAGAGAAACAACAACAATTATATGCAAGAACAAAAAATTGGCTTCTTATTATCTCCACAAATGTGGAATTACAAACTTTCAGAATTACAATATGCAAAGCCACATGGGCATTCCATTACAATATTATGTAGGACAAAGCCTTGAATCAATACCCAGATCTACTACCCAGAACTATTCTGAACTGCCTAAGACAATAATATAGCCTTCCTTATATAGGCAATTTCCACCGCCTGAGAAGGTTCCAGAAATTTAGCCCTAAGGGCCGACCAAACTTAGAATTATTTTATTTTTCAATTTATTACATCAAATTCGGCTCAAAATAACTTTTGAAACCTGAACAAAAATTTTGAAGGAAAATTATTTTCTGCCAATTCAGGTGACCCGACTTCCGGAGACCATAAGTCATCACCAGTTGACCCGATTGACTATTATAACCCCATTTTGGAAATGCCAAGAAGTGCTCTACAGGCTTGATTGGTGCAAGCACTTGTCACGCAAATTTTTGACCTCATTCGGGGCCTCTAAAGATTTCAAAACTGAGTTCAAAGTTTTGGTACCCTGCTGCCAATACCGAAAATCTTCAATATCTTCCAATATACACTTGATCTGGCAATGAAACTTTACTGGCAGACTTATATGACCAAAATGAACCTCCAAGAAAGAAATCAGATCATTCTGAGCACATACAAAAATTACCAAAAATAGTAACTTTTCATAAATAGTAGCTCTGCACAAAATAGCCCTTATTGAATATAAAAATAGAAATATTTTTTTTTTTGGGTGATGCAAGATTGCTCTTACACCCAGGATGCTCCTGCATCAAATATTCCTTTCCATCAAAGCTTTAAGTAGAATTCCAATGACATAGGACACACAAATTTTACAATATACATATTCTAAGTCATCTTTCACAATAGTTGTAGTGCTTGATTTCCAAAAACACATTCACACCCTAGAGGATATCTAAACAATTTACAATTTTTTGCACTATTATTCATTAAGTTGGGATCCCTTCTTAAAGCTTACTATTTATCTATGCAGTTTTCCCTAATTTGCATGTCAGGCAGTTTCCATATAGTATTTTCTTAAGAGTTATTTCAAATTATTTATTGCATAACAATCATAGATCCATCAAGAGAGAAATAAGTATATGAGCCCTACTACTATCTTCATAACCACAACATCTAAATTAATAACATTAACTACCATACATCACTTTAATTTCTACCCTTTACCTATTTGAAACATTACCCTCATACACTTTAAAATTTTGAGATAACATCAGTTCTAAGTAGAAATTAAGTAAGGTACATTCCTATAGAATTTATTTACCACAACAACTCCTTATTCATAGTTGATCAATCACTTAATGTTGTTAATTTCTTACTACTATGGTGTTGATCACAATGTATACAAAACATGAATTTGTTTCCAAAATACCCATCTACGATCCTAACTATTCACTAGGCATTTTGAAAGACATATATTTAATAAAAACAACTTTCATCATTAGTACAGATAATCCATCATCACACATACTCTTCCCTAGAATTTCTTTATTATGTTATCTTAAATCCCTTTTGTGCAATTTAATAAGATATACAGAAAGGATATAACTTCTTACCAAGATAGGAATAAAAATTCCTCTTCCTAAATGAAAATGTGAATTATAGCCTATGATAAAATCTTGGGGACATAGGTCCTTCGCCCAAGGGTTTCCTAATTGAGTATTTACAAATTTTCTTGATATATTGTGATGACCCCTTTTTCTATCACTTAATTGAATTCTATGAATTGATACATGAAAGAAGTAAATTAGGAAGTCATCTTAAAATTATGAATATATTCTATGTTAACCATCATAAGAAACATATCTATTAAAGCCTAAGATTAGATTAGTATTTAGATCCTTAGGATATAGGGTTCTTCCTTCTTCATATACTACAATCACTATGGGTTGGAAGGCTTATCGTGCTTTGGGCGCGTGAAACAGGCTACAAGTGGCTTCCCTCAAGGCCTAACCCTAGTATTGGGACAGCCCGATATGTGTCCGAAATTACTCCGCCTCTCCCTTCCATCGGGCTTCCGACCCCAAAGCATTGTAGTAGCGGAAAGAAAGGTAAACTCTATATTGTATAGTTTAAATACCAAAGATTAATTCTTGTTTCTATTTATTGCTATATTCTCCTATATTATGAGAAATCCAAATATATATAGCAAAGATATTGAATTTACGCATATATATATATATATATATAATAAATTGTTTATTCATAGTATGCTAATTCGCATTAAGTTAATGGCATGTTGACATTTCATAATAAGTAAAACTGTCATATCAAATACATACCGCTTACGGTACAACCCGTAAGTCTCAGGCATACCTGTCAAGAATATTGTATGCGCTTGACTGCGTACGGTGCAAGTATAGAGACCAACGTCCCTGTGGTACTTCATACTTTCTCTATTTCCTTTGTCCATTTATTCCATTCCATTTTTCGCTGATCCTATCTTCATTCCTACTAAGTTGATTATATACTAACGTTGCTTGCCAATGAACGACGTCTCCTCCAAACACCGATTCATCCATGCAAACATGTCCCTTCCCAAGTGCTGGTCGCCAATGAGTAATTAGGAGATATTTGGTCTTAATCGATGATATGTTTATTAATATGATTATTATAAATGTATATTCGTTGCCCTTATTTATATATATATTTTTATAATAATATATTTTCATTTGTAATAAAGAATATTTATTATATATATTATTAGTATTTACTTAGGTAAATTTATTAATAATATTTTATTTGATGATTCTTGCTATATATATATATATTATTGATATCATTAATGTTAATATGGATTGGTATTTAATAATATTGATTATTAGTATTAAGTATTATTATTATATATATTGGTTAATGATACCAATGTCAGAGATTTACTTACAACTTAAATATATATTGATTAGTGAAATTAATTAATATATTGATAGCAATATTAATTAATTATATTGATTATAATGATATTAATATTATTAATTATATAATGATTTATATTTAATACTTACTAATGACTATATTAATTATATACACCAATTAGGGTTCGTGACATATATTATTGCCTTGTCTATACAATTTTAGTCATGCAAAACTTACTTCTTAAGAGGGGAGAGAGAAAGAGAAATACATATGACAGTAGATTATTTGTTCCTTATTTATTTATTTATTTTCACTTCTTTCCTAGGTACATATTATTAGCCATGTAATTTAATTATTTCCCTTTCAGTCCTATCAAGTACTACCACAATCATTTCTTTCTTTAAGGATAAAAAAAATAAAAAATAAAAAAATCTATTTCTAAGATACCTTGAGTAGGATAAAATTCAACTAGGTATTTGTAAGAAGATAGAGTGCACAACATTATATTATAGGTAGAATCAGGGGGTAATATTATCTAGTACCATAATTAAGATTCAAAACATTTAGTATCCTTTAACTTTTGACCTTTCTAGAGATACAAGTACCTTTCAAGAAAACAAACACAAGTCTCAAGAATTCTTTGCCATTCCATTATTATTATAGGAAACATCCACTTAACACATCATTGATCTCATTATGCAAAACATAAGTAATTGTTAGAATATAACTCAATCATAGAGGAATAGGTGTGCCCTTGTAAGATAATACAACATAAGAACATGAAATGTAGCCTTCATTTCTTAAGATTCAAGTTTTAGCATAATAACAAAATCCAAAAAGAGACAAAGTTAAGATACTCAAGGTTATGCATAGGTGAGCTATGAGTCCCAGAGTTCCCAGTGTAGAAACCTATGCTCTAATACCAGATGTAACACCCCACCAGGAAACCCAAGAGGAAAAGACATAAACCTCTATAAAATGCAAGTAGTAAATTTTTTTTTTAAATTTTAACTAGAATAATATTCATCATTACACTTCATATTTCTAAAAGAAGAAATAATTTTCTACTACTTGAAAGTAATATTTATAGAACTTAAGTCCTCACGGGTCCCCTCATGTTGCTACTAAAGCAACATCATATAAACCATTTACATGCATAAGATATTCATGGAATCATGAGCTTAAAAGATCTACGTTCATTTTAACACATCAAGTTAAATGTCCCTAACTTATTTCTTTTATTAAACATAAGTTAATCATCCAACATCATTATTCCTTTTATCAACTCATTCCATAAATTCATATTGATTTCATCTACATCTCCTATCCTTTATATCACTTTTCTCTAATAATTTAGGTAAGAGATTAATATTCATTAAGGTAGGCATCATCCTAGGTACTTCATTAACATGAACCAAGTATTAACATTATAATCAAGTTTCTATTTTATTGCATTGTTTCATAACCATTCATTGTTAATAATTCCAATCACTAATCTATCATTTCTCAATAATTTCCTTAGATCCTTTCATCAAGAGAGAATACATTATTGTTGCAATACATCATTATATATAACTATATTTAAGATTATTTCCTTTACATATAGACAACATAAGAGGATAGGAGAAATAACATAAACACTTGCTTTTAATGCTAGTAACATGTCCAATATTCCACATTCTTTTCCCTTTCTTTTACCTAGAACTACCCATTCCCTCATGCATTTCTTTGAATTGAGATTACATCAATACCACAAGACTCCTTTTAGGAGATTAAAATTACATGAATACAGATACATAAGTACATCTCAACATATTAAAATATCCAAAAGGAAATCTTCAACTGTAGATCTGGAAAGGAATATGTGCTAGGATCATCCAAAGAATCACGATCAATACCATGATATAAATATTAACCACCCAACCATGTGGAACCAATAGGCCTACTCCCCTGAGCTAGGAGATAGAAGCAAAGGCCCATACAAGAGGTAACAACTAGGAAATTCCTAAGGTGGTTATAAAATTTCCCCAAGTCACAACACAAAAGAAAAGACAAGAAGACCACAAGGACTACCAGAGGCATGATCAAATTTGGTAGAGACTCTAAGCTACAAGGTAGGTGAGTGTCATCACATAGCCCTCACCCCTTGGGTTGTCCTGGTACTATCCACTTTTGGCCTCGGCCTCCAAGTAGGCACATGTGGAACTGAATGCCTCTCGTACAAACAAGGTCATTCAGTTGTACCTACGCATAGGTACCTTTTCCCAGTCCCATCCTTAGTATTTACTAGCACTAAAGGCATGGGCAAGGCACAATTAATCTTGATTAGTGTTTAATTTCCCATTCCAATAATCTCCCATTCCTAATTCATTTATTTAGGTTATCACTTGATTAAATAACTCATAGTAGGTTATCCTGGTACTAGCCACTTAGGGCCCCAGCCCCTCACTATGAGCCACTCACCTAGTGTACTCAGGTTCCCTAACATACATATAAAAATCATAAGAACATAATAGATTCATCATCAAGAATTCATATCAATTCCATAACAACATTTGATTGAGTTTACAAAAACATATGTTGTCCCTAGTCCACTTGACAATGCAAAACCCAATATGGCATACAGAATGTTCCAAACATATAAGAGGATATTCGAGTGATATTATAAACATATTTAGAGTATACATAGATCCAATTAACCAAAAAAAATTTCTAATAGCCTTTGGTAATCATACGAAACCCTAAAACTTAATGATGTTCTTAAACTAAATTATTTCAAGCAAGGATTAAATGCAAAGAATAGTCATCATAGAACAGTCATCCATATCTTCCAAAAAATAATAATAAAGACAATTTCTTTAGTGGAGATTTAGATAACATAATTATTGAATCTAAATTTTATTTTTAGGAAGATCCAATGGTGGGAAAGAAATTTATGACTTCTGGTATAAAACAGAAAATTCTAGTTAGGGTTCAGACCTGCTTTCACTAAAATGATTGTAATTTTCACAAAACATAATTAAAATTCACCAAACCAATTGGAAATGAAATATAATACTTAGGAGAATCTCTAATATCAAATTCAAACTTTTATATGATCATATCAACCTGTAGCATACGAATACATTTGACTGAAAATTCAGAATCAAGAATGGACAAGCATAGTCTACCAAAATGTCAAAAATAAGGCATTAATTCGACCCTAAAAATAAAATCAGAGAGATACCCATTTGAGATCTATGAATTTTACTTCCATAAAATTAATTTGGTAAAACCCTAGATGAAATTTGAATTATTATAATAATAGATCTCCAAAAATGGGTTGCTAAAAACCCTAGGAAAACACATGCCAATTCTTACAAACAAAAACTCAAAACTTTAAAATAACCATAGAAATGAAAAGTAAAGATATAATAAATAATGATAATATATATATATAGATCCATAATATATCAAAGACATAGAGTAACTAAAATATTGAATCCATTCCTCATGTCCTACAAAGGTTGAATCGAAGAAGGAAGGAAACAAAAGAGAAGACAAATCCAAACTTGAGATGCATCCTTCAAACCCTATCCACTTTTAGAAATCTCCCTGAAAGAAAGAAATAATTTCACAGAAAAGAATCCCTCTCTCAACTACTAAAATTATCACAAAAATGTCTCTCTCCCAAAAGCAAAGATAACCAAAAATTCTTAAAGACATATGCTTACAAACTCTCCCTCACATCTCCAAGTTTTCTCTCCAAAATCTCCATGAAAAGTAAGGCCATCCTCTCCTCAATGCTTCAGCCCCAAAATCTCCTCTCTTAAAATGAGAAAGTAGTGGATATAAATAGATTTCCAAAGGTTGAGAGGAAAAGTAACCAACTCGCAACTAACTCTTAATTAAAGGGTATTATAAAATAACTTAATATCATACAACTATATTACTCAAATATACAATAAAAGATTATTTGTATTCATTCATACACATATGTAATATTATCCTAACATATATGCATATGCCACCATTAATTACATAAATATCTATATATATAACATATCCTCATTATTAATAATTAACAATTGAGAATAATATACCTCACATTATTTAATATTTAATTATTAATAATATTATACTTTACATTAATCCGAAAATATACACCCTCAACAATATCTACAATAATCAACATATAATCACATATAAATTATATATATATAAATACATATATGTGTGCACCCATATATATATATATATATATATATATATATATATATATATATATATATATATATATATATATATATATATATAAGGATACATGCCAAATACCAAACACTATAATCTATAAGATTATGAAGTAATAGATCACAATATTATTACCTATTTATAATTACTATAGGATATAATCACTGAGGTAGAATAAAATCACCTGCCTCAAAATAAATCTAATCATCCAAAGAGGCCATAAAAATCAACTATGAAACATATGGAGAAAATCGTAAGATCAAACAAGGTCAACCAAAGTCAACAAGGAAAGTCAAGGCAAACTCCTGACCAAGCATGACACTCTGAAACACAACGTAGAAAGATTAACTAATAATCATACCATGAAGGAGAAATAAATAAAATGAGTAAACAAATCATACAACCAAATGAATTCAAGTGGCCATAAGGCACTAACTACAACCATGCCCAACCGGGTGCATTGGATCTGGGTTTTTGACCCAAAGGTTGACTGACAAAGAAGGAACCCTAATATTCCCAAATTGGAATAATGACAAAGGAAGACTCATGCAGGGGCCTTAGTACTATCTCCATAACAAAAAACATCAAGGATTTGAGGGCACGCTCAGACCTATGAAGCCAGGTGAAGTTGATTCCCAGTACCTGCAAGCCTACATCATAAAGAAGAAATACATATGGATGGATATACATATAAAAGAAGACATTACAGATAGATGACTAGGATCGATACATCATGTGGACCTCAACTATGTGAGTAACTACGACTTCATCCTAAATCATGAAATACATCATGTATACATATACACTCAAGGCATGTAGCATCATCATAACGAAGGTTAGAATCTCAAGAATTGTGTTAGTCTCTTATCAATACTAATAATAAATCAACATAATCAAATCATTAAGTAAGTGAGATACAAGATTCATCCAAAGTAACCTTAATAGAAGAAATATAAATAATCACTTATATATATCTATCAATTACATATCATATAACATCCTAACTATATTCATAAAGGTCTTGAAGGTACTCAATACATACATGGAGATAAATACATACAAAAATGATACCTTTAGACAATATGTCTGTTATTAGAATCCTTGAGTACTAGCTTATGAAATTATTATAAACAACTATAGGAATAGATCAAACAAGTATCATGTACAACTTAAGCTATAAGAAAACATCGAAGGATCTTAATTCTTTCAAAAACACAAAAATTATATTAGGGTTAGAGGGGTACTACAGAAAATACACTAAATTTTCAGAGCGGAGGTCGAAAACACACAAAATTTCTAGACCAAAAGATAGAAAAATCCCGAGCCTGCAGAGAGGAGGTTGAAAAGACACTTGGTTTTTGACACTTTGAGAAAAAAACACACTGGACTCTCGACATTAAAAGGCAAAAAACACAGAGAGTTTTTGACACTTGAGTATTTTTTGGAAAATAGGAACCGTGGCCAAAAAATGAAGGATAGGGAATTTTTTGGGCAACAATAACAACATAAATTCTCTAATTGCACACCTTTGTATTTATCTAATTATCATAATGTCAATCATAATGTATCATAAGGTCAACATTGTATGTATAGAAAGCATCATCAAATGCAATGCATTCTCATCTACTGTAAACAAATCTTTGTCAAAAGAGTAAAATCTACTAACTAATCAGAACATTAAGCCAATCACTAGGGCTAACATAATGATATGAAAAAGCTATGGCTGGTCTAGGGTGAGGCCTCACAAAATATAATTTAAGATTTTACCAATTCAAAGCCTGAATCTACTGACCCAAAAGCTAGAGAATAAAACTTTCTCAAACCCTATTAGAAATAGGAAATATTGAGAGGGGGGGGGTGAATCAGTATTTCACAAACTTTTACTTTTTCCCACTTATGGATATAGTAGATTACCTTAGTGCATACAAAGAATAAGAAACTAAATAGCATACATAATAGTAAATGTAAGGAACTCATAACACATTTTATGTTCTTGAGGAAACCCTAGCCAAGAGAAAACCCCAATGGGGATGGTACCCACAAAGATCCACTAATCAAAAGATATCTAGTAAAGGATGTTGACCCCGTTAGGAGCTTGTTACAATCATATAGTGTATCAGTCCTGGTTAAGGGACTATAGGCCTTGTTAGAAGCCTCAACCCTATTAGGAGTTATAGATACATAACCTGATTACTAGATGAGCTCACTGCCCAAACAAGTAATGAAAATGTTTATTGATTACAATATGGTACTACTTACAACTTCACATCAACAACTTTTGCTGCTATCACAAGTTACATATATTACATGTTACATTTCAAGTATGTTTGGTACATCTTCATTTATACAAGATACAAACATAATATCTTTCTCTTGTCAGCTTGCATATCTTTATCCAAGAGTAAACATCTAGGATGTTGTCTCTTTATAATATTCAATCATTATTTTGACAAGAAAAATAATCCCTTAATTCATTTACTAATTCTATCTTCAAAATTGCTTTGTCAGCTGTACTCTGTCATCGGTAAAATAGTCATAACTTTGTCCGTACTATCCATAATATTTTGCACACTGAGATGGGGTATCCTTAGACACCATAGAGAATAAGTTCAACTGCAAAAACTCTGATCATGCTCCAGTGAACATCGCCAAAACAAACTATATCAGGTGCTCTGTCAAAAACACCGTTTCATACTTAGACAATTTTAGTCTGCAATCTTCCATACTTACTTTCCAGCTTATGCGATCTTCATAGACAACATATGTTTCCATAATGACAATATCTATGTACATACTTCAGCCAAATTTCCAACAATCTCCCCCTTTGTCAATGGTGGCAACATATGAGAAAATTGGCTAAGTGTACAAGTCAAAATCTCAAAATTGTGGCCATAGTATAAAATAAGTATACTATCCTTATATCTCCTCAATATATGCATAATCTATAACACTTCATAATACTACATAGAACTCCCCCTATGAGTATCCTTCCTTATCATATATAGACAATTTTATAAGTATCTCTCCCCCTTTGACAACAATGACAAAATAAAGGGTGGAAAGGGATATAAAAAAATGTGTCAAAACTTTTACCTTACTATCCTATTGCAAAGCTAGTAGGCTTGCATCACAATTTACAAAATCTATCTTCCAAGTCTCAAAATCTTTCTTCCATGCCTTTTCTATTGATTCTACTACATTGAGTAAAGTACTCAATCTATATGTTGCAATCTGACAGGCTTGAAGGGATTCAAAATTGAACTTCTGAAATGATGTCTTAGCAGTAAGACATTCTTCTAGCTGCTCTTCTATTATAGTCAACTTGATGAGACATGCTCTCTCAAGATTTTTATTATGATAATTTTCTTGTTCTTCTCATCATTCAAAGTCCTTATCTCATCACATAATTTTTTGATCTTTTTCTCAACTGAACTGATCTTAATGTTTAGGCTGGCCAAAGAGTTTGTCTCTGCTACAATTTCATTTTGCTTCTCTTTTATCTTCTTCTCTTCCTCAATTAAAATATTTTCAAATTTTGTAAACTGAATGTACAAACACTTTCCAGACTCAAGATGTTTCCTTAAATTCTTAATGTGTCTGTCAAGGTTGTCAATGTCATTTTTGATATTCTGACTTATATTTTGCAACATCTCAGCTTCATAAGCTATCTGAGCCTTAACCTTAGCAATATCAGTCAAATTAGTGAACTCAACATCAAAAGAATTAATTACCATCTTTTCTCTTTCAAGTGGATCTGATTCAAAGACTTTTGTAGATATCACACGTTGTAGCTTCTTAGTCAAATCTTTCAGACTACCTTCCAAAGTTTTAACTTTCTTATTCTTACCAATAATTTTGTTCAAAGAAGTGTTCAACTCTAATTGATCATCATCATCAACTTCCTTGCTCAAATCTTCAAACAATGTTCCTATTCCTTTCTCTTTTCCAGTCTTAGGAGTAAGATTGATGTCTTCTTGTGGTTCAATAGGTGAATGGGCCTCTATTTCCATTTGTACTTCAGTTTGAGTAGTCTTTGTTTCAATATTCTTTACTTACTCTCCCAAATCCATATTGTCAACAATGTTGTCCAAACTGTTAAGTACCGCATCATATGAATCTAAAGTAACTTTTGTTCCTTCAATGTCCATATATTTTATGCCAATGTTTATAGAAGAAGAGGGAATATCTTCAACTTCAAGTACCTCTGCTACTACCTCTGCTTGTTTTGAACTCTATTTCTCTATTGGTTTTGCAACTGATTGATCTTTTCTATCTTTTCCTACTACCAAGTTTGCTAGCACTTGCACAACTGCCTGTTTAGTTTCAGTCTTCACTTGTCCATACTGACCTCCCATTATTTTTATAATTCTTCTTTTGGTTCTTAATAGGGTTTCAAGTGGCTTGAGGATTTGTTTAAGGTGGTCATCATCTCTAATTTCATAGAACTATCTAATCACATTCTCTTTGATTCTAGTATCTTCTTCTTGTGCTCTTATCTTCCTTATCACAATTCTGTTGTACAAATCTTCTGGTATCTTTCCATGAATACTATCAAATTTCTTGTTTGTCAAAATCATATGTGTAACCATTGCATTATCAAGATTTAATCTATTAGAAGATCCATATAAATCATAGTATTTTTAAATTTTGGTAAAGTCTCCATGCTGCATTATATCTTCATTAACTCTTTCTATCCTTGGTTTCCCTAATTTCTTCTTTATTGTCACTTCATCATCTTTTAACTCTACAACTCTTCTAGGTACTATGGAACAATTGTTTTATGTCTTTTAGCTGGTCCTGAAGCACTTGCCTTCATTCTTTTGCTTGGAGTCTAACTAATTTCTTGTTTCTTCATAGGTTCTTCAACCTTTACCTTAACTTGAATAGGTTTTGCACTTCATGCCAAAGGTGGGACTGATAGTATCTCACTTTGCCTTATTGCTTTTGCAGTCTTTCTTGCAATATCAAATTCCTGCTCACTCATACTTGATTCTTTTAGAATTTTCTTTATTGTATAGTCCACTCTCTTCTTTGATTATTTTTCTTCCTTAAGTGTCTTTGCTGAATCAAAGTTTTCATCATATGTTCCAAATCTATTGCTATGAGCATCAACTTTACTTTTCAATAATCTACTAACATATCCTTTAGTTTCAACTTCAAAGATTTCATAGCCAAGAGGGTCTATGAATTCATGTCTAGGTTCTACTACCTCAATATAAGTGAAATTAGTATCAACCATAAAACATATATCATCTTTGTATTTCTCAACTAGGGATGGAGGAATTCTTGATCTACTTACCATAATGTTTTGAAAAGTTTTCAATACTAACTTTACACTGTCATTAACCATCTCAATAAGATGTTTCATGTAAACTTTATTGATTCTTGCCATAGTATTCTCACCATCATTTCATTCAATAGTGTAAGGAAATATTCTTAGCAAGTGGAACAACATGTAAGTAACCAATGAGGAAAATCTAAAGTGAGTGTATTTAGCTTTCTTTATCTTTTCCAAGTTCTCAAACAACTATATCCTCAGAATTTCACACATATCAATAGGCTTATTCTACACACACATCAAATAAGAAACATGTACCATACCTGCTGGCATATCATCTTCTCTAGAGCTTCCATAGAACTTTATTGTCAAAATTTTACACAAGTATTTTACATCATCTTCCTTGATCTTACTAATGACTATACCTCTGTTATTATATACTGAACCGGTGTTTTCAATCACAATCTTTCTCATGTTTTTCTCATTTAGTAGAATTGCACCAACTTTTGATAATCTAGTCACATCATTAATTAGGTTTGTAGTTATGTCTATAACTCTATCTTCTAACCAAAATTTACCATTATGTAAACTACTCAAAATGATCTTAGTACACTCCTCATCATCAAATTCATATTTCATAGAGTACTCAATGATTTCATTATTTTCTAGATGTTCATAACCTTGTTTCACTGACATATCTGAGTTGTACAATTTTTTATATTCACCATTAAAATCACTCTCCCTTAGGGTTTCATACTTTCATCTAAGATAACTTTTAACATTTTCTAAATGAAGAACTCCATCTTGTACGGATGATAGGGCTAAACTAGCATATTTTTCTGAGGGTTCAACTGGATCTTTCTTAGTTCTAGGTCTGTTCTTATCCTTAATGTTGTGAATCGATGACACATCCATGATTATATCTGATTACTTAAGCTGATTCAATATCTTAGATGGATAAATACCTTAAATTCACAAAAATTAGGGCTTTCACTAGATCGACACTTCAAACTTCTACAAATCACTTCCAAACTTCTTTCTTCACTGCCAAATTACTTCTAATCACTTGATGATCATAATAACTTTGATTTCAATCTTTTATTACTTAGCATTTACTCGATCTGACATTGCATTCAATTATTTTGCCGCTAAAATGCCAAAAAGCTGATTCTGTAAACCTGCAACCATAAATCTTCTTGCAACCTCACAAAAAACAATATTTCTTTTTGCACACTTAACCATAGCATTAGTATAACATAACAAACCTTCATCTAACTACGCAAAACTTAACTCATTCAAAATCTAATTCTATACTAATTCTAAGTTCCTAAACTACAAAAATTTACATAATTTAAGTGCTTAAAAAAGGGTTAGGTAAAGACTCATTCTTACCATCAGATACATTACCTTCTTGATTACCTTCAATGCAAAATATACCTCCTTGATCCATGCCTTTAACAAATTTTACTTCACCTTCATTGCTACAACAACCTTTTTCTTTGTTTCCTACATTTTCATTCCTTCTTGCATAATTTCTAGGGTTAGGGTTATGATGATAACCTCCACTATTCATTCTGCAAAATCTTGTTGTGTGTCCAATCTTGTTATATATCTGACAAGTGATTCCATTGGTTCCATATCTAGGTGTTTGCTGATTGATTTGTGTCCTACAATTTCTAGCAATATGTCCAATTTTGTTGCATCTGAAACATACTATTCCATTTCCTCTTTTCATATCTTCAGATGATCTCTAATCTGCATTGTTAGTATTTCTAGACATTCTACTATTGTAATTATTCTCAATAACTTTAGATCTTCTACATTCAATAGCTCTATGTCCAAAACCATGACAATTATAACAATAACCATTAAGAGGTTTGAATTGTTTACCTGTACAATCTCTCTTCATATGACCAATAGTGTTACAAGAAAAACATCTACCTTTGAATTCTCTTTGCATACCTTTGGCTGATTCATCTTGCTTCAGTGGTTCTTCTTGCTTTGGTGATTCTTCTTGCTTCGGTGATTCTTCTTTCTTTGGTGTATCTTCTTGATTCATTGATTCTTCTGATTTGTTCTCATCTAACTTCTTTTCTTCACTGCTTTCACATTCATTTAGATTTGGTTTCCTTCTTTCACTAACTATCTTCAATATGTTAAATCCAAGAATAGTTTTGTCATAAAATGGTTTTCCATAAGATACTTGCTTATCAATTTTTTCACTGTTTGAATATAGCCTCTCAAGTTGTTGTTTGGATTTAGTCAATTCACCTTTCACAATTTTGTTGTATTTCTCAAGTTCATCATACTACAATTTGACTTTATCAAATATGGATGTTACCTTCCCAAGTTTAGATTTTAGATCTTCATTCTCATTCTTCAAGTTTTGATTCTCAAGTCTTAAATTGTCATTTCCATCTTCCAAGCTAAGCTTTAGATTTGCTATCTTCAATTCATGTTTAAGGATCACATTTTCTTTTTCTAAATCATCACAATCTTCAACAAGAATTTTAAATTCCTTCTCAGATTTTAGATCTTCTATCTTACCTTTCAATTTGTCAATAAGACTCTTTGCATCATCATACTTTATTTTCAAATTGCTTCTTTCATCAATAAGCATATCAATTTGCTCAAGAGCTTCTTCAAGATTCTTCTACAATTGATCCATATCCATAGAGATCTTACTCAAGCTGCTAGGCTTTCCTTGAATGTTTCTTCTCTGAGTAACTATGCTTTGATACCAATTGTTAGAAATAGGAAATACTGAGAGGGGGGGATGAATCGGTATTTCACAAACTTTTACTTTTTCCCACTTATGAATATAGAAGATTACTTTAGTGCATACAAATCATAAGAAACTAAATAGCATACATAACAGTAAATATAAGTAACTCATAACACATGATATGTTCTCAAGGAAACCCCAGCCAAGGGAAAACCCTTGTGGGGATGGTACCCACAAAGATCCACTAATCAAAAGATATCCAGTTAAGGATGTTGACCCTGTTAGGAGCCTGTTACAATTATATAGTGTATCAGTCCTAGTTAAGGGACTATAGGCCTTATTAGAAGCCTCAACCCTATTAGGAGTTGTAGATACAAAACCTAATTACCAGATGAGCTCACTACCCAAACAAGTAATGCAAATGTTTACTAATTACAATATGGTACTGCTTACAACTTTGCATCAACAACTTTCCCTGCTATCACAAGTTACATATATTACATGTTACATTTAAAGTATGTTTGGTACATCTTTATTTATACAAGATACAAACATAATATCTTTCTCTTGTCATCTTGCATATCTTTATCCAAGAATAAACATCTAGGATGTCATCTCTTTATAATATTAAGTCAATATTTTGACAAGCAAAATAATCCCTTAGTTCATTTACTAATTCTATCTTGAAAACTACTCTGTCAGCTGTACTCTATCATGGGTAAAATGGTCATAACTTTGTCTGTATTGTCCATACTCTTTTTGCACACTGAGATGGGGTATGCTTAGACACTATAGAGCATAAGTTCAACTATGCAAACTTTGAGCATGCTCCAGTGAACATCACCAAAACAAACTATATCGGGTGCTCTGTCAAAAACACTATTTCATACTTAGACAATTTTAGTCTGCGATCTTGCATACTTACTTTCCAACTTATGCAATCTTCATAGAGAATATATGTTTCCATAATGACAACATCTATGTACATACTTCAGCCAAATTTCCAAAAAACCGAACATCCAGAATCCTCAGAATTTGGAAATTTGGACCCAGAGTCAAGGTCAAGGTTGAGCTTGACCCAAAAGGTTGACCTTGAACCTGTAGTCAAGAATCCCAAAATTTTAGATTGGGATGCTAGAAATAGGTAGGAAAGAAGTATAAAATGTGGCAAAATAGGGGAAAAAGCTAGATCAAAGTCAAAGACCCATTCAAGGCATTTGACATGGCCCAAAATGACTTACTCAAAGGGATAATGGACTCGATGAAAATTCTTGGTAAAGGAGATCACAAGGAAAAAGACCATCTTATTAAAATCAAAGGGACAAATGAATTCTCAAACTACTATAGACTCAAGTATTTATGAACTCAAAGATTACAATAAGAGAGACATCACCAGAAAAAAGAGAAAAAAAGCAGAGAGAGGAGTGGTTAGCTTACCTAGTAAGATGTGTGTATCTCACTATGAACCACAAAAAGGATATGATGGCCCACCAAGAAATCACTTGATAGTCACCTCATAAATTTTTGCACCTTCTAGCAACTTTGTGCATGTATGTAGTGCATCTTCTGACAACTTTTATGAAGTACCCATGGATCCATATCCTCATATCACCATATAATACCTTTGTAAAATGTGCATCTCTTCAAGATTTAGCAATTTATGTGCATTACCTTCCAAGGATTTAGCATATTTGAAATTGAAAATGAGTGTCTCTTTAGGATTTAGAAACTTATGTGTGTTACCTTTTGAGGATTTATCATGCTACAAAACAAAAGGTTAGAACAAAAATGCATAATATAGAATGGGGGAGGCTATATATATTCCCTCCTCCTTAAGAAGGAAAAATACACATTATTTTGACATGTTAAGAAAACAAAATAAAAAGGATAAAGCCTTCTTCAATATCAAGACAATATCCATAGAGAAAACCCAATCATGCAAAGAGATATCATGCAAGTAGGTAAAAAGTAATCCTTGTGAGAGATAGCACACTATTACATTTACAAGGTGAGATATTTATCAACCATGGAAACCCAATGTCAGACAACTAAATAGGTTATGATCAAGGACAAAGATCCTCAAAGCAAACCAAAAATTTTCATGTAAGATTGAATATCACATAATAGATAAATACTTCTTAACCAAGGACAAGTGAATCCCAGAAAGATAGAAAACAAGGAGATGACATCCTTTCCCCCCATGCGTAGGAACAAGAATGGAAGGGGATGTATTATATTTCTCACAACACTATACAAGATAGCAGCCCCCCAAGGATTAGGCTAACATTGTTTACATAATGTGGAGTTCCATAATAGGAACATACATGTTATTTAGAGAAAACAAGATTGAAATACAACTAATTGCCACATGATATATAAATAACCTTACTATCAATGAGCTGCCTAATCTTACAATGTAAAGCTTGAATTCAATAATAGAGTGATCATGAAATCTATGATACAAACAAAAATGAAGATTCTTCAAGTATGGACTACGTTTCTTTTTGTGTTTAGGTCTAGTAATCATCTTAGCACAAAGGAATTTAGGCAAAAGATCCTCTTGGTCAAATTCCTTCATAGGTTCATCATGTTTGAAGTATTATTTTAGATGTTGTTAACATTGATTTATTTTTGAGGATTAAACCCCAATCCATAAGAATTCCCATGCCCCCCATTCTGTAAGGGCATTTGAATTCCTAGTTTATGCTTACCACATTCTTGACTATTGAATCTTTTTTAAGTAGTAAATGATAAACATGTTAGAAAGTAAAGTCCACCAAGATAACTGAGAGGGGGGGGTGCATCAGTTATCAAATAAATACTACTTTTATCAACTTCAATAGATTTTTAACCAAGTAAGAAATGTTATCAACAACCATAGAAAGCTATGCATATACAACAACACAATAACACAAGACATGTTGACTAGGGAACCTCTTGATCAAAGAGTAAACCCTCATGGGAATGATGCCCACAAAAGATGCACTAATATGAAAATTCCTTGTAAGAGGCTGGAATCTGTTAGGAGTATTATTAAATAAATTCATTACATATCAGTCCCTTCTATGAGACTTTGAATCCCTACTAAAAGATTCTAACTCTGTTACGAGTTATCGAAGACAGAAGGACCCATTGCCCAAACTGCTTCAAGTGCAAGATCACTCAACACATTCTCAAATTGATATTTATATTATTCAATAAAATAATATCAAAATATTAATGATCTCAACAACTTATTACTTCTCCTCTGACTGTACTAAACCACACCAAATGCTTCATCAGATCTCAATACCAGATCTTTGTACTTCGCATATCCTCTTTCAGTAATTATTGCAAAAATCCACAATTCACTTTCACAATCTTTCAATTCAATTCCACATTCCTACATTTAAAATAAGAAAACATTCCTTCCTTTATACCACACTCAAATAATTACAAAAGAGTCGGCATACAACTTAAAAAATAAAAGTTTCCAAACGTCACACAATAATTCCATAATTATAGTAAATTGTCAGCTTCCAATTAATATAACTCTTCACTCATGCAACCTCTAACCTTTCTGTCATGTCCATGTCAAAATAATCATGTCTTCAACTTTTTTTCAACTTCACATACTTAGATTCAATCTTGATTAGGGGATATCATCCGATTTCCAAAAACCGCTACTCAGGAATACTTCTTGAATACTTCTTCCACTGAATTACACATAACTTTCATGAATAAATAAATTTCTATCTGCACTCTTAATGAAAATATTATAAAACATCATAGAGTAATTCCTCAACTCCACATATCTTGATCTTCAATATTCCAAGTGCGCTAACTCAAACATTGTCTGCTTCTCTGCTCTACTTCAGTAGATCACTATGTTAACATCAATGACAATAACAATCATGAATGCAACAACAAGTGTTATAGAATGGCTTTGAATACTCCCCCATAGGATATATTTAGCATTCATTCCTAACAATCTCCTCCATTGTCATTGATGGAAACAAAGATGAAAAACATCAAAGTTCCATGAATACCAACACTGCAGTGCTATTGCTGCTCTAAAAATACTTTCAAGCCTTCTTCATCAATCAAATCTTGCTTCATTTTCCTATTCAATTATCTCCAATAGATCATTTTTCATGTATATTTCTCCCCCATTGAGATCAATGAAAAATACTTCATCATTATGTCAATAAAAACTTTAATGTTGAAAGATACTTTTCTGAAAATACATTCACTAGAGTCCTCATGACTCAGCTAAGATGCACATACTCCCCCATAGAGGAAGTACCAAAATCTAGTCTAGAAGAAAGATAAGGCTGATATACCACTAGACAGATGCAACAATCTATGTCACTTCTCATAATTATGTTGGGGCATAACCCCAAGCATACCTCTCAGATACTCAAATATTGATGAACTAAAACTGATTTAGAACCAAAATGAAGAATCTATAATTCAAGATTAGTAAGGAGTTGATGATTAGATAATGGAAGATGATTAAATCAATATTATGTTGTCATTGATGTCAACTAGCTTGACATTACTTATCTTGTAAGTTACTATACTCACACATCTAAAGGAAAGTGAAAGAGATGAAGAACGAAAATATCTACATGAGGAAGATGTAATGATAGATGAGGATAAGGAATAAATTGAGTAACTTGTTGATGAGTCTATGACTTGATGGAATTGACTTTATTATGTTGCATTCATCTATCATGAAGAATAGAGCTGAAAGATGCAAAGCAGTGTTGTCGGTAAATAAAGCATTTCAGTATACATCGATGAAGTGTAGTGTATACCAAGCGTAGTATTAATTGAGCTTGTGTTCACCGAAACATTTCTTTGTTAACCAAGAAAAACATAAAGGAATTAAATGATCAGTTTAAGCTGATAAACTGATGAGTTGTAAAGTGTATGGAATCGAGGTAACGGATAATTTTTGTTATGAAGATTGATAACATAAATAAAAAATGATCTAATGGAGAAGATTGAAACATGTTATTGACACATCAGCCAAGGGAGCTTAAAGCAGAAAAATATATGAATATGATTAAGCGGAAAAATTTGATGGAGGAAAAGAAAATGATTTACTCATCTATATAAGAGACATTGGTTTCACTATGAAATGTATGCTAGAAGAAGAAGATACTACAAAATTATTGCATGGAGAAGTTTTCATGCATTCTGATCATAATGGTTAATAAGAACCAAGCTCCAGAATAGTTACCAAGCTATAGAGAGTTATTACCGACAGATAGTAAGTTGATATAGTATTGAATCTAAAGTGTTATATTGATCATAAATATTTGAATGAGTTGAACATTGATCTATAAAATGAAAACTAAAGTTGTATTTAGGTAGATCATCTACTGTTACATATTTAACCATTGTACATAGTAAAATCTCTTAACCAAGTGGACTATGAAAGTCTTTTGATGTTTCATTCATAGAGTGAACATTGTTATCCTATCAACCCTAGAGTGACTGCTGGTTGGACAATAAATTCTAGTCTAAAATCCTCGAACAAGGTCATACCTAACAGTGTGTTTGTAAACCTTTAATAGGGTTGGGTCTTCATCGACCTCACTTCAGAAGAGTGAACAATTTAGGGTTTCTGGTCCTAGGTGGATTTTCCTTTTACAGGTTTTCCATGTTAAATATCTTGTGTTATGTGTTGATTGTGATATTTTTTTGTTATCATACTTTGCATATTACATGTTAGATTTGACTGGTAACTACTATAAAGTTTTGACTTTCAATCAATAAATACACAAATAGTGAGAGTATTATATGTTTACCAACCTGCAGAAGTAGTAGAATTGTTTTGGATTATACATTTTGATTTGGGACACTAGATAACTGATTCACCCCCCTCTTAGTTATTCTAAAAAATATATCCTTAGGCAAAGGCTTTGTAAATATATCAAAAATCTCTTCTTTTGTACTTATATACTGAAGTATGACTTCTTTCTCTACAACTTTCTCTCTCACTACATGATACTTTATTTATATATGCTTTGTCTTAGAATGTAGTACAAGATTCTTAGACATACTAACTATGTTGGTGTTATCACAATGTATAACAATAGGCTCAACAAATTTTATTCCAATATCCTTCAACATTTGTCTCATCCAAATTATCTGATTACAATTGTTTTCTACTACTATATATTCTTCTTTTGTTGTTCTTTGTAAAATAGAGTTCTTCTTTCTTAGCCAAGAAACTAATCTTCCTCCAAGGAAAAATGCTCCACCACTTGTGCTCCTTTTGTCATCAACACTACCTCCCTAATCTGCATTTGATGGTGCATGTCCAAACCATAGTTCATAAGGTGTCTTGTCTGTGTCTTCTCTAATTTGTACTCTATTCATCATATAAACTATTATGTTCATTGCTTCTCTCTAGAATATCTTCACCAAATCATTCTCAAATAGCATAGCTCTTACTGCTTCAGTCACAAACCTATTTCTTCTTTCTATAATACCATTTTTTTTAGGTGTCCTATGGGTTGAAAATTGTCTCTTAATGCCATTCACTTCACAAAAAAAGTTAAATTATTTTGAAGTAAACTCTCCACCTCTATCTGATCTCAAACATTTAATCTTCATTCTAGATTCATTCTCAACTTTCTTCTTAATAATCCTAAACTTATCAAATGATTCAGACTTTTCCTTAAGAAATGCAATCCACACCATTCTTGTAAAATCATCAACAAGAATCATAAAATACTTCTCTCCATAGAATCCTCTAGTCCTTGTGGGACCACTCAAATCTGTATGAATAATTTCCAACTTCTCTATTGTTGTGAACTTCTTGCTAGGAAATGAGCTTTTCTTCTATTTAGCCATCACACATTCCTTGAAAATCATGTTAGTAGGTTTTATAATCTTAGAAAAATCTCTTACTGCAAGTGTAGTACTTACTTTTACAATGTTATCAAAGCTTATATGACAAAATATTTTGTGCGATAAGCAACTATCATGAATCTTAGTAATCAAGCATGTCATCTCAGTAGGATTCAACTGAAATTCATTACCTCTGGTTCTTGATCTAGTACGAATCGAATTACCATCCTTATCTTTGATTACACAAGTTTTCTTAGTAAACCAAACTTGATATCCCTTATCAAATAGTTGTCCAATAGTCAAAAGATTATGTTTCAAACCATCCAAAAAGTAAACATCATCAGTATTAGTCTTTCCATCAAAAAAAATAGATCCTATACCTTTTATCAAACAAGGTGCATTGTTTCCAACTCTAACAATTCCTCCATCATAATTGTTAAACTTTATGAATTTCTTCATGTCTCCAGTCATATGATGTGAACAACCACTATCTATAATCCAATAAGCTTTCTTTTCTACTTGAGAAACTAAAGATTTTTCTTCCTTAACTTTTGTTTCAAGGTTTTCTTGTTTTATTGCTAAAAATCCTATATCATAATTCTCAGTATCTCTTTCACTTAAATATTTATCCATAATAGCTTCAAATTATTCATCATTAGCATAATAAAATTCTTTAGATCTTCTCAAGTTAAATTTCTTTCTATACTTCTTAAATCTCGTAGGGCATTTAGATGCAAAATGACCATATTCTTGACAAGTCCAGCATTTAAAGATTTTCTTACCGTCTAGTTCTCTTTTCATAAGTAAGGCAATACCTTCTTCAATCTTCCTATCTTATTCATTTATGGTTCTTCTTCTACTAGCATAATCTCCACTCATGCTTCTTGACAATGTAGGACATAGACTAAGTGTGTTGAATGCTGTCTCCATTCTAGGTAAATCTCTTGATTGTCTCAAGTTCATTTCTACTACTTCTAATCTTCCAAGAAGAGTCTCTCTGGTAAAGTTCTCAGTACAAGTTATAAATTTCTCAATCATTTTTGTTGTCTTCTTAAATGCAGGAGTCAATGTCCTCAAAATTTTCCATATCACTTCATTCTCTGTCTTGATTCCTTCACAAGATTTTATACCTGCAACAATTTCTGACATTCTACCAATATACCTTCGAATAGATTCATCTTCCAACATTCTTATATCTTCAAATGCACATATCCAATTATGTAATTTCACTTTCTTTGCATGTTCATCACCTTCAAAAGTAGATTGTAAAGCAAACCAAATTTCATGAGATGTTTTTAGATATTTTACCTGATTGTACTCATTTTCTAGAAGGGCTGACAAAAGTGCTCCTTTGGAAAGTATGTTACACATGAATAGATCTCTTTCCTCATTAGTACATTCTTCAATCTTATCTTCATCAATGATAGTCTTCTGATTCTTTGTGATTAACCAATATCCTGGTCCTAAACAAAGTAAATGTGTCTTCAAATTTTCTTTCTAGTTGTCAAAATTTACTCCATAAAACTTAGGGCTTTCTTTCTTGAAATGACTCGGCATGGATATCCTTAAGTGGTTAAAATTTTCTTTCAAGGACCTACTGCTCTAACACCAATTGTTAGAAAGTAAAGTCCACCAAGATAACTGAGAGGGGGAGTGAATTAGTTATCAGATAAATACTAATTTTATCAACTTCAATAAATTTTAACCAAGTAAGAAATGTGATCAACAACCATAGAAAGATATACATACACAACAACACAATAACAAAAGATATGTTGACTAGGGAACCTCTTGATCAAAGAGTAAACCTTAGTGGGAATGATGCCCACAAAATATGCACTAATTTGAAAATTCCTTTTGAGAGGATGGACTTTGTTAGGAGTCTTATGAAATACATTCAATACATATCAGTCCCTGCTAGGAGACTTTGAATCTCTGCTAAAAGATTCTAACTTTGTTAGGAGTTATTGAAGACAGAAGGACCCACTGCCCAAACAACTTCAAGTGCAAGATCACTGAACACACTATCCAACTAATCTCTATATTATTCAATAGAATAATATCAAAATATTACTAATCTCAACAACTTATTACTTTGCTTCTGACTATGCCAAACCACACCACCTCCTTCATCAGATCTCAATACCAAATCTTTATACTTCACATATCCTCTTTCAACAAGTATTGCACAAATCCACAATTTATTTTCACAATCTTAAAATTAAATTCCACATGCCTAAATTTAAAATAAGGAAAAAATTCCTTACTTTATACCATACTCAAATAATTAAAAATGATTTTGCATACAAATTACAAAATAAAAGTTTCCACATGTTACACAATAATTCCATGATTACATAAAACTGTCAGCTTCCAATTAAGATTACTCTTCACTCATGTGACCTCTAACCTTGTTGTTACATCCAAATCACAATTATAATTTCTTCAAATTCTCTTCAAATTTTCATGCTTAGATTCAATCTCGATTAGGAGATATCATCTAATTTTAAAAAACCACTACTCAGGAACACTGCCTGAATACTGCTTCCCCTTAATTAGACATAACTTTCATGAACAAATGAATTTCTATCTATGCTCTTAACCATGATCTTATAGAACATCATAGATTAAGTACTTCACCCCATATAGCTTGATCTTCAATATTCCAAGTGAGCTAACTCAAATGCTATCTTCTTCTCTAGTCAACTTTATTAGATCACTGTGTTGACATCAATGACAATCACAGTCATGAATGTGACAACAACTACTACAGAATGGCTATGAATACTCCCCCATAGGATATATTAAGCATTCATTCCTAAAAACACATGACCATAAAGAAAATCCATATTAGAAGGATTCAATGGAACTTCAGTAGTCACTATCTCATCATTAGTAGGTTTGACAAATTCATAGTGGGTAGAAGCAACAACAAAGTTATTACAAAGAGCATTAGAAGTAGAAGGAAAAGCTCATTGTTTAAACTCTCTTTGTTGCTTCATAAAATCAAGATCAGAAACCTTATACTCTCCCATAAAGGTAGGATTAAAATCTAAGGTTCCCCAATCATTGCCAAGAAGAGCATTAGATGAAGAAGGTTTACTATTAGGAATACGAGTATTGTAGGTTTGAATATTCAAACAAGGATTTGGCACATCATCTACATGATGTGTATACATCATCCTGTTATGAATAAACTTGACTTAACAGTGAAGGGTGGAAGGAACAACATGTACCTCATGCAACCATGGTCTCCCCAAAATGAGGTTATAATTAAGATGTCAATGCATAGCATGAATAGGTGTATTAAGAATAATCAGACCAACTTTAACAAATAAGGTAGTGATGTCCAAAGTTCTCTTTGCAATATTGTCAAATCCATGAATAGGGACATTATCAGGTTGAATAGTTGTAAGATCAACCTTAATTACCTTAAGAATATCTATGCTACAAATATTAAGCCCATATCCTTTGTTAATTAATGTTCTACAAATGACACTCTAATTAATAGTAACAACAACTATAAGAGCATCATATTGATTCTGAACTTCTTTAGAAGGTAAATCCTTTTGAGTAAATACAATGTCAGGAGGACCCAAGGTAGCATGCATGCACTGTAAGAAGGTATTGATGTTCTCTTGATAAGGAGGTGGAGTGGGAAGAGTTACTAGAGATTTTTTCAAGCCTTCATGGTATATAGGTGAAGTTTGAAGAAGCTCCCATAAAGAAATCTTGGCATGGGTATTGTGCAATTAGTTTATCAAATCATACACCTTGTAAGGAAGATGGGGTGGAGGAGGAAGAATTGGTTGAGAAGGTGGTGAGCTATTGAATCTTGATCATTGAAAGTCTCTAAAGATTCCATAGATTTACCTTTGATAGTAATGCAAGGAAAACCTTTGATAGTTCACAATGGTTCTGGATAAACCATGTTAGTTGTCTCAACACTACAAATAGTTTCATAAGAAGGAATCAAAAAAGACATCCTAGGAGGAGATGAGGTAGGATCTTGATTCTCCATAAGATCATCAGTAAGAGGAAGAGCATTAAGGGAATTCATATCATTCTCCCTAGTGCCTCATCATTAGAGGGAATCCAAAATGGAGGTAAAAAATCTATAATGTCATCTTATTTCACTATAATATCTATATAAGGGGAGTGTGTTTTAGAAAAAGAGTCACCATAATGTATGAATATGCCACCTATTAATAAATCACCATATTATATCAAAGCTTCTACACGAGGAGGGGATAAATCAATGTCTTTATCCAATGATTTATCCCAAAAATTAGAATCATCCACAATGATTTCATGAGGAAGAGAGTAATCAACATCCACCTCCAAAGGTTCATCCCAAATAAGAGGATTATCATCCCTATCAATAAAACACAGTGTACAAGGTAAATTATATTCTAAAGTAGGCTCATAGAAAAAACATATATTAGGAGAATAATTAACATCAATCCCCCATAGGATATACCTCATATCTTGACCAATTATTAGGAATGAATGATGAATATATCCTATTGGGAAGTATTCACAACCATTCTATAGAAGTTATTGTTGCATTCATGACTGTGACTGTCATTGTCATTGATATCAACACAGTGATCTACTAATGATTAGCAGAGTAGAAGACAATGTTTGCATTAGCACATGTGGGATATTGAAGATCAAGCTATGCAGAGTTGAGGACTTAATCTATTATTTTTCTTGAGATTTTGGTCAAGAGAATAAAGGGAAATTCAATTATTCAAGATACTTATGTGTAATTTAGTGGAAGCGGTATTCAGGTAGTGTTCTTGAGAAGTGACTTATGGAAATCAGATGATATCTCCTAATTAGGATATAATATGAGCATGCAAGGTTGTACATATGATGAAGACATCATTATAGTGACCTAGATGTGACATCAAGGTCATAGGTTGTACTAGTAAAGAATTATCTTAATTGGAAGTTGATAGTTTTATGTAATTATTAAATATTGTGTAGAGTGTGGAAAATTATTTTATAATTTGTATGCCGACTCATTTGTAATTATTTGAGTGTGGTATAAAAGAAAAGTTTTCTTTCCTTATTAGAATGTAAGAATTGTAATGAAATATATATGAAAGTCAATTGTGGATTTGGGAAATACTTGTTGTAAGAGGATATACGAAGTACAAAGATCTAGTATTGAGATCCGATGAATAAGTTGGTGTAGTTTGGCACACTCAGAGGAGAAGTGATAAGTTTTTGAGATGATTAATTTTGTGGTATTATTTTGTTGAGTAATATAGAGATCAATTGGATATTGAGTTCAGTGATCTTTCTCTTGAAGTTGTTTGGATAGTGGGTCCTGTTGGTGTTTGGAAATGCTTACACCAACTAGGGCTACCAATATACCTTCAGAAAAATTTTAGGAGTTGTTAGTTCTAAAATGTAAAAGGATCTCAAGGTAATTGGACCAATTGTAGGGACAAGACTACCCTCTTCACTTTTGGCTCTACAAAAACAAGGCGGGTGCACCTAACCCAGTGAAAAATTATATCCTACACAACACCTAGAATGGATTCATTTAACAGATGATAGCAAGAAAGTACTAAATGCCAACCTAGCATTCATTGACTCTCCATTGCTATGGGAAAACAAAACTTCACAACCAAATATTTAAGACTTAGAATGGTTTTAATTTCAACATCGTGATTGCAACAACTTTAGTTAAGGTGTGTTGGCAAAAGACTTACTCATCTAGGTGAGTGCCTCATCCATTGGGAAAGATTTCTTGGGCGTAAAAGATGCATAGACCAAAAACAATCTGAGATTCATAGCCATAAATACATTTACCATAATTATTACTACTTACAAAGAATCTTTATGTAAACAAGGGGTAAACTCACATCCCATCCAAAGAAATATTTAACCCGATCCTAGATCAGAACTCAGGAATGAAGACACGTACATAAAATGATATGTAATGAACCAGAAAGCTCAAAATCCACCTATCTTGGCACAAAGGAGAGAGAAGAATCAGATGTTTGTATTAAGTATGATGAATCCTTTCTATGCATACAATCAATCCTAAATAATCAAGCTTGCAAACTACAGCTTAGACCTACAACTTTCTATCTTTTGTCAACAAACACTAAAACCAAAAATTGTCATAATCCTTAATTGAGAAAAGGGTTCACCGAGCACCTAGTTAAAACACCTAACTCTCAATGCCTTTTTAAATGATCAAGCCAAACCCTTTATATCTCTAGGATTGCAACAAGCTGCTGATCATTCAAAGCCAAAATTTTAAAATCAACTACCCACTTTCACGATAGTGAATGTAGACAAGACAAGCTCCTAGTACAAGGCCGATGAGATCAGATAAATCATCAATATAAGAAGAAAATATAGCCATGTACCCACTTTGAGGACAAAAAATCATCACAAAAACCCTGGCTAAATCTGGCTGCAGTAGAAAAAGCCTGACCCAGCTATCAATCTTTCCTTAGCTAAAGTTCCCTAGGACACAAAATCAATTCGAAACAACCATTAGGATTTCCCTCATAAATTCTTACCTACAACTAAGCTAGAAAATGATGAAAATGGCTTGCATCATAGCTCCTTTGGTGCACTATCTTTAGTCCTGCAAAAAACCCTCAAAACATTTAAAATTGGCAGCAACGACTAACTAAGAGAACTTTAAAACATGGCCATAGATTTTAGTCTTTCTTGGTAGATTGGGGGTTCAACAAAAGATTAAAAAAATGGTCAACCAGGCCCCAACAAGTCATTTGCCACATCACTACCTTGGTAGCCAATAGAGATCGATCACCTCAACATGACTACACCCTGAACCCACTGCCTCACTTACCACACCATCGGATTGTGGTCGCATGATCACAAAGGGAAAGAATATTCCTTACAATCATGCAAAAATTGTAGATCCTACCAAACCATTGGAAGAAATCCCAATCGCTTGCGAGATCGCTGAAGGTTAAAGAACTAACCGCCAAGATAAGGTGACCACAAGACTAAAGAGAAGGCTGGGTCACCAAATGAAAAGAACTTAATCACCAAAATGAAGAGATCCCATGAACACATAGTTGCTTAATTACTGAAATAAAGACTTAACCACCCAGGAAACTAGAGATCAAGCGATTGGAAAATCAAAAGAACTGGGCCGCGCATAGTTGCAACAATGCACATGAGAAAACCAAAGGCTAAAGATTTAGTTGCAAAGAAGTGAAAGGCCAAAAACAAATTGGGTTTACTTATTGATGCAAAGGTAACAAAGGAATGTGAAAACACCAAGGTGTTTTATGCTTGGACAATTTTTGGAACCCTACGACATAGAGTAAGCTATTTTCCAGCAGACCTTGAAACTCAAATATCTCCCCAGTTTCAATGACTTAGCACATGCGATCTAGATAGGGTTATGGTGATGCATGGAAGAACATGGGGCTAAGACCACAAGCCATAAAACATCATAGATTTTCTTCGCACAATAAAACAATTTTGTAGGCAAGGCGGGACAACTTCAGGAAAACTATGAAGACTAGACCAATTTCATAGGGTTTTTGCATTGATGAGAAATTGGTCTAATAGGTCCTTCTATCTTTTGTAACTCCTAATAAGGTTATAATATTTTAATAGGGATTCAAGATCTCCTAAGATAGATTCATATGTACTTAATGAATTTCATAAGATTCCTAACAAAGTCCATCCTTTCACAAGTAGTTTTCATATTAGGGCATCTTTTGTGGGCATCATTTCCACTAGGGTTTACTCTTTGATCAAGAGGTTCCCTACTCAACATATCTTGTGTTATTGTATTATTGTGTATGTATATCTTTCTATGGTTATTTATTACATGATTAAAATATGTTAAAGGTGATAAAAGTTTTATTTATCTATTAACTGATTCACCCCACCCCTCTCACTTATCTTAGTGGACTTTACTTTCTAACAATTGGTATCAGAGTAGTATGTCCTTGAAGGAAAATTTTAACAACATAAGGAGATACATGGTGAGTCATTTCAAGAAAGAAATCCCTAAGTTTGATGGAGTAAAACTTTGACAGCTAGAAAGAAAAGATGAAGACACATTTGCTTTGTTTAGGACCAAGATACTAGTTAATCACAAAGAACAAAAAGACTATCATTGAAGAAGAAAAAATTGAAGAATGTACTAATGAGGAGAGAGATCTATTCATGTGTAAAAAAATTTCTAGAGAAGGATTCTTGTCAGCTCTTCCAGAAAATGAGTATAGTCAGGTAAAATATCTAAAACATCTCATGAAATTTGGTTATCTTTACAATATAATTTTGAAGGTGATGATCATGCAAAGAGAGTAAAATTACATAATTGGATATGTGCATTTGAAGATATAAGAATGATGGAAGATGAATTTTTTAGAAGATATATTGGAAGAATGTTAGAAATTGTTGCAAGTATCAAATCTTGTGAAGGAATCAAGACAGAGAATGAAGTGATTGTTAGGAATGGGAACATTGAGAGGGGGGGGGGGTGAATTAGTGTTCATTGTATTTTATCTTTTTACTTTACTCTTGAAACTTAACTGATTGCTTAAGTACTAAAATAAACTTCAATGAAAACAATATAAACAAACATAACACATAACACCAATATGGTTATGGGGAAACCCAAATAGGTAAAAACCCCAGTGGGAATTAACACCCACTAATATTCTACACTAATGTTTTGTTATCCTTGTTAGAAGATCTTCAACCTAATTATGAGTTATCTTTACATTACTTTTAGTACAGTGACCTTGTCAAGAGTTGGACCCTGTTAAGAGTCTTTTATAGTAACCCTATTAAGGGTGAGGACACACTATCCTAGAGCTGACTACTCAAGTGGTGAAGAATAAAAACTTCTAATCTCAAGTACACACTATATCTACTAGATGAACTAGCACTATGACACTTCTTGTCTAATCAATTCCTTTGATGAACTAATGCTTTGACCTCTTGCAAATCTCTAATACATCTTAACTATTCTTTGCACACTTCTATTCTACTTATCTCAACTCTGTATCAAATTCCATGCTTTATTACAAAGGTGCATCTCACATTTATATGTGCTACCAAAATAATATTATAACCAATAATCAAATTATCAATGGTTAGCTACATACTCTATTATGTTCCAGCATTCACTGGTTGTACCTCTTCAACTATCTATATCTTCCACATAGTTTGACATCTGATCACGCACTCTTAGAATAAGCATGATTACATACATACAAGATTAACTTCAAGGGTGCATACCTTATCTTGGTCATATGCATGTGCATTGACACTCTGATCTATTGGTGCTTTGTTAACATGGATTTTTTTAGTGGTGAATATGTCTTGATCATCAGATAGAAATTGGTGAAAAAAATGCTCATATACTAGTTGACCGGTTTGCCCATATTTTATAAAATGCTCATATAGTGGTCATATTGTTAGCCACTATTTTTACATAATTTTAGTTTGGTAGTCAGGTTCTTCACCCATATTTCTATTTACTATTTTACTCTTATCACCACTAATTAAATTGGGTGTATTTATCGAGGATCACCATTGGCCAAAGGCCCATCATCCCAAGTGAAATTTTTATTTTCACTAGGACCCAATTCACCATGAATCATACATAATCATGTCTCAAATTCCCACCCTATTCACCCAATCAATTATTTCAAATTATGTGGGGTTCACCAAATATTAGTTGTTATCATAAGCAATTGTTGACCCCTTCACCAAAATGGAGGATGAGATTATGAGGCAAAATGTGATGGCTGATATGAAAATGGTTTGCTTGTAGTTATGTATTTAAGAGATATGTGTTTCATTATTGAAACATGCTAGAGAGAAGGAGACTTCAAGAGATTTATTAGTATGAAAAATCAAATGATTCTGAGCTTAGAGCTCACAATTGTGATTGGTAGTAAACCGTAACGACTACGAGTCTGTAGTATTTTATTGCAGCCTTAATTTGTTGATGTCATAGTAAAAGTTAAATAGGAAAAGGACTACTGAAGGTGGAGATGTCCAAGAGAGGCCAATGAAATGTAAAAATATATCTTCATACTTTGACGGGGGTAGACGCAATAGTGTTGGTCAAAGTGAGGAAGGTACATCATCTAAGGAACCTATACAATCTCAACCTACATAGGAGTCTAATCAATAAATTGGGGAGCCTAATAAATCTAGTGATGAAGTTGTGGAACCTGATATCTTTGATGAAGATGACCTTGAAGAATAATTTCAAGTAAATAGTTAGAACCAGGATGAATTGATCGACTTCAGTGATGATGATGGTTCAATTAATAGTAACACTAAAGGGAGAGGAAAATCAAAAGAAAAACATGATTATCAATGGGAGATGTCAAGGAGATTTAAATTTGATTGGGTGGAAAAGTATCCATTCATTGAGCTCATGGACAATCCAATTGTAGGTGATCTACCAAAAGAATGCAAATGTATGATTTGTAGTTGGAAGTATAAAAAGGAAAAGTGATTGCAGCTTAAACTAGACACCATATAGAAACATGTTGGTAAGGTTTATGAAACCTCAACTGTAGATGGAAAGGATATAAAAATGGTAAGATATAAAAAAAATGAGCAATGTCAACATAAAAGGAATGCTGAGGAATATTATTTGTTTCATAAATTTAAGATGAAGCCTAGTGAAGTTCAAGGTTCTATTAATGCTATTTTTGGAAAAACAAGTGAAGTAGAAGAAGGTAGAAAAGTTGTTCAATTAAGTAATGTTTTCTATATTTTGAGCAGACAACATCCAATGATAGACTATCTAGAAATGAGTGGTTTGTTACACTTTTTGAAGGTTCCTAACTATCCTATCACTCATTGATCAATAAATAGTAGATGGTAATTGGCAAGTTGTATTGCCTAGGTTAAAATAGAGGATTTATAGAGGAAAATAAAAGAGTCAACCTTTATTGCATTGTCCTTAGACAAAGTTACAACAATAGATAATATGTCATGGGTATGCATGCATGTTTATATTGTACATAATAATGTCTACCAACCACATCTACTAACCATTACAAAATTGAGGGACAATGTGTCATCATAAACTTTATTTCAATTAGTAAAGAGCCATTTAATTGAATATAGAGGTATGGATGAATTGACAATAGCGAAGAAGTTGATCTGTGTTGGAGCGGAAGGAGCTTCAGTAATGCAAGGTCAAAGGAATGGTCTTTGCACAAAGATGCAGGCTTCTTATTCACCATATTTTTTTGGCATTCATTGTATGGCCCAAAAGATGAATCTTGCTTTTAGAGTTGTGAAGAAGTTTCCTTTAGTAAAAAAGGTTGAAGATATAGTAAGAGAGTTGTACTCATATTTTTGTCGAAGTCCCAAACATTTTATGGAATTTTAGCACTTTTCTAATGCAATTACTAATAGAAACAAGATTCTTAAATATTTTGATACCAGATGGATCTCTTTGGATGGACCAGTGCATTGAGTTATTTTTTAATATAAATCTTTGATTGGACTGATGTACAAAAATCAAGACATGTCAAAAATCAGAGATGTGGTGACTTGCTTTGGAGGTTAAGAAATATAAAGACACTTTTGACTTTAGAATCTTGTCTTCCCATGCTAGAAGAAATGATGTTCATTATGAAAAAATCCCAGCAAAGAGCCATGTATATTTCTTACTTGTGTAAAATGTCATGCCAAGCCCTCGATAGTCTATATCGAGAGGACCTAAATTTATCTAATGAAAGATTTAATCACTAGCATAAACTAACATATTTGGATAATCATGATAATTATTTAAAGATCATTGAAAATGGGGATTTATGTGTTTATGTAAGGGGATTTCAGATACCATTGTACTATAGTGTCCCAAAGAAGCGAGCTACAAGAGTTACAAGGGAAGATTTTACCAAGATCGTCGAGTCTATAGAAGGTAATGCAAGGGACATGGCTTATAAAGTTTCCTCTAAAATAAGATCCTGATTCCCATATGAACAACTACTTGAGTCCATGGCAATTGTGTTTCCTCAATATTGGTCCTTAAACTCTAAGGAAGATTATCGTAATAGGTTGTTGACTTTGATAAAGGAATTTTAAAAATCTGTAGAATTCAATGGAGTGCCTATCAATGGAATTTTAGATGACAACCTTCGTAGATAGCAATCAGACACTTTTGCAAAGACTATGAAGCATCAATATAAATTAATGTATAACCTAGATGAAGAGGGCTCGACAACAAGGCTTTGGAAAGAACTAAAACATAGCACAATGTTGGGTGAAGAAATTTTATACTTCTTCAAGCTTGTTGATCTATGTTAAACCATGATATTGGGTTCAGTGGAGGATGAGAGAGTTTTTAGTTCTTTGGGCTTCCTAAAATCAAAGTTAAGAAACAAACTAGACAAGAATTTGGAAACATTCTTGAGGGTCTGCATATCTAGGTATGATGTCAATACTTTTCCTTATCAAAAAGCAATGGAAATCTAGAAGAAAACATGCAAAAGAAGAGGGTTGGGCAACACCACTGTCCAATCTCTAATAGAAACTCTGAGTGGGAAAAGTATAGGTGGTGATGGGAGTGATAGAAGTAGAGTTTAGAGTGAAGAAGACACAAACAATAATGAAGAGAATAATGAAGAAACTAGAATACCAAAATTAGATGATGATGATGATGCAGAGATGAATTGGAAAATTTAGGAAATTTATGCTAAATTAGTAGTAGCAATCAATAGGTATTTAAAAAAATTATTAACTACTATATCCTATCATTCAATGTTCATTTTAGAAAAGCAAGAATGTATTATGTTTCATCATTAAAATTTGAGAAAAAAGAGTATTATTACTGTAGAGTGTAGTTTGTATCATATCATCAATGATCATTCATATTTGAATTTTAAATTCTTGAATAAAATTTTGTATTCCAATAGCATATAACAGAGTAAATGAACTAAGAATAATTGAATAAAATAGAGTAACTCAACATACATTGAATTGGAAAACATGAAAATTAGATAGAGCACAATTTGTTTTGTATGCATTTTCAATATATTACAACTTACAGTAGTTGAAAGTTCAAAGAAATCTTTGTAGGCTAGTCCAAACATCCTCTGATGGCATATCAATTTGGTTCATAGTATAGTCACACTCCTGCAACTTTGTTAGCAATTCATATTTGGAAGTGTGACTTGACAATACTGTTTCTTCTAAAACTCCATTAAAAGTTCTCATTGGTTTGATAAAATCCATGTGAATGTATCAGGAGATATGTCTATAGGAAGAAAGTGTAAATCAATGTTTATTTTGTCCTACAACCTTATTTTGTAGTTTTCTCTTACAATGAACTTATTTGTGTCAAATCCCTTAGGAAAACCAAGACTTTCCATATTTTCTTTCCTTTGTTCCATCTTTGTGATCTTCTGCTTAGCTTTTTCATCCAATTCTTGTGCTTCTTGTCACTTCTCACATTTTTGAATGATATTTGATACCTTTACTGAGGCATCAAGGCAGTTGCTAATTCCCCTGTTTGATAGATAACTATCACTCTTACTGTAGAGTTGTTGCATAATATCTTTTTCTTTCTTTTCTTTCTTCACAACATCCATGTTCTATTCAATGTTCTTATGGAGCTTCAAATAACATACTCTAATACTTTAAAGAATTTCAAACCACTCATACAATCTATTAGATGTCACCAATATTTGGCCCCAAATGTTTTTTTTTGCAATATTCACTAAATTATTACTAGTATTTGTTAAACTTTGAATTGTATTATTGGCCTTCTTTAGTTCTTCTACCATTTTTTCATAATTATTTTTCTCTTCCACTAGTTTGTGTTCTCAATGATTGGCTTTATCTGCCTGAGAGTCCAATTGCTTTTGTAATTCTCAGTTGGCGGCAACATTACTCTCCACAGTTTTAAATAACTTTTTTGAACTGATTCTTTCTTCCACTAGTTTTTTACTAATTTCTGCCAATTTTCCCCTTAGTGCCTTCAGCTCTGCCTACTCCTATTCCTTCACTATTGCCTCCACATGTTCTTGCTCTATATCTACTAATGTAGATGTCAATTTTTTAATCTTTTTCTATAATTATTTGAAACTATTCTCTGAAGCTTTCATCTTTTCTTTTTCATTGCCAATGTCCACCTGTAACTTTTCTATATTTTTCTCAAGCTTTCTTTTCTCTCTTTCTAGCTTTAGTAGTGCACTATAGACCACTTTGTTTGTAGAATTTGACACATTGATTTTGTCCACATTTTTTACTTTCGAAAAATCCATTTGGAGAGTGCTAACTTGAAATTAAGATGGATCTATCTGACTCTCTAGTGGGTTTCCATCTTTATTTGGTGGAATAACAACCATGAACTCCATCATGTCTCTTTTGGGTCATATTTTGGTAAAACCCTGTTGGATGCAGGTTGTTCCTCTATAGCTGCATTAAGGGCACCAGTCTGAAATGTCTTCTTTATTTCCTTATTCTTGGTTCTTATTTTTGAAAATTTATTATAGAAATATTTGGAATGAAAATATGATGTTGAAGAATGATTTGAATATTTGAAAGGTGAACTAGAGGTAGAGATTTCAATTCCTATTGATCTAACTAATGCTCTTTGAGGATTTAAACTTCTAGAGGGTTTTCCTGAACCTAAAACTGCAAATAGTTCTTTAGGATCGAATGTAATTGTTGTTGGTGTTCTGGAAGTGGAAAGCTTTTACTTCTTGACACTATCTTCTTCTACAAGATTTAGTATAGATTCTAGTGGCCTCTTTAGAGAGGGAACTTATTGTATAAGGTGCTTAGTCCCATTGGCACCAGTGCCACTACCAGACCTAGTAGCAGTACTAGTAGATTCAAACCCAAGGCCTGCAGCACAATCATAAGCAATTTTTCTCTCTCAATTGTATTCCAGATGCCTTCTCCTGTGGGACCCAAACTACCACCTTTATAACCAATTTTTTCCACAATGATTTCATGTTTGCAATATACTTTTTTTGAGTCCTTGCTAGTTCTACTCTGACTCCTAGTCCTTGGAGTAAATGCAATTGGTGGATTATCATCCTGACTATCATATGCCATGTTAGGATGCTCCAAATTCCATAATTTTCTAAACTCTATATCCTCATCTATTTCATCTAGATCTTCACTGGTCTTTGGTTCACCAAGATCCTTTCTCATACTCCAAAAATCATCCATTTTTCATTCTAGTCCATTTTCTATTCTTACAAGCTTCTACTATTCTCTTTGGTATTTTTATGTTTGATGCCTGAGCATCTTTTTCATAGAAATTGTAGGACATCCTAGGCTGTACAATACCCTATTTTATTATTGTCATAATTTGTGATGACAATTGTTCAACTAAAATGTTTTCCTCACCAGAAACTTTCTCCATCTCTTTTGTAATGTCATCCTAGCTATCCTTGTTTTTCAACTTCTCTAGCAATGGTTTACTTTCATGTTGAAATAAGTTTGTAGAGTTCTTATTAGAAACAAGCATTGTTTGAATGACGTTGAGTGGATCATACTTCCAGTACCACTCTAAATCAAATTGAAAAATATTTTAAAAAAATTTGCCAATTTGAATGCCTTTCTCTCAAATGTTAGCCCTCCAATTGAGAAAGGTAAGGAAGGGAATATGCTCTTCTTCGATTGGCCAACAAAGAGTCTATTTGTGCTCTTTAGTTGTACTACATATTCTATTGCAAACACCATGTCTATCACATGCATTGGAAGTTTAAGGGGTTGCAGTTCTGATCCGTAAAACCTTAGCATAGTGTAATCTTCCATTAAGTACCTATTAGCCAATTAAATTATGCTTCGAAGTTGGATGCAATCCCTACATGAAGAAGACAATCTGGGCATTGGAGTTCTTGTTATTTTTTTGTACAATGGTGCCAAAAAGAAGCCTACAAAATTACTATAATTCCTTCTGTTATCATACAATCTTATCTAGGGTGTCCAGATATATATTGGAGTACCTATCCCCCTCTGAATTTCAAGGTTGTTGTTGTTGATCATTAATATTGTTGCGTGCTTGGCCAGAAGAAGATAGCACAAGTAGGCTATGAAATTAAATGTCTTAGAATTGCCTCTTTTAATGAATGCTAATTGTTCTTGCATCGATTGAACCATGTGTCCAACAAAATTATATCTTACTGGTTCATTGACACAATGGATATCCCAAATGAATTGAAGAATGATGGCACCCACTTCCCTATTATTTTCCAGTCCCATGGAAAATGCTAGCGAGGATATAGTATCCTAAACCCATGGCACAAAAATGTTAAAACCATAAGGAGGCTTATGTTTCTCACCCATTGAAGCCTTTTCCTCTACAACTATTAGACCCTTTATAAATGAATCTTTTTCATTTGGCGGGACTACCTCATATTGCTCTACCAGCAATCCCAAGTCAATATGGACATTACAGTTTCATTAGTCAAACCCTAGGTCTAACAAACTGTGAAATTCTTCCTAGCTTATTGATAAAATTTCTTCTTGATTTTTTTTTCACAATTGTTTGTCTTTCTTCATCATAATTTTTTGCACAAATTAGGACAATTTCTAGGCTAGGGAAAACTTTTTGTAATAGCATGTGACCCAAACCAACATCTCAAGAAGAAACTTTATTTATTTTTGCACCTACCACTAGGTTAAATTTTATAAAATCAGACCTCTTTGGCCTAGTTTCCTTACTGTACAATGAATGTTTAATTTCTATAACTATCCTTTCACTGTCAATAACAAGATCATAAACATCATAATACTCATCAGTGAAACCATGGATTTCTTCTAGTTTTCTCTAGTCTATTAAAGTTTTCCCATCTGCTTGTCCTTGGCCTTGATTTTTCTCTTTCTTCATTATTCTTCAAAAGAATGAGAAAACATAGATTCACAGATATTTATTAACAAAACTAACTAATTAAGAAAACCCCAATTTAAGAAAACCCTAATTGTACGTGCAAGAATTAAAATTTTAGAATCAAGTTAAACTAAATTTTTGACACTACAAAATCAGGATGCATCAGACTATATATCTTACCTGAAATTAAACTTTGAAATTAGGATAGATATAAGTTTAAATAGCTAAGGCTCTCACAAATTACAATCTCAAAATTTTCAGAGATGGCTCAACAGTTCTTTTCAACTTTGCTGCTATGAGTCGATAGGTTTTTAAAAAGGAAATGTTAAAAACCTTTCATTAAATGTAATGGTATATAATTATACTATAATGGTAAAGTAATCTTTCTAAAACATACTATGTGTCACGTAATCTTTCTAAAACATACTACGTTTCATGTAATCTTTAAATATACTACGTGTCATGTAATCTTTCAAAAACATACTACACGTAACATAATCTTTTCAACAAATTACACGTCAACATGTCACATTTCCAAAGTGAGTTTTCAGAAAAGAATTTTGAAACCCATAGTACTTCCAAAATACAACTATATTTGAATTTCACTTAGAATAACTTATCCATGAAATTTGAACCAGTCACCAATAAATGATAAATTTTGGAAACATTTAATTATTACATGAAACAAAAGTGCAACATAATTTTTTTATATTATAAAAAGAAAAATTTCATTACAATTCAAATATGCCCATAGACCATATCTATTAACGATTCTTTGATCAAAACAAAAAAGAAAAGTAGTAGCACTTTGAATTTGTTAATACATTTTCATATTATATTTTTTAACATACATGATTACAATTTATATCATTTAAAAAACCTTGGTAAGCTACTACCACTAGAGAAAGACACAATAGATTTTAGAATAATTGAGAAGGGGGTGAATCAGTTACCCATAGTCCCAAATCAAAATGTATAATCCAAAATAATTAACTTCAATTTTTGCAGCTTGATAACATAAAATACTATACTGTCTGTTCTTTTACTGATTACCAATCAATAACATATAATGATTATCGATCAAATCCAACATGCATTATGTAAAGTATGATTAAAAACAATCATCACAATGAACACATAGCACAAAAGATTTAACGTGGAAACCCTGTGAAGGGAAAAACCACCTAGGACTGGCAACCCAAAAATTGTTCACTCTTCTAAAGTGAGGTCGGTGAAGACCCAACCCTATTAAAGGGTACAAACACACTATGAGGTGTGACATTGTTAGAGGATTATAGACCAATAGTTATCATCTAACCAGCATTCACTATGGGGTTGACAGGATAATAAATGTACATTCTATGATGACATTACAAGACTTTCAAGTCCACTCAGTTAAGAGATTTTTGTGTATACAATGGTTAAAATATAGCAGTAGATGATCTGATTACAATACAACTTCAATTGCAAATTTTCAAATCTGTATTATGCTCATTCAAATCCTCTGATCAATATGTCAATTTTGTATCAACAATAATAAATTACTTACTATCTCTGGGTAATATATTTCTGACACTTGATAAACTCTGTAGTCCAGTTCTCCTTAACTAGTTTGATCAGGCATAAATGAAAACTTGTTCATGTAATAACTCTACAGTCTCCTTCTTCTAGTATAAGTTTCATAATGAAACCCTAGTCTCTTAAATAGACAATTAAACCATTTCATTCTCCTCCATTAGATTTTTTTGCTAATTCTCCTTTATCCATTTTGCCACTTAAACCTTTCTTGGTTGATGTGTCACTAACACATTTTAATTCTATCATTTATATCTTCCTTGAATTTTGTTCACCATCGATCTCTATAACAAACTTTATCTCCATCTCCTATCACGAGGTACTTTATAGCTCATCAATCCTTATTGGCTAAACTAATCATTTAGTTCATTTCTCCTACTTGGTTAACACAAAAATGTGTCAGTGAACACAAGCTTGGTTTATACTGTGCTCAGTATACACTACACTACTCGGTGTATACTGTGATGCTTCATCAACGAACCACACTACCTTGTGTCTTTTAGCTCTTTTCCTCATCATAGATGAATGCAACATAATCAAGTCAACAACATAAGGTCATAGAGTCATCAACAAGTTACCCAATGTATTCCTTATCCTCATCTATCAAATACATCTTCCTCATGTAGATATTTCTATTCTTCATCTCTCTTACTCATTTTCTACAAATGTTTAGGTATAGTAACTTACAAGATAAGTGATGTCAAACTAGTTGACATCAATGAAAACATATTACTAATTTAATCATATTACATATCTAATCAACAACTCAGTGATCTCTAATCATAGCTCTTCAATTACATTCCAAATTAGTTGTAGTTCATCAATCTCTCCCTTTGGCATTGATGGCAACTCAAGTAATATGAAATATACCATACACATACCAAACATGTATTCTACAACTCTATGAACAAATATTGTACAAGCTCTCCCTAGCTTAATATGTTTAATCACTACATTACTCAATAGCATTACCAATGTAGCATTGATAGTCTGCAGATATGATCTTTTCAGCTCTCTGATTCCTTCTTCTATTCTTAGTAACTGATCTTCAGTGCTCTCCCTTTCTTTCAGTTTGTCTCTCCCTTAGATAGATGTTTGAGTATTCTCAATGGTGCATATTTTTTATCTCTCACTTTGAAAATAATTCCAAAGAAACAAATAAACACATATCTTTGTAGTAGCCATGTAACTCTTTGTTTTTCCAGTGCGTTCTCTATATCTCTATATATTGATATGCAATCCATTTCGGTTCTTCAAACTTTTCACAACCTTAGACATGATCCAAAGTGTGAACTATGCTGCATCAATATGAATGATTTTCTTATAAGATTAGGCTGATGCAACATCCAAATCACATTAGTGACTAATAGATAGGGGATGGACCCCAAGTCTAGTCCTCAAGTATTTAAATATATCATTTGGTAGAGGCTTTATAAATATGTTTACAAGTTGTTCTTTAGATGTAATAAATTCGAGCTTCACTTGCTTCTCCTATACTTGTTCTCTTAGGTAGTGATACTTAATAGATATATGCTTTGTTTTATAGTGCATCATTGGATTCTTTGAAATTTTTATTGCACTAGTGTTGTCACAATCTATAATCATCGACTCAGTGATTACCTCATTCATACCTTCCAACATTGGCTTAATATATGCAATATTTGAAAATTTTGTAGCAACATTAACATACTTTGCTTAAACTGTAGACTGAGAAATGCAAGCTTGCTTCTTACTTGTCCATGTAAAAAGTCTTTCACTAAAGAAAAATACTCCTCCAGTGGTACTTTTTCTATCATCCACATTTCCAATCAAATCAACTTCAATATACACCTTAAGTTCAAATTTTCATTCCTTAGGATACCATAATCTATAATCTTCTATTTTCTTTAGGTATCTTAAGATTATCTTTGTAGCAACCATGTGTGACTACCTAGGATTTTCAAAAAGTCTTGCAATAATTCCCATAGCATAAACTATGTCTGGTCTACTATGCATTACATTCATTAACTTACCAATCATAGATCGGTATAGTGTCTAGTTCACCTCTATAGTTTCATCTTCCTTAGTTAGTTTACATCTAGTAGCCATCAGTGTTCCAATAGGTTTAGCATCTTCCATGTCAAATGTCTTCAATACTTCCTTGATATATTTGGATTATGTGATGAATATCCCATCACTTTGCTAAATCACTTGTAGTCCTAGAAAGAACTTAATCTCTCCAAACATAGACATTTCAGACTCTTTTCTCATATCATCAGCAAAGGATTTACATACATGATCTTGACCTCCAAATATAATATCATCCACACATATTTTAGTAATAGTAATAGTATCATCAGTATCTCCTTTCATATACAAATTGTTTTTCTCACTAGTTCTAACAAATCCAATACTTAACAAATAAGTATGCAACATTTCATACTAGGCTCTAGATGCTTACTTCAAACCATATAAAGCTTTATGTAATCTACATACCATATCTTTCTTGTCTAGATAAATGAATCCTTCTGGTTTTTTTATGTAGACTTCTTCTTCAAGTATCCCATTCAAAAATGTTGACTTAACATCCATTTGATAAAATTTGAACTTTTTGTGTGCAGCAAAATGCAAGTAACATTCTGACTCATAATCTAGCAATAGGTGAAAATGTTTCACCATAATCAATTCCTTCCTCCTGTGCATATCCCTTGCATACCAATCTAGCTTTATTTCTTGTTACCTCTCCATTTTCATTTTTCATCATCAAGCAAGAAGACTCATCATTATCAAGATAAAACAGATTACCTTTTGATTGTGCTCTAGTTCCAACTAGTCTTCCTCCCTCATCAAATATTTTCACTTTCTTTCTCTCAAAAGAAACTCAGTGACCTGAATTGTTCAGTTGTGCCACACTTAGAAAATTATATTTCAGTCCTTCTACCCAATAACCATTTTCACATTTTATTCTATCATTTATCATCAATGATCCTTTACCTCTTACCACACAGGGTGTGCCATTACCCATCTTAACAGATCCTCCGTTGTATTTCTCAAGATGATCAAATTTTTCATCATCACCAGTCATGTGATGTGTACAGCCACTGTCTATGATCCATGTATTAATTTTATTAACTTTTGAAATTAGTGTTGTTTCTACATGTTTTTCTTCTTCCTTAGAATCATCTTTCATAGCAACAAGTAAAAATTATATATCATCATCTGAGTCAGATTCAGATTCATTTTCTTTTGCTATGTAACATACTTGTTTTCCTCTATCATTAATATCTTGGTTATTTCTATTTTTGTGTTAGTAGCTCCTGTTGTTTCTTCTCCCATAGCTTCCTTCAAATTGGTCTTTGTTTTTTTCATCATCTTTCTTGTGTGGACATCTAGCAGCAATGTGACCAACTTCTTTATAGTTAAAACATGCTAAAGATAATTTATCTCTATATCTACATTTTTCTTTAGGAAACCTTCAGACTATAAGAGCTTCAAGTTCATCAAGATCATCGTCAGTATTTCTATCACTATCATTCTTATTTTTTCTACTACTAGACTTACCAATCTTCAAAGAAGTCATGAAAGAAGATTCAACATTCAGTACAACACTATTATCATAATTGTTTAGTTCAAATGTTGTAAGCTTTCCAATCAGATTATCAAGAGTGAGTGTGTTGTTAGGTGCTGACGTATTTTCATAAATTGTAGATATTCTGATGGTATAGATAGGAAATAAGGTCCTTATAATTTTTCTTACCATAGTGTCTTCATCAATAACTCCATCTGATGCTCTAATAGCGTGAACTACCTCCTTTATTCTATTTGTGTACTGCATAATGTTTTCACCTTCTTTCATCTTCATGTCATCGAATCTTCCTCTTAAGCTTTAGGCTCTTGGTCTATTGACATTCACATCACCACTATAAACTTGAGCAAGTTTATCTCACATTTCTTTAGTAGTAGTGTACTCCTTGATGTCTTTAAATTTGACATCTGAATAGGCAATGACAATCTCCATCATAGTAACATTATGTTCATGCCTATCTCTTAGTTGATCAAGGGTTAGGGGACCAGTGGTTTGTGTAAGGTATCCATTCTCCATTAGTGTGAGGGAAGAATTCCCAATTTTGGATACATGTAGCTTCATTCATCTTTTCCATATTGTGAAGTTTTCCTTGTTTAGCTTTGGCACTTCCCTCTTAAATATTTTGAGACCTTTGTGCTGAAGTCCTTAAAACTCTATTCCAAGAAACCAACGCTCTGATACCAACTATTAGAATAACTGAGTGGGGGGTGAATCAGTTATCCATAGTCCCAAATCAAAATGTATAATCCAAAATAATTTACTTAAACTTCTGCAACTCAGTAACATAAAATACTATACTGTCTGTGATTTTACCAATTACCAGTCAATAACATATAATAATTACTGATCAAATCCAACATGCAATATGTAAATTATGATAACAAACAACCATCACAATGAACACATAACACAAAAGATTTAACATGGAAACCCTATAAAGGGAAAAACCACCTAGGACCGGCAACCCAAAAATTGTTCACTCTTCTGAAGTGAGATCGGTCAAGACCCAACCTTGTTAAAGGTTACAAACACACTGTGAGGTGTGACCTTTTTAGAGGATTTTAGACCAACAGTTATCATCCAACCAACATTCACTATGGGGTTGGAAAGATAACAAATGTACATTCTATGAATGACATTACAAGACTTTCAAGTCCACTCAGTTAAGATATTTATACGTATACAATGGTTAAACTATAACAGTAGATGATCTGATTACAATACAACTTCAATTGCATATGTTCAGATTTATATTATGCTCATTCAAATCCTCTGATCAATAAATTAATTCTGTATCAACAATAATCAATGACTTACTATCTTTTGGTAATAGCTTTCTAACGCTCCGTAAACTCTCCAATTTGGTTCTCCTTAACTAATCTGATTAGGTATACATAAAAACTTACTCATGCAATAATTTTGTAGTCTCCTTTTAGAATAAATTTCATAAAGAAACCCTAGTCTCTTAAATAGACAAGTAAACCATTTTCTTCTCCTACATTATATTTTTCCACTTATTCTCCTTCGTCCATTTTTCCACTTAAACCTTTCTGGGTTGATGCATCAGTAACATGTTTTAATTCTATTCTTTAGATCTTCCTTGAATTTTCTTAGTCATCAATCTTCATAACAAACTTTATGTCCATCTCCTATCACAAGGTACTTTACAACTCATCAATCCTTATCAGCTAAACTAATCATTTAGTTATTTTCTCCTGCTCAGTTAACAAAGAAATGTGTCAGTGAAAAAAAGCTTGGTTTATACTATGCTTAGTATACACTACACTAGTTAGTGTATACTGTGATGCTTCATCAACCGACCACACTGCCTTGTGTCTTTTAGCTATTTTCCTCATCATAGATGAATGCAACATAATAAAGTCAACAAGATAAGGTCATAGAATCATCAAAAGGTTACCCAATGTATTCCTTATCCTCATCTGTCAAATACTTCTTCCTCATGTAGATATTTATGTTCTTCATCTCTCTTACTTTTTTTCTATAGATGTTTAGGTATAGTAACTTACAAGATAAGTGTTGTCAAACTAGTTGACATCAATGACAACATATTACTGATTTAATCATATTACATATCTAATCAGAAACTCATTGATCTCTAATCAAAGATCTTGTATTCAGTTCCTAATCAGTTGTAGTTCATTAGTAGAGGAATTAGAGACTGTTTAGAAACACATACTATCCGGCTAAGGCTCCCTTCCTTCTATATGGAATTTTGAAGAGAGGATAATCTCAAAGAATTCATCTAGCCATCGATAGTCCCCAGGTTCCTCCAGTAGGTGCCTCTTCCAGATGAAATCCCTCCCAATCCATGTCCACTTCAAATCATGTGCGAGCTGCTCAACATCAAGGTTTAGTAGAAATGGTTTCCTGGGAACATTTACTCCTAGTTGTAGAATCTTAGGCAAATCATTTTCCAAAGGAATTCCAACCCCAATTTCTAAAAATATGACAACATGCACATTGTCGTCGAGGTAATTTTCTTTGAAAACTATCCTCAGAAACATGATAATATCCACCTTTCCTTCTAGGTCCAACAAATATGCCAAGAACTGAGATGAAATATTAGTGTTCACTCTTTACCTATTTTCACTCTCAAAAAATCTACGTCTGAGCACCATCCTTATAGCCTCCTTGGTGAATGCTCCCAACTCCGTAGCAACAAATGCTAGGATTGGGTCTATGACTAGGCCCAAAAAGGCCTTCTGATCCTCCAAGGTAGTGCATCTCAAACATATTGGACTGTCCATTGAAAATCAAAGAGAACCTAGCACTCATAGACTATATTCAGAAATATACTTTCACAATCATAAATTAACGAGTGTAGATCGATCTATTTATAAGTCCTTATTAAAATTATTTCCCCTAAAGATCTAATTAAATCGTAAGATAAATGGTAACTATCCAAAAGTCTCCAAATCTTTCATATTTAATGCAACAATGGGTGAAAATGGAAACAACACTTCTGATAAGACATTTTCTATCTTGGGAATAATGAAGGCTGAAAGAATCACACCATGTAGGTAGACATAACAATTCTTTATTACAAAAAAAACTTGAAACCTATGCCCACTCCATATAAACAATAAGGAAAGTACGTTAACTACAAAATGGTAGCAGGAAATGAAGCTTTACCATTGATGTAAGATCATCGAATGGTCAAAAAATAATGTCCTTATATGATATGTCATTTTCATTCAAGCCTTAACTTTAAGGCATTATTCTATCAAGGTAATTAATAATTATATGATGTCACACATATCTGTTAGTGAAAATTGAAAGGCATCATCTAAGAAACCATTAATTTACATTAAACTTTAATTTATGTCATGACTCATCTACTCATCGCCATTAATGAATATTTCTATCTAATATTACAAAAGATTTCCAAAAAGAATTAATGAATTAATGAATATTTCTATCTAAAATGAGGTCACAGACTCACAGTGTCACATGCTCATTTGATTACAACATATCAATGACCAAAGGTGAATTATGGGCCTATTGTTGGTCTTCGTAATCTTTACAAAAAATTCTCAGTGGAATCATGACACATGGTATGATCAATCATACCACGTGTCATGATTCCACTGCTAGTTTTCCATAAATATTATGAAGAGAAACAATAGGCCCAAAATTCACGTTTGGCCTTTGATATATTGTAAATCCAACAGATGTGTGTCGTGTGAGTCTGTGACATCATATTATTGGGAGTGGGACCTGATGCAACTTCAACATCAAATCACAACCATTGGATTAAGAGAGATGAATAGTGGAAGGTGCATTTCAAAGGGAATGTGGTGAGATATGTCCTCTACTGAAAACTCTATCCAAAATCATCACATGTGTCATTCTTCAAGTTTCTAATTATTCAATCGCCATACCAACTATAAAATTTTGAAAACCATTCGCCATGACAAATATATTAATTGAAATATTTGAAAATGGTTTTGCCATATTTTTTTAAAAATGGTATCCATTATTAAAATTTTCACCAACCAATATCCATATTTTGCAACATAATTCACCATCAATATTAATAACTTTCCTAAAAAAAATTATAATCACCATTTTTTTATAAAAATGGTATACACTATTAAAAATTCACCACCAAATATCCATATTTTGACACATAATTCACCATCACTATTAAAATTTTTCCCTCCAAAACACATGTGATTCACCACAATTTTATACTTTTTCAAGAGGGGAGGTTCCTTAAAGTTAGTCATATCTATTAACTGTCCAGTCTTTTGTACTTAGCCAATTTTGAATCTTCTGATGAAGTGCGCTAACTCCAAAACACTATATGACTTTGTTTCCATAATGACAACACTATATTTAGTCATATACAATAGTGATGGAGAGTAAGGGATGGTGGATCCAATTAAGGATAGTCCAAACCTTGCAACTTCAAAATTACATAGCGGAAATACAACACAACACAATTGTTTCAAGTAATTTTCATTAACATGCCTAGCTGTAAGGCCTTCTAGGTTAGGGCCAATTACAATAAAAAAAAATTTGTAAGATCCAAGGATCCAATACAAGACTTAGCTAGTTCAGTTTTGAGACAAATCAATAATTGATGGAAACCCTAAGGAAGATCTAAACTTGAGATCGCAAGCCTCCAAGATATCTCTTTGTTCCCAAGTGTGCAAACCACTAGCTCAGCTTACAACAAACTATTAGATAAGAATCCGATCTACAAGATCATGAAAGATCTTTTCCACAACCTCACCAAGTCCATCTTCTCTAGATATGATGTTGCTATGCTCATCAACCTCTAATGTCATGTCCTAATCAACTACCTAAGCACCCCTTAAATACTAATCATCAGCCACAAGTTGACTGGATAAAACCATTAACTCTCCCTAATAATTATTAAATGCAATACAAGTCAGCTCAAAATATCCTTACAAACATTTAATACAACATGTTAGCATATAAGAATAGCTACCAACAATAAATGCACCAAGTTGGCCCAACAAATCACATAGAACTCCAATTGGTAAACTAGAACTACCAAGAAATAGTGAAATAACCAAGCAAGCTAAGCATTGCCAAGCACTAGTATCGACTGAGCATTGAAGGAATTACCGAGTAACACTTTCACTAAGCACCAGAGATTAACGAGTTCTTCTAGTGACCGAGCTTCCTTCAATAATTGAGACCATCAGTTAAGGCTACAACCAAGTAACACCGGCTAAATAAAAAACACCCCATGAAGATTCACAAAAGAATGCCCCCGCATTAGATGCCCTAGGTTTGAAAAGATGTTCATATGTGAGAAGAACATCTTCTAGGATTTAGCACATAAATCCCAAACTAGTTATTCACATACAAGTCCTCCACCTTCTTAGTTTGCATACTCTTCCACTTCATCTTTCTTTGTCTCTTCAAGTCATTTCTTGATAGTGCACAGGTTGGTTCTCCAAACTAATCATTCATTTTCTCTAGAACTACCAACTCAACTTGAGTACCAATACCCAGGCTTCTCCTACCAAGTGTTGCATCTAGCAAAGGCATTAGAGAAAACTTCATGTCATTCTTATCGATAGTAAACACATTATTCACATGATCATACATAGCTCTGTAATCAAATTGCCAAGGTCTATCGAGCAATATATGACAACTATTCATCTCCACAATGTCACATAACACAAGATCCTTATACTGACCAATCTAAACATCAATGAAGCATTTTTCTCTTATTCCCAAAGCATGATCATCTTGCAAGCAACCAATCCTTCAAGGATGTGGATGTTTCATTCTATTCAAGCCAAGTTTCTAAACCATGTCCTCAACAACAAGGTTATCAGTACTACCATTATCAATAATAACATCACAGAGTTTACCTCCAGACTTGCATCGGGTCCTAACCATGTTACTCCTCTGACAAGGTTTATCCTTTCTATCAAGCAATGTTCATTGAAGTAGTAAGTTCTCAGATTCAAGTTCATTCTAAATGTTCTTAGTCACCACAATAGTTCGTCAGTCAACCTTATTTTCTGTACACTCAAAAGAACAATGTCCTTCCTCTCCATAGTTATAGAAAGTACCTTTAAAGATAACTCTACCTGTCTTATTCTTTGGTTCCACAAGTTTTTGTTCATCTTCTGCATTAGTTGGTTTGTCCTTCACTGAGTGATCAACTTTCTCCTTCCCTCATGAGTTACTTTGTTGCTTTCTCTTTAACTTATCTTCTGCCTTCAAAGCATATTGATAAGCATCTTCAATGGAATCAATCTTCAACATACCAAGCTCATTCTAAATATTGAATCTTAGACCATTTACATACCAAGCTACCTTTTCCTTACTAAGCTCTCTATGTCTAGACCAAATAGTAAGTTTGTAGAACTCCTCGGTAGAATCTTCAATAGACAAATCAACTACCTAAGCACCCCTTAAATACTAATCATCAGCCACAACTTAGCTGGATGAAACCATTAACTCCCCCTAACAATTATTAAATGCAATACAAGTCAACTCAAAATATCTTTACAAACATTTAATGCAACATGTTAGCCTATAACAATAGCTACCAATAATAAATGCACCAAGTGTTACAAAGTAAAGATCCCCAAGATAACTGAGAGGGGGGGGGGGGGGGGGGGTGAATCAGTTATCTAATAATTTAATCATTCAAATGATTTAAATAATATAATTAATGTACTAATCAACCATAGAAAGATAACCATACACAATTGCACAATAACACAAGATATGTTGACTAGGGAACCTCTTGAAAAGAGTAAACCCCAGTGGTAATGATGCCCACAAAATGATGCACTAATATGAAAGTTCCTTTGTAGAGGATGGACCCTGTTAGGAGTCTTATGAACTACATTCAATACACATAAATCCCTGTTAGGAGATTTTGAATCCCTGTTAAAAGATTCTAACCCGGTTAAGAGTTTATGGAAGATATAAGGACCCACTACCCAAACAGCTTCAAGGCAAGATCTCTGAACCCACTATCCAAAAGATCTTAGAATTATTCAATAGAATAATATGAAATATATTACCTCCTTCACACTGTGCCAAAACCACACTCTCTGCTACACAAGATCACAATTCTAGATCTTTGTACTCACAAGTCTTCCTTCATCACTGAATTAGCTCTTTTCTTCATTTCATGCATATATTCGCATCTCAACCTTCACAATACAGATTGCAACAAGGAAAAAATTCCATCTTATATACCAAACTCAAATAATTACAAATGAGTCAATCCTCAATTACAAACTAATAAATTCTACACTCTACACACAAAATTTCACATAAAACTATCGGCTTCCAAATACTATAACTTTCTCCAAACATATCTTCAAAGTTTTCACTATGAACCATGTCATCATTAATGATTCTCCAACATCTCTTTAACTATGCAAAATTAGATTCCATCCTAGCTAAGAGATATCCTCTGATTTCTGAAAATCACTTCATAGAAACACTGTCTAAACACTGCTTTCACCAAAATGCTCATAACTCTCATGAATGAATGAATTTCTTTTTGCATTGTTAACCATAGGTTAATAACACACCAAAAAACATACCATCAACTGTGCAAAAGCCAATCTACAATACAACATGTGTGCAAAACAAAACTATACCTGCTTTCCTACTGATATCTAGAATATCACTGTGTTGACATCAATGACAATCCAAGTCATGAATGCAACAACAACTGCTACAGAATGACTGTCAAAATACTTTGCATTCATTCCTAACAATCTCCCCTATTGGCATTGATGGAAACATAGATGAAAAACATCCAATGTTCCAAAAATCCAATACTGCAACATCACTGCAAAATATCAAATTAAATCTTGCTTCATTTTCCTATTCAGCTCTCTCATACAATCCACAATGTTTTTCATGTATATCTCTGCCCCATTGACATCAATGACAGAAATTCCATCACTAAGTCAACAACAGCTTAATTTCAAAACACACTTTTTAGAAAAATACAATAACAAGAGTCCTCATGACTCAGCTCATAAACTCCCACATAGAGGAAGTTCCAACATCCAATCCAGAAGAAAGATAGGGCTCATATACCATTGGACGAATGCAATCATCTACATCAATTCTCAAAAAAAGGTTGGGGCATAACCCCAAGCATACCTATTAGATACACAAATGTATCCTTAGGTAAAGGTTTTGTAAATATATCTACTATCTGTTCCTTTGTGCTTATTTACTCCAATCTTACTTCTTTTTCTGCAACTTTCTCTCTTACAACATGATACTTGATCTCAATATGTTTAGTCTTAGAATGTAAAATAGGATTTTTTTACATACTCACTGTACTGGTGTTATCACAATGTATAACAATAGGCTCATCAAAATTTCTTCCAATATCCTTCAACATCTACTTCATCCAAATAATTTGATTACAATTATTTGCTGCTGCAACATATTCTTCTTCTGCTATACTTTGTGAAGTACAATTCTACTTCTTACTTAACCAAGAGACCAATTTTCTTCAAAGAAAAAAGGCTCCACCACTGGTGCTTTTCTTGTCATCAACGATGCCTCCCCAATCTACATTAGTATAGGCACATAAAGTAAAATCATTAGAATTCTCATACCATAATCCATAATCCATTGTTCCTCTTAGCTCTTTTTCATGTAGAATCGTCAATTTATCTATGAAGCTTGACTCTTAGGTTCCCTATTCTGAATTCTTATAGGGAAAAGGATAATTGACAAGGAAAAAATCCTTCTTCTACTTTGGGCTCCATAGACCCAGGTGGGTGTACCTATCTTCAGACTCACTGCTTCACAATGAAATCCTTGTAGTGGATTAGGGATTCTCAAAATGACTTGCTAATGTCTCTTGCTACAACTGATGCAGAGCTTAGAAAGCCAATCCATGATGTTAACAAAAGAAAACAATCATTGTAGAAAAATGGAAAAAGTGACAAGGGTACTCACCCTTCTTCTCTTCGAGCTTAAAACTGAAGCAGGTTAACCTATCTGATTCACTTCTACAAGGAATCACCAACAACACTTGCACTATTCAATGCAACTTACAAACATTTATGTTCTTGAACTAGAAATGGAAAATTGATTTGAATTTAAGATTTGGATGCAAGTCTGGTGTAAAACCAGTGCCTTATCCTAGGGTGCAGAGTCAAAATTGAGAAATCATCCACAAAACTTCATCAATTCAAAAACACCTGAGATCAATACCCTGCCTTATAGACTACCATTTTCACTGCAAACACATGATCATAAAATCTATACATTCTTGAAATTCTCAAAGATTATCTAGCCAAATTTACTCCTTCCTTGAAGGAAACTTATGGAAAAACTCACAGTCTACCTTGTAAATGAAAAATTGAACATTTCCTTACAAATCCAATTAATAAAAATTCCCAAAACATATAGAGACATTAGAATACTTGCAATGAGATTCCAGCTATATTTCATTGATAAAACTTTTTTAAGTACACTCAAATTAACACTACATCTAGACTAAAATAGTAAGTTCAGAATGAAACTTGCATTAATGGAACTTGCATTGGATTTCTCCATGGGAGAACAAAAATTTAGAACCCTCTACCACACTCAAAAATTAGAATAAAAAGGAGAACAGATTATTGTAGATTCATCCACAAACTAACACTTGTCATACTCTAAACCTCCTGCTGATGAATCACCCAGCTCTAAACTAAAAATCAGATCTGCATCATTCCCTCCTGAAAGCACTTATCCTCTGCTCAAACAAACTATGAATCACTAGATTGAAAAAAATAGATATTTTCAAAATATCTTCCCGGCCCCCATGATTCGTTCAACTATAGATAACTCGAAACCAACATGGCCTACATCAAATCTGACCTAGAAATGGATTCCTTGTTCTCTCACCTTTCTGGTAGTATATAACACTTGCTATCTCGATGAAAAATAAAAACCCCCAGCTATTAATTTAGCTCACATACTCTGTGATTGAAATTTCTGAATTTTTGATATAGTTCAAAACTATACAAATCAACATTTATAATTTTGATTTTTAAATCTGAATGTGGACAAGAATTTCAAATAAAATATTATTTTTGTTGCCCTGCCAGGACCCACGTGACATGTGGCAAGCATGGATTGGCCACCCTGCCACCTCATCTACCATCTAATCAAGTGACTAGGTGACTGCATGTTCACTCTCTAATTCACTTAATGTTTCATGCTAACCACCAACTAATTGGCGAACTGGCGACTAACTCCATTCTCAAATTTGCTAAATACTCTCCACCAACCACTAGGGATCTCACGAACACATGGCTGCTTGATCTCTAAATCACAGAATACTTGGCCTTAATCATCAAACATCTGGCGAACTGGCATCTGTTTATTCTCAGATTCGCAGAATTATCTAGGCAACCGTGAACTTAACTGGCAAATCAGCGAATGATGGTTACCTAACTATCAGTCGTTGAATCAATAATTTTTTATGTTACTCATTTGAGCTTCTGGTGAATTTGCACCTGGTTACCACGTGTCAGCCTGGCGCATGATCGCATGGGCCAAAAATGGCCCATGAGATCATGTGACCACTGTCTCTGTGCTCTCCTACAAAGTTTACTTCTTCGTCAGGCCCAGTAGCACAAAAATCAAGGTGACCACTAAGCACACACATGGGTAGAGCTTCCACGGTATCAATCTACTTTGTATGTTTGTATTTTCCCTTATATATATTTCAAATGCTCATTTTCGCATGCATGTGGGATATAGTTTTGCAGTGTTTTAAAGGCTTCCTTCAGTGCTTCACCCAAAATAGTGGGGCCCACCATGCATTACATTCCTCCAGCCAAGGGGACCTGCCAATAGCCTCCATGGCTCTTATTTACAATATGAGAGAGTGTTATGGTATATAAATAACATTAAATCCCAAAATACACTGCATGTGGGATAATGGGCTTCACGCTTTTAATCATGAGTACGCTTCCCCTTTGCATCCAAGTGCAACCCTACATTTTCAATGCTATGTGCTGGTCATACCAAATGTTGTCTACTTCTTGTCTTCGTAGGGGATTCTCCAAACAACATACACTCCTCTAAACAAACAAACAACCCTTCCCATTGTTCAAACCCACTGGTTTGACTGTGTGGACTCTCCAGTATTGTTTACACTAGCATGCCTCCAACTTCTGCCAATGCTTGTATTTAACCTCACGTGAGGCATTCTCATACCACTGGTGTGTGTGGGGGGAGCTTTCTTCATCTTGCACTAGTTTCTTTTTTTATGTTATGTTGGCATTATTTGAATGCGCAGGGTATTTCTTTGACTGGGAACTCCAAAACTTATTCACATATGGCAGGCTCCTCCAAATTGTGTGAGCTCTTACTTGCATAAACCTCCACTTTGTGTGAGTCTTCCCTAATTGTGTAAGGTCTCACCTTGGTTGTTTATTGGCTATTGATGTTGGCATCTCCAATGCATGGAGTCCCTATCATTTTTCATGGGCCACACCCTTACAATACGCAAACCACTATACTTCACATTGGCTACTTCCTTCACATGGTGTGGGCACTCGATGTACAATGGCACAGGGCATTCACTCCTCCCTATGCAAGTCAGCAACACAAAACATGCGCTGGCTCCATTTACATAAACAATAGTGATCCCTTATTCAAAATGGAGGCACATTCATATCTTTTGCGTGGGCAAATACATTGCAAACATCAACAAGCCTGCCCCCATTTGATAGTTTGAGTGAATTATAACACTACATTTTGTGCTGGCAATCCACCTTAATGTGGAAGGAATCTCCACTTTTATTGCATGGGTCTCAATTATTTATTTTCTGCTCAAACGTGTGTGCAATTGGCTGTGAGTGCACTTACACACTACATTTAATTTAACCACAAATGGAAACCCTCATTTAATGTATGCCTTCATTCAACATTTATGCTAAAATCTTCAACTCCTTGGCTCCAAAATTATGAGAGGAAACCTGCCTTGCAACATTTACCAATCATTTCCTCTGAGCCTTGCTTGATTCCTAAGAAGCCACTCGAATTCATAAACACATATATTAATGTTGTGATGTCAAGAACAACATATATCATAGCTGCCCCCACATGGCACATTGGTTACATGGAAACTACACATAATTTTTTGACATGGAAAGGTATCCCTTCATATGATATATTTTGGTCAAAATACATGTTCAAGTCTCATGCACCTCTTTCATTATGGGGAATAAAAAAGTTATTCTGCAAGGCCACCCCTAGAATAGGTATGTTGAATAACATTCTAGGTTATGTGAATGCAGTTGCTGTATCCCTCTTTTGGTTCATTACTTTGCCTTTGCATGTTGAGCCTGGTCAACTCGATTCACCCCAACCCAATTTATCAATAAAAATGACTCTGAATTGAGTGGCCATTGCATCAAAAATTAAGCATACTGCTCACTGTTCACACTTTCACAAAGCTGATCAAATAACATAGACCGGCCTCTGGGAGCGGCTTTAAAAATTGACACAGTGACCTGATCAGACCCTACCCTCTAACAAGAATACTCTTTGATCTATAAACTATCATTCCCCAAAATGGCATCTCATGACTGTATCTGAGTCGAAAGATATTAATCCTCGAAGTCGGTCCTTTAATTCGGCCTTTTGTAAACCACTGTTACAAGTAATAAACTGCATTTGAAATCACCTTGGCAAAAATACCAAATGAATCCCTAGCAAGCCACAAATTGGTACATACGTATAGTGAGATGAAAACATCATGATTCAATCATCATCCTGATTTGGGAGTAAACTAGGCAAAAGATATAGCCCTGTGAAAACTGGTACTTGCAAAGATAGACTCAGAACACAGAAAACAATGGAAAGTTAATTTTTGAAATGCCTTCAAAAAGATATCAAATGGATTGACAGAAAGCTCAAAACTGAACTGGAAGTAATATGTCAACTTTACAATGCAAACCAACAAGAATTTCATTGATAAGTTTGACTGGTCAAAAGTTATAAATGAGCAAAGTTGACCTCCGGCAAATTGATGCACTTCACACTCTTTGAAAACAATAGAAATTGCAAATGGAATCGCATTTGGAAACTCATCCAATGGATTCGTCATGAGCTGCTAACTGACAGGGATGAAGAAATTTTTTTTAACAATGTAGGGACATGACCATCACTTTACTTCCAATCACTATACAAAATATACAGCTCCACAAATAGGGCCTCCGAGAACAACTAAACAATTGCACAAGTGCAAAACCAAGAAAACACCTCTGGAAGGGGATGAATAAATAGGGTCAAAACTTATCACAGGGACTTGAAACTAGAAACATAAGTAGTATGGAACATGTGGAACAAGACCCTATGATCAAATTTTCATGACGCTCTCTACGGTGCACATTACAAGCTGACAAAGTACCCCTTCCCAGTGACCTTCACACTTAGCAATTTCTACATTCATGACCTCCTAGAAATGAAAGGATGCCAACCCATTTGAAAATTCCATCTAAGGACTCAAAACAAATCGATAGGATGAATGAAAAGAAATGAACATATAGACCTCAAGATTTGACCCCAAATACACCCATACTAGCATCCAATACAAGGCCAAAAATTAGCACTAATCAAGAATTTTACATGGTACCTCAAAACTGCATTTTGAGTACCAACATTGGCTCTGTTTGGGGATGGCTGAGCATAAGATCAGCACAAGAATACCAGAATCTTCTGGAAGAGCAAACCACCCCGAATGCAACTTCATTTCTTTTTATTCCTCCAACTTCTCAAAAACTTACTAAACTGGGTCCAACAAGCTCCTCAAAACTGGTTCCTTATTCCAAAGCAAACTACACTACTGCTGAAAGGAAAGCAACTATACAAGTGTTTAGAAAACTTTCAACTAAAATCAATGCTTACCTCGGTCAAATACATGATTTTCATTTCCATCCCACTCAGGCAAGCTGTAAGTATCATTCACATCTACTTGATTAGCAATACTCACATTCTTCATCAGTTCAGCATACAGAACATGGTTAGCAAACTCACCATTATCTGGTACGGGAAAGCTATCAGGATGCCATGAGTACTAATCACTGTGTGACATTAAACCATTGCACTCTTCATTTTCACTACCATGCTAAAAAGTGAAGCATTCCACCTCAACATTATGGCTGGAAACATCCACATTCTGAACACTAGTTTGCACCACAAGATCAGCTTCTTTTACATCAGTTTGCAAACTTTAAAAAAAAGTCTCTAAACAAAAATTAGATTGCAATAAATCAAAGAAATCTTGTTGATCATAACTCCTATCAGCATCTTGTAAACATGGGAAGGCGTTGTCAAATAATGGTTCATCATTTACTTGTAAATCTGAGAATCCACATTCAAATTCATCTTTTCCTTCAGCATCATGGCATATGTGAGAATCAATGACATTAGACTCATGATAATCTAAATCTACAGTAGCACATACATCTTCATACTCATCATACATGATAGTAGCAAATCCATCATAATCATATGTACTCTTAATCTGCATGTCATGAACTTCAAAAATAGGGGAAAAGAACTCATCATATCTTTCACATTTGATGCCCTGATTAATACCCTCTTTATCAAAACATATGTCTTTCGGGAATGAGACTCTAGAATCAAATGTGTGTGCATACCTCTGAAAGTTAGCATCTAGAAGTTGTGAAATCTTCTCATTACTGAGTAGGCATTGAACCTCTTGTACATTTTCTTTGATCTCCTGCTCAATGCTAAATACATCTTCCTTGTTGGAAACAAGAGACAAGACTTCTTGATTTATCTCATTTTATGCAAAAGACTTAGT